>JASVEL010005666.1:0-433788 GCA_032618575.1 Nicotiana noctiflora | reverse complement strand
GATTAAGTGACAAGGCAATGACGATGATACTAGATTTGTTGAGAGATGCATTTGAAGATGCAAAGTTACCTCCTTCCTTTTATGAGGCTAAAAAAACCATTAGCAAAGTTGGCCTTGACTATACTAAGATACCTGCATGTCCAAATAATTGTATGCTATACTGGGAAGGTGATTCAGAATTGGAAGCATGTAAGCATTGTGGTACATCTAAATGGAATCCTAACAAGAAAAAAAAGCAAGCTGCAAAGGTTTTGTGTTATTTTCCATTGAAACCAAGATTGCAACGATTATTTATGTGTGGTAAGACTGCTGAACATATGAGATGGCATGCTTCAGGCAATAATGCTGATGGGTTGATGAGGCATCCAAGGGATGGTGAGGCATGGAAGTCATTTGATCGGACTCATTCTGAATTTGCTTCGGATCCTCGAAACGTTCGCTTAGGCCTTGCTAGTGATGGTTTCAGTCCTTTTGGAACAATGAGTACTACATATAGTATTTGGCCAGTCTTCTTGATTCCATACAATCTACCTCCTTGGATATCTATGAAGCACACCTCCTTCCTCTTATCAATGATCATTCCAGGGAAGCACATGCCTGGAAATAATATAGATGTGTATTTGCAACCCCTCGTGAAGGAATTACACGAGTTATGGAATGATGGTGTAGAAACGTTTGACTCATCGTTGAATGAAAATTTTAGAATGCGTGCGGCTCTTATGTGGACAATCAGTGATTTTCCTGGATTAGGTATCTTATCTGGATGGAACACACATACTGGTTTTGCCTGCCCAACTTGTAACTTTGACACAGAACCTTGTCGTCTTCGTCATAGTAAAAAGTGGTGCTTTATGGGCCATCGGCGTTTTTTGAGAAGAAATCACAGGTTTAGGTTCAATCGAGTACGCTTTAATGGAAGTACAGAGGAGCGAAATCCACCACTAAAATTGTCAGGGTCTGCCATTTTGAGACAAATTGAAGAAGGGAGAGGAGCAGAGTTGAATTGTAGAGGGAAAAGATCTAGACGAGCAACTAAGCAATGGAACAAGAGAAGTATATTCTTTGAACTTTCTTATTGGAAATCTAATTTGTTGCGTCATAATCTAGACTTTATGCATATTGAAAAAAATATATGTGACAATATCATATATACACTGCTCTACGATAAGTCGAAATCAAAAGATAATTTTAATGCTCGAAATGATCTAAAAGAAATGGGCATAAGGCATGACCTTTGGCCGGATGATAGTGGAAAATATCATCTTGCTGTTTTTTCACTTATGACCGATAAAAAAAGGAAGCTGGACACTAAAAAGTTGTTCCTTACAACTTTGAAGAATATTAAAGTACCAGATGGCTACTCAAGTGACATTTCTAGCTGTGTTGATTTGGTACAGAAAAAGATTTTTGGGTTGAAAAGTCATGATTGCCATATTATTTTAGAGCAATTTCTACCATTGGCGATTCGCAATGTGCTGCCCGACCATGTAGTTGCAGTTTTGGTGGACTTCTGCTCATTTTTTAGAGCCCTTTCTAGCAAAACCTTGAATGTTTCAGAGCTTGATAAGCTCCAAGAGCGCATCGAAAGCACACTTTTCCATCTGGAGATACTATTTCCTCTAGCATTCTTTACAGTAATGGTTCATTTGTCTGTCCATTTAGCAGAGGAAGCAAAACTCGAAGGTCCAGTGCATTATCGAAACATGTATCCCGTCGAGAGGTAAAACATTAACATTTTTAATTTGAAGATACTTGCATTCTGGTCACTTGAATTAGTTTGTACTCTTATGGCCTATTATTTTGTAGGGAGTTGGGACATTTTAAGTCCTTTGTACGGAATAAAGCACAGCCAGAGGGTTCTATAGCTGAGGGTTACTTAGCTGAAGAGTCTCTTACCTTTTGTTCTCGGTATATTAAGGATATAGAGACAAGATTCAATAGACCTAGGCGTGTTCGTGATGACCCAAATGTCACTGAGCCTTCTGGAACGTCCTCTATATTTCCTCAATTAGGTAAACCTGCATCAGCTTCGATTACATTTCCTTTAACTGATATGCAGAAACTACAAGCTCATCGATATGTGCTTCTGAATTGTGCAATAGTCACGCCATTTGTGGAGTGAGTAACTCATACGAACTTTATATTCTTTATCATTGTAATGTTTGAGTAGGCTAGTCTTGTTCTTTAACATTAATGTAATTATTTCATATAGTGAGTTTAGACAGTACATAAGAAGGAGTTCAAGAAGAAGACCTTCACCTACAGAGATAGAGAGGAGAGTTAATAAAGAGTTTGTTGATTGGTTCCAAAAACGGGTGGGTAAGTAATCATTAGTTATTGTTTACATTTGGTTTGAATGAGCAAACTTCAATAATACAATTTCGTTTTGATTTAGATTATGAATCCAGACACAATAGATACCATGTCTATTGATCTGAAGTTTCTCGCACGAGGTCCATCGGTAGTTGCAAGACGTTTTACTGCATATAACATCAATGGGTCCAAATTTCGAACTTTGGCTCGAGAAGAAGGTCTAAGAACACAGAATAGTGGAGTTTTCTTAACTTCTAAAACATCATGTGTTGCAAGTAGTATTGACGGAAATTTAAGGCAAGCAGAGTTACCATATTATGGGAAGTTAGAAGATATTCTTGAGATTAATTATTATGGTCGATTCAAGGTTGTTCTTTTCAAATGTAGATGGGCTGATACTGCACGAGATAGAGGGTATAAAAAGGATCGTTGGAACTTAAATTGTGTTAATTTTGATAGAATGATTCATACCGGTGAAAGAGAAGATCATGCACCTTACATCGAAGCATCTCAAGCACAAATGGTGTACTATGTGGATGATGTTGTCAATAAAGGGTGGAGTGTTGCTATGCATCTAAAGCCAAGAGATCTGTATGATATGGGAGAAGAAGTAGTGGAAGATGAAGTATATGAGAATGAACCATACCAAGAGCAAGAACTCGAAAAGTTTTTTGGTGATAGTGATGAGTATGTACAACTAGCTACGGACCATATCATTGATGATGTAGTAGAGACAAATGTTGCTACTAACGTAGCAGCTGATACATACATGTTTGAATAGAAAATTTATTTAATATGTTGCTTTACTTGAAAGTAATAGTATTGCATAAGTAGTGCTTATTTTATTTATTTGATGTATAAATATATTAGAATGGTATTCATAATTGGTTTTAAGGCATATTTAGAAATGATAAGTTAATTCAATATGTTGTTCCTCACATGGCATCCATGAAGAAAGGGAAAATCGTAAATGTTGGAAGTTGCATTGCTTTGGATCTAGGACCATGTCAGGTGCTTATAGTGCATCCAAAACTGCTGGACACTCATTTATTGATACCTTGAGGTATGCTTGTATGCTATAGCTAACTTTGTTTTGGATGGTTTTTCAACTTCAAATTGCAGCCAAGCATACAACGATTAAATTTTATTATAGGCTCTTAAGCTCAGTTATCTCACTTTATCTTTAGTTTTTGGGAGCTTTATTTTTATTAGATTGTCGTTATGTATTAGATGTACTGATTTCGTTTCCTTGAACCACATTAATGTTTTTTACTTTGTTCTCATCTCATAATTAACGACTCAAACTCCATATTTAAGATTCATTGGAAACCAGATAAGTTTAGTTACCTTTGAACCGGATGAGGCATCACCTGTCAAACCTCAACTTTAAACGAAAATACTTTCTGGCATTGTTTTCCTCCTATGATCAAACTTTTTGACTTCATAAGTATCTTTTTCATTAAGCTGAAGAGTTGTCAATAAATCCTCTTATGGAGTAGTTATGTAGAACACATTGTTGGCCAGGTTGTAACATACAAGTCATATGGCTGAGAATAGGAAGCCAAGGTCCAGTATGTTACCTGGTTAATACCTTGTTTGAGGCTAAATGAGACCGTGTTATAGGCTGATAGCATCACATGGAGGTATAGTTTTGCCCTTTACTACCAGCTACCCGGTCAAATCAGGTTGTGCACCTTGATTCTTATAACATAGTAGCTGCATAGTTCACAGTATTGTTGAATTTTTCTGAGTAATGATATTCCTGTTGGAAAGCTTATTTTACTCCTAAATCTGCAGCCTAAAGTGTTGTCAAACTCGCGTAAAGCATGCTTACGTGCTGAAGCTTTTGTGCCAGATACGGTTCCAATGTAAGTGTATGAAATTCCGCATGGTTGCTGATTGAAGTTGAGTAATGTTCTTTATGCTCATAATCCTTTTTTGTTGCTCTGAAGGTATTGCAAATGCAAGATGCCATATAATCCGGATGAGTTTATGCTAAACAATATTGATGAGAATAGTCAAGTAAATTGTATCACTTGTCTTTCTCTTCTCTTCTCAATCTCTGTATTTGGGCTACAGAAAGACTAATTTTCATGGCAGGGATATAACCTAGAGTCTCAGACAACCAAATTAAAAGAAAAGGCCATTTTGGTAAGTTGAGAGTGTATCTAGAATCTACATAGGCTTGGCTTTACTAAAACTCATTTAGCTGTTCTCCTATGCAATGTAGATAAGTACATTTTGGTGCTTTTAACCCCTTAGAAATTTAAAATTTCTTTCACAATGACTTATGCTGATATGGTCATCTTTTATAGTGCAAGATAGACCGCCCAAATTGTTGAAAAACGTGAAATGGTAAAATGGAGGGCACGATCATCTTTACCAGTGATGTTACTTGCTTTTCCCAATCAATTTCTTGACACAGTTCCTCCTCCTCCTTATGTACTTTATCTTGACTTGACCATATTCTTATCTTGCTTTTGTACATCTTCCTGTTTCTGTTGTTCAGAGCAGAGCAACAATAAACAAGAAAGATTCATTTATGGCATGCTCGCTTTTGTGCTATTAGAACTTGGTCGATACACAGATGCAGAAGAAGCTTCAAACAAAGGCTTTGGGATTGATAGTGAAGATGCTTGGACACATCATGTTGTTAGTTACTCTTTCCTTTCTAGCTGATATCTGCTATTGAAAAATGCTAATACTAGTTGGATTGGCTAAAACAGTTGTCAAAATACATGCAAATATGTTGGCAGCTGGAGGAAATTCATTTATTCATTCAGTGCTATTGTTGTATAATATCTTTTGATTCTCATGACAATTTGCATGCACTACAAGTGTCGTTTTAAAGAAGCAGTACAATTTATAGAGAAGTGCTCAAGAACCTGGAGTTCTTTGTCATCTTTTATGTATCCGCAGAATCCGATACTAGTTCAGCTTTGAATTTTGTAATTTTTAAAAGCTAACCACTAGGATATTTGTAGGCATACACACAATTGGTGGCATGTCGGGCTTTGTTATTTGGAAGATCATTCTCCGTTGGAAAAAGAAAGAGACGTGTATGAACAGAACCACCAACTGATCGTCTAATGCGCCGAGCTCCTGTTGGACGAAGGTTAGTTTGTAGATCGATCTCTGAAAAAAAAGAAGCTTTTTTCAACATTTTAATGGTAAAGATATTGTTTGTTTCGTCAAGTAAAATTAGCTTGGCTGCACTACCTAAATAAAACAAAAACAAAACAATGTGATGAAGAGTCATACCAACTGTAAATACATAGGTCCTATTACCTAAATTGAGCAGGTTATACTCAATTAAGGTAGTACATTTTAAACTAAGTAATACTTTGTAAAGAAGTCTAGGAATGTATAAAAGTTGATGAATAAAAACTAGCCCTAATAAATCATGATAAGTAGATACTCAATTGTCCAGAATTGTGGTCGTCTTTGCCTAGGGAGTTGATCATTTTGCTTCATGTCTGGCCAGCGATATTCTGTCCAGCTCAATAACCTTCGATCATCAATCGCTAAATAACCTGCAATGTGATAGCACACAGCCAACTCCCTTGCACCTGCTATTTTTCTCTATTGCGCCAGTTCTATACATCCTTTAGTGTTGCGTTTTTCTTGACGACCACATATGCTTTCCAGCAGCACCTTGATGACGTCTTTGTATGGTACTGCCTCCTCAACCCATCTAATAGTCTCATTCTTAATTGCCAAAGGTGCATGTCTGCCATAACGTGATACATGACATATCTGGGCAGCCTTCTATTATAATTGCCTATTTGAATGTCCCTACCTTGTAACTCTAGAGTATAGCTACTGTTGTGTATTTTATGACCTAGGACACATCTATGAATGATGGAAAAATTCCACCTCCAGCTCCTGTCAATAATCTGTATTGTCCTCCAGCTTCTCTCTTTTATGCTTGTGCTTATCTTTGATTTCTTCCCAGTGGAATGAGTACATAGTACTGATACCACCAACTGGGAGTGAATTCAACTTAACAAAGCAAAATTAGTCAGGTCAATCTCTTGGGGAACTGGAATGCAGCTCTGCAATTTAGTACGAGGTACAGCTAGCTTGTTGCTGAATGATGTTGCATAAATTGTAAATCGCTAGGATTAAAAGAAATTAATGGCTGAACGAAAAAAAACAAGTATTAGAACAAAGGGCAGCACATACTTCGGTCGTGAAGTTGTATCTTTTTGCACAATGATAAAACTTTTATGCTATTGCAGCATAGACACTACCTGCTCATGAACTCTAGCACCTCATTATTATGTCTATGCAGTTTGTTGATGTTTTTGGCCATTTATCATCTAATCGGCATGGCTAGATGAGACTATTTTGGTTTCCTGTTATTGAAGTCCTATAGCTGATGTTGCTAAGTAACTTACGGAAGTATCTTTTCAGTTGTTGTGCACTGATTTTTCATTGTTATTTACCAAGTGACTACAAGCTTGTGCTTCTTTGACCAATTTTTGTTCTTGAATTGTTATGTATATCACATTGTATTG
The DNA here is from genome assembly GCA_032618575.1 of Nicotiana noctiflora. Lineage (NCBI taxonomy): Eukaryota > Viridiplantae > Streptophyta > Magnoliopsida > Solanales > Solanaceae > Nicotiana > Nicotiana noctiflora. Next base: position 426,955 of record JASVEL010005666.1, on the reverse strand, counting down.
CTTAAAGTAATGCTTACATCGATTTGTCAAAATTCAGATACTTCAACGTGATTGGTTCTGATCCAGATGGAAGACTAGGAGAAGCTCCCCGACCTGAACTTCGTGAACATGGCCGAAAAATTGCTTGCTTGTTACAAACTAAGAAAGTATGTCTTAATTTGATTATTTTTAGACTGTATTAGAATCTTCAGTCTTAAGCCTATATCATAAAAGTTCTTTATTTCTAACAAGTTCCTATCTCAGATGCAAGTTTTGTCACGTTTAAATTGCCTTCAGCAGCTCAGAAGTCGGATCTATTTTACCTGATATATTTTGCAAACCCATTAGTATCTTTTCTAGTTGCAGTGATTGAAGTTCTAATATTTTTCAGACCGGTGCACGACAATACTTATTTATATTGATTTTTTATCTCATCAAATACAGGTTGTCCGATAGGGCAGATCCGTATATGCTAACATCCAGTTTCAGCTAACTGTTAACGTAGCTGCTCTTATAATTAATGGTGTTGCTGCAGTTTCTGATGGTGATGTCCCATTGAATGATGTTCAGGTTTAGTTTCAATGCTCTCTTATCGTTGATCAATGTGATTAGCGGATGCACATTTTGTGTGTTCGACCTCTATGTTCTTATGTTAATAATAGACATGTATGGTTAATTTGCATAACTGTATCATCCACTTGAATTCCTTTTTAACTAATATACAATAATCTGGAAAATCCAGTGTCAACAGAATGTGCACCAACGTGATGCTGTCATGTTTACAATTGAAATCTTGAGACCTCCAGCCTTTTGTTGTTATATTCTTTGTATTGATCCATTTTTGGGATTCATTGTGACCAAAATGAACTGACCAGTGACTTTGCACTAACTTCCATAATGCCAATATTCGAAGCCACAACATGAATATACCAAAATTCTGGGCAGGCTTCTGTCAAAAATACTCATTTGATCCATCATTTCCATGCTTGTGCATACAATGATTTCTCCTTCAAGGGAATGAGTACAAAGTACTAATACCACCATTGAGATTGAAGATCATGTTAAGGCACAGGCACAATAACTCTTCCTGCAAAAAATTAAAGAACACATTGTTAGTAGTAACTTTTCCTGTGACTTCTCCCACTCCAATCGATGCAGACATCGCTCCAGGACTGTTGTCATGTCAGCCGCACTCTTCCGCAGCTTATCCGTCAAGCCTTTAGGAGGCATCAGAACTTTCGAATACACATCCGCAGGTGAAGTGAAAAACATAAACATGCTGTGAGTAGGCTTTAGAAAATGAAACTGCAGATTATTAATCTCCCTGCTCGTCAACCCTGTTAAGAAAGACTTCCCATTTCTGGCCACAAATTGTGTTGTAAGCTTAATGATATCCAATTCTTCACCTCTGATCCCTTCAGGGAGTCTAACAGTATATTGCTCTGCCTCAGGTGGCTCAAGAACCCTTCTGACAGGTCTAAACTGAGCTGACGGATCAGGCCTAGCAATTGCCTCAGCACCATCAGCGGTAGGAGGAGCAGGGGCTGCTTCTTGGTCTGCTGGTTGAGTAGGCTGCTCTCCAGAAGCCTGATTCTGTGCACGAGCTTCAACCAAACGGTGATGATAATAGGCATGTTAAGGATCAGAAGCACTTAGGAAATTAAATTTTGCATTGCCAGCATTATTTAGAACAATCCTCTTCTCAAATTCTGGACCATTTTTCGCCACAAACTGTGCAGTCTTGTCGACAATACTCCTAATATCTGGAGGCGGATAAATGATACCAATGGTTCTAGTATGTGTTGCAACAGACGTTGGAACATTATTGGCTTTATTGTTGTCCTCGCTTGCGCCCTGATCATTTCGCACTCTAGAAGGGTGACTTGTCCAAAGCTAGTTCAGAAAAGAGCCGGTATGTCTCTCTCTCTCTCTCACACACACACACACACCTCTAAGTTGTCCTTTTGTCAATCTACATGTTACGTTCTTTAATTTTCTGTGTGCACAATGAACTATTAGAAATTCGATCGAACATCAAAACTTTAACAACTCTTAGCACTCAGATTCAAGGATATAGCAGATGATAACCTCTTTTTTTAGGTATAAGAGCAGGTAACCAACATAAGAATATACTAACAAATAACCATGTTCTGGTATAAACAACAAATGAATGAGTTGACATGTACTCACATGAACACAGAGTCAAGGAGATGGTCTTCTAGCCCAACCTGGAGGCTGTACCAAGGAAAAGAAAGAAAAGGAACCCTCAAGGTTTATTAAGCTAATTGCTTTATTCATTTGAAGCCGATGGATGTAGAGCAACCGAGAGAGTATGGTCACAAAATAGGTAAATTTCATAGCTGATTATTACAAGAACAATGAGAACTCACTGTTCTCAGTAAAGTTCTCGTTTTCACAACAACCTATCAATTTCTTTTTGTATCCTTACCATGCACTTGCCAAGAATTAGTTGCCCATAGAAAGTTTATTCCTTGTATGACAGTGTTATTTTGACAGAGTTTGTGGAGACTTAGCTAGAAAAAAGCACTCCATTATATTGCGAATGAAATTAGTAAAGCTCAATCTTTTAATGGATACATTTTTACTATCCTAGCTGGTCGGTGATCATATCATATATCATTGCTCATTATAAAAATTTATTTAGTTCCATGAGGATTTGGATTTGCAATATTTGTCACTGTGGTTATTTTTTATGAAATTTGATTTATGTTGTAAGTTATTTGATAAAATTATTTCTTTAATCCTACAAATAAAATATTCAAATAGAAAAAGAGATTTCAACCACAAAATATTGTGGCGGAAATAAACTGCCACTATTTTTTTTAAAAAAAATATTTGAATCATATTTTGGGGGTTTATAAACCCCCACACTATTTTTTTTAAACCATTATGATCATATTGAGGGGGTTTATAAACCCTCGCAATATATTTTTTTGACACATCAAAATCATATTGCGGAGGTTTTAAACTAGCACTAATTATCTTTCAAAACCTCTTCATAATTTTTTCGTAAAAATATATTTAAATTATTTTAGGGGTTTTTTAACCCACACAATATCTTTTTTGAACCACTATGATCATATAGAGGGGATTTATGAACCCTCGCAATATTTTTTCGTTGGCACATCGAAATCATATTGCAGGGGTTTTAAACTCACACGAATTATCTTTCATACCCCCCACAAATTAAAAATTCATTTTGTGGCGGTTGTCATGGAGGTTTGAAAAATCCGCCGCAATAATGCTCGTGGCAAAGGTAACTGCGGCACTTCTAAAAACTGCCACAATTCTTTTTGTGGGAGTCAAAAACCGTCACAATTTGACCAAAAAACTCCCACAAAGTAACTGGTTTCTTGTAGTGTACTGACATTAATCACTTCTAACCAATAGCATCAACTAAATTTGCTATAAAAACAATGAATTGCTTCATCATTTGACAGACTGACTTCCACTTCAAGTCCTTCTTTTTCTGCTATTGACCATTTAAAATAAATTCCTTAAGATTGTTGGGTATTTCTGTGTTCAAAATCAGAAAATTATAAGTAAACAAACGTTAGTTCAATAAACTAAACGTAAAATAATTTCGAGCCCGCTGAATGCACAGTGTGTCCTTAAGGAATTTAATCTCCTCACTATTGCCCAAGGTGTACGGATTAATTCCTCCCAAGATAGAAAGTAATAACTATTCTGTGATAGCGGCAATTCAAATCACAGAACTTCAGCGAGATCAAAAAACTGAGCAAACCACACTTGACACTTATGTTTACTTAGTGTCACGACCCTAGTTCACCAATCGTGAACATGTCGTGATGGAACCCAGTCCCCACGACTAGGTAAGCCTAACACGTTGCGGAATATACAAGTTTATGAACATTAAATAAGAAATAGCGGAAAAATAGTATAAAAAGGGATGTAATCCGTGTCGCTTGGCACATACACCCGTCAAACACACTGTATAAAACACCACCAAGACCCGGAATCCCACGGGTAACACAAACTAAAAAGAATATACAACTGTGGCTCTATGTGTAAAGAGTATCCAACAACGAAATGAAGGAAAACATCTACTAATACTATCAGAATAGAAGGAGGGCCTCCGGATCTGCGAACGCAACAGATGCATATCTCGAGTCTCCTGAAAATACTCCTCGACAACCAGTAATGTGCCTGATCAGAGGGACCTGGATCTACTCAAGAAAAAAGTGTGTAGAACAGTAGCATGGGTACACCACAGCGGTACTCGGTTAGTGCCAAGCCTAACCTGATGGAGTAGTGACGAGGAAGGTCAGGGCCCTACTGAGAGAAGCAATAACAAAATGATAGTAACAATAATAAGCAGTTTAAAGGATAATAAATTCTGAAATAACAACAATAAAGTGATTACTACAACCGTCTACAATTAAGCTAACAACAAGTAACAAAACTCAATTTACAAGTCCAGGACCTGTGGGAATTGAACCCACAGTCCCATTAACAGTACTCCTGAGTCTCCGGGAATCGAACAACATCTGAAGTAACTGTATCTGAAGGGCCATGAAGAGCATATCAACGAGCTTGACTACCTGATCGGCCTCCCTCTCGAGGGTGACCCCTGGCTGCCTGACCCTCGCCTCTAGCTGGTGGGGCGGGTGCTGAAATAGAGGGTTGTCCCCTCTCCTGAGATGGTCTGGATACAAGGTGGGGACACTCTCTCCGAATATGCCCAAACTCTCCACATCCAAAGAAACTCCCGGGTGCTGGGGGTTGGGACGGAAGGGAACCCTTCGCACCGGAGTGGCTAGCTGAAGAACTCGGTGTCACGACCCTAGTTCACCAATCGTGAACATGTCTTGATGGCACCCAGTCCCCACGACTAGGTAAGCCTAACACGTTGCGGAATATACCATTTTATGAACATTAATTAAGAAATAGCAGAAAATAGTATAAAAAGGAAATGTAATCCGTGCCGCTTGGCACATACACCCATCAAACACACTGTATAAAACACCTCCAAGACCCGGAATCCCACGGGCAACACAAACTAAAAGAGAGTATACAATTGTGGCTCTATGTGTAAAGAGTATCTAACAACGAAATGAAGGAAAACATCTACTAATACTATCAGAATAGAAGGAAGGCCTCCGGATCCGCGGACGTAGCAGATCATACCTCGAGGTCTCCCAAAGTGCTTCTGAATTACCTAGTATAAGTCTGTCCTGATGTACCTAGATCTGCACAACAAAAGTGTGGAGAAAAGTAGCATGAGTACACCACGGCGGTACTCAGTAAGTGCCAAGCCGAACCTCGACGGAGTAGTGACGAGGAAAGTCAGGGCCCTACTGAGAGAATCAATAACAAAATGATAATAACAATAATAAGCAGTTTAAATAATAATGAATCTGAAATGACAACAGTAAAGTGATTTCTGCAACCGTCTACGATTTAAGCTAGCAACAAGTAAATAACTCAATAAAAACTCAATCAGCAAGTCCAGGACCAGTGGGAATTGAACCCACAGTCCCACTCTGTAATCAACAATCCAGGAGCTACGGGAATTTAACCCGTAGTCCCAATAACAGTATCTCTGGGTCTCCGGGAATCGAACCCGCAGCCCATGTCTCAATACCTAAGGATGTGTCTCAATGATCTCAGGATCTCCGGAAATCGAACCCGCAGTCCATATCTCAATAACTCAGGATCTCGGGAATCGAACCCGTAGTCCCTATCAATAACTCAGGATCTCGGGAATCAAACCCGTAGTCCCTACCAATAACACACCGGGTCTCTGGGAATCGAATCCACAGCCCTGGGTCTTCGGGAATCGAACCCGCAGTCCATAAGCACAACAAATAAAGGAATCCACAGGAGAGATCAATTATGCTTAACTATAACTTCACCGAAAAATAGTGCCAATAATTATCAAGGAGTTCGAATAAGGCAATTAGGCAACTAAACAGTTAAGTACTACCTAATCATGCCTTCCTAACCACTACCGGGTAAAAATGTCAAATTAACAGCCAAAGACAGGAATATCGCTCATCGAACATTTTAATTAAGGTGCGTGTTCAACAACCAGCGCATGTATACGCCCGTCACCTCGCATACAAGGCATTTAAACTATCACATAATATCCTAGGGGTGAAAATTCCCCCACACGAGGTTAGACAAGCCACTTACCTCGACTCCGGTACAAAACCGCTATGAAACAACTCTCTTGTCGCGAATGTCGGCCTCCACAAGTGTAGAATCTGATAAAAATCAGTAGAATCACATCAAAATAGGCTAATTGGGCATTACCCAATCAAAGTAACTCAAAATACACCAAAACCCACAAGTTGCCAAAACCCGACTTTCGGTACGCTTATCGAAAAATCACGAAAATTATATATTCGGGTTCCTTATCTCAATACGAGTCTAGGCATATAAAATTTACCAAAATCGGACTCCATTTGGCCACTCAAATCAGAGATTTTCTAACATTTAGGCCTAGGGCTCAAACCCACCTTTAATCTTCATATTTCGGTGAAATAATCACGGATTTCATGATAAACCAACGAATTAAGGTCAAGAAACTTACCCCCGATGATTTCCCGATGATATCCCAGCGTTTCCCCTTCAAAATCCTCTCTTGGAGCTCAACAATGGCGTTTTTGATTTATGGGTCGCGGCTGAAATGTTTCTGGACTTAAGTCACTGCCGGACATTTTTACTCTATGCGATCGCATGATCCCTGTTGCGATCGCATAGAACAAATTTTTGACCCTCGCCAAACTACTCTTTGCGATCGCATAGTCCTTAATGCGATCGCAATGCTCACCAAAATATACCTATGCGATCGCATACCCTGCTCCGCGATCGCATAGGACAAAAGCTGGACCTGGGACCCCTCTTCTCTATACACTATGCGATCGCATAGGACTGTACACGATCGCAGAGCACAACTTTCCAGAACTATGCGATCGCATATCCATGCCCGCGATCGCATAGAACAAATACTTGGCCTCTCCAAAAACCTTCTATGCGATCGCATTAGCCCATTGCGATCGCATAGAGCATTCGTCTGCAGCACACACCAGCAGTTAACAGCATTTCCAAAATGCATGAAATAGCCCGATTGGACCCCCGGATTCATCCCGAGACCCCGGGATCCCAACGAAAACCACCAACCTATTCCAAAACATGATACGAACTTATTCTAATCATCAAAACACGTCTAACAACATCAAAACCCATAATTCACATCGAATTCAAGCCTAAATTTCTTAAAACTTTCCGAATTGCACATTCGATCTAAAACCCGACCAAACGACGTCCGAATGACCTGAAAATTTGCGGACATATCCAAAATCACATAACGAAGCTACGAAAATTGTCGGAATTCCATTCCGACCCTCGGATCAAAATCTCACCTATCGTTCGGATTCGCCAAAATTTCAACCTTCGGCATTTCAAGCCTAATTGAGCTACGGACCTCCAAAATACATTCCGAACGCGCTCCTAACCCCGAAATCACCCAACGGAGCTAATGGAACCATCGGATTTCCGTTCGGAGATCGTCTTAACACTGCTCCGGCTACGGACCGTTTTCTAGCTTTAAAGCTCTCATTTTAGGGACTAAGTGTCCCAAAATGCTCAAAATTTCAGAACCGACTCTTTCGGCAAACCACAATAGCAGAAATGAACTTAGGGGAACAGTTAAATTGGGGGATTGGGGCGTAATTTTCTAAAACGACCGGTCGGGTCGTTACACTCAGGATCTCCGAGAATCGAACCCGCAGTCCATATCTCAATAGCTCAGGATCTGCGGGAATCGAACCCGCATTCCATATCTCAATAACTCAGGATCTCCGGGAATCGAACCCGCAGTCCATATCTTAATAACTTAGGATCTCCGTGAATCGAACCCGCAGTCCACAAACAATACCACTCTGGGACTCTGGGAATCGAACCCACAGCCCTGGGATCTCCGGGAATCGAACCCGCAGTCCCCAAACACATCAAATAAGGAAAATACACAGAGAGAATATGACATGCTTAACTACAACTTCACCGAAACTAGTGCCAACAATTATCAAGAAGTTCAAATAAGACAAATAGGCAACTAGACATTTAAATCCTATCAAATCATGATTTTCTAGCTAATACCGGGTAAGAGTATCGATTAAATCAGCTAAGAGCAGGAATATCACTAATTGGACAATTCAAGTAAAGTATGTGTTACAACAACCAGCGCATGTACACGCCCGTCACCTCGCGTACAAGGCATTTCAACTACCACATAATATCCTAGGGGTGAAAGTTCCCCCACACGAGGTTAGACAAGCCACTTACCTCAACTCCGATACAAAACCGCTAAGAAACAACTCTCTTGCCGCGAATGTCGGCCTCCACAGGTGTAGTATCTGATAAAAATCAATAGAATCATATCAAAATAGGCCAATTGGGCATTACCCAATCAAAACAACTCAAAATATATCAAAACCCATAAGTTGCCAAAACCCGACTTTCGGTACGCTTATTGAAAAATCACGGAAGTTACATATTTGGAACCCTCGTCTCAATATGAGTCTAAGCATATAAGATTTACCAAATTCGGACTCCATTTGCCCATTCAAAACCTTGCTTTTTTTAAAGTTCAAGCCTAGGGCTAAATCCTCCATAATTTACCCTAAATTCCTCCATTTTCATGATATAATTGCATAATATTACCAATACTAATCATAAGATGAGCCCATAGTTGGTTACCTGATGATTTCCCTTGAATCTCCCTCAAGAATTGCCCAAATCGCCTCTTAAGCCGAGACCCCAATGTGTGAAATGTTTCTGAAAATTTTCTAACTTCTGATACAATTAATCTTCTGCGATTTTCGCTTCTGCGGACTATTTTCCGCTTCTGCGGATCCGCTTCCGCGACACTTTGTCGCTTCTGCGAACCCCAGGACTGGCTGGCCCATTCCGCTTCTGCAAGCCTAAAGCCGCTTCCGTGAGGCCGCTCCTGCGGACAAACGTCCACTCCTGCGGATATTTCTGCTCCTACGAATAAGAGTCCGCTTCTGCGGACTCGCCTAAGCGAAGACTTTTCCGCTTCTGCAGAATTCCCCAACTCATCTCCTGACCGCTTCTGTGGTCCCCATCCTCGCACCCGCGATGCTGCTTATGCGGACAAAGGACCGCCCTTACGCTCCAGTCCACTTTCCGCGCTCCAATTTCCGCTTCAGCGGACTCGCCTCTGCGGTTCCATTTCCGCAGGGGCGAAAACAACAGAGGCAGAATTCCTAAAAACCTGCAATTTCCATATTTTTCTCCCGTTTAACCATCCGAAACCACCCCGAGGCACCCGAGACCTCATCCAAACACACCAACACATCCTAATACCTTATTCGAACTTGTTCCAATCCTCAAAACACGTCTAACAACATCAAAACCCATAATTCACATCGAATTCAAGCCTAAATTTCTTAAAACTTTCCGAATTACGCATTCGATCTAAAACCCGACCAAACGACGTCCGAATGACCTAAAAAGTTGCAGACATATCCAAAGTCACATAACGAAGCTACAAAAATTGTCGGAATTCCATTCCGACCCTCGGATCAAAATCTCACTTATCGTTCGGATTCGCCAAAATTTCAAACTTCGGCATTTCAAGCCTAATTGAGCTACGGACCTCCAAAATACATTCCGAACGCGCTCCCAACCCCGAAATCACCTAACGGAGCTAATGGAACCATCGGATTTCTGTTCCGAGGTCGTCTTAACACAGTTCCAACTACAGACCATTTTTTCAACTTTAAAGCTCCCATTTAGGGACTAAGTGTCCCAAAACGCTCCAAATTTCAGAACCGACTCTCCCGGCAAACCACAATAGAAGAAATGAACTTAGGGGAACAGTTATATTGGGGATCGGGGCGTAATTTTCTAAAATGACCGGCCGGGTCGTTACATCTTCCCACACTTAAAAGATTCGTTCGTCCTCGAACGAGCATAGAAAACATACCTGGAGTAGTGAAAAGATGAGGGTACTGGCTGCGCATATTCTGCTCGGTCTCCCAAGTCGCCTCCTCGACCGGCTGACCCCGCCACTGAACCTTTACTGAAGCTATGTTCTTTGACCTTAGCTTTCTGACCTGCCTGTCTAGAATGGCTGTTGGCTCCTCAACATAAGACAGATCCTTGTCTGGCTGAACAGAAGTGAAATCCAACACATGCGACGGGTCACCATGGTATCTCCGGAGCATGGAGACATGAAATACGGGATGAACTCCGGCTAGGCTGGGAGGTAAGGCCAACTCATAAGCAACCTCCCTAACACGCCTCAAAATCTCAAAAGGGCCAATAAATCTAGGACTCGGCTTCCCTTTCTTCCCAAACCTCATAACGCCCTTCATGGGGGAGACTCGAAGCATGACCCACTAGCCAACCATAAAAGCCACATCGCGAACCTTCTTGTCCGCATAACTCTTTTGTCTAGACTGGGCTGCACGAAGTCTGTCCTGAATCACCTTGACCTTGTTCATAGCATCCTAAACCATATCAGTACCTAGCAGCCTGGCCTCGCCCGGCTCGAACCAACCCATGGGAGACCTGCACCTCCTACCATATAGGGCCTCATACGGTGCCATCTGAATACTGGACTGGTAGTTGTTGTTATAAGCAAACTCCGCCAGTGGCAAGAAGTGATCCCATGAACCTCCAAACTCAATCACGCACGCACGGAGCATATCCTCCAAAATCTGAATAGTGCGCTCGGACTGACCATCAGTCTGGGGGTGAAACGCTGTGCTCAGCTCCACCCGAGTACCTAACTCCTGCTGTACAGCTCTCCAGAACCGTGAAGTGAACTGAGTGCCTCTATCTGAAATGATGGAAACTGGAATACCATGCAGCCGAACTACCTCTCTGATATAGATCTCCGCCAGTAGCTCCGATGAATATGTAGTGCTCACCGGTATAAAATAGGCGGACTTGGTCAGCCGATCCATAATGACCCAAATGGAATCAAACTTCCTAACCGTCCATGGAAGTCCAGATACAAAGTCTATGGTAATGCGCTCCCATTTCCACTCGGGAATCTCAATCTACTGCATCAATCCACCCGGACGCTAATGCTCATACTTCACCTGCTGGCAGTTGAGGCATCTAGAAACATAATCAACTATATCCCTCTTCATCCGCCTCCACCAGTAATGCTGTCTCAAGTCCTGATACATTTTCGCGGCACCTGGATGGATGGAATACCGCGAACTATGGGCCTCTGCTAGAATCAGCTCTCGAAGATCATCTATATTGGGCACACAGATACGCCCATGCATCCTCATAACTCCATCATCCCCAATGGTAACATCTCGAGCATCACCACGCCGAACTCTATCCTGAAGGACAAGCAAATGAGGGTCGTCGAACTGACGCTTCCTGATGCGCTCAAATAGAGAAGACCGAGAAACCACACAGGCCGGAACCCGGCTGGGCTCCGAAAGATCCAGTCTAACAAGCTGCCTGGCTAAAGCCTGAACATCCATCGCCATAGGCCTCTCCGAAGCTGGTAGATATGCCAAACTCCCCAAACTCTCTGCCCGACGACTCAAGGCATCGGCAACCACATTAGCCTTGCCGGATGATAGAGAATAGTAATATCATAGTCCTTCAGTAGCTCCAACCATCTCCTCTAACGCATATTCAGGTCCTTTTTCTTAAGCAAATGTTGCAAGCTCCGGTGATCAATATACATCTCACAAGGAACCCCATACAAGTAATGACACCAAATCTTCAAGGCGTGAACAATGGAAGCTAGCTCCAAATCATGAACAGGATAAGTTCTTCTCATGTATCTTCAAATATCTGGACGCGTAGGCAATCACCCTACCGTCCTGCATCAATACTCCACCGAGTCCAACTCGTGAGGCATCACAATATACTGTATAGGACCCCGAACCAGTAGGCAACATCAATATAGGGGCCGAAGTCAAAGCTGTCTTGAGCTTGTGAAAGCTTGCCTCACACTCATCTGTTCATTGAAAAGGAGCACCCTTTTGGGTCAACCTGGTCATAGGCGCTGCAATCAAAGAGAACCCCTCTACGAAACGACGGTAATAGCCCGCCAAACCAAGGAAGCTGCGAATCTCAGTAGCGGAGGAGGGTCTGGGCCAACTCTGCACGGCCTCCACCTTCCTCGGATCTACTCGAATACCATCGCTTGACACCACGTGGCCAAAAAATGCCACTGAACTCAACTAGAATTCACATTTAGAGAACTTGGCATATAGTTGCTTCTCCCTCGGAATCTGAAGCACTATCCTCAAATGCTGCTCGTGCTCTTCCCAACTCCGGGAATATACTAGAATATCATCAATGAAAACAATCACGAACGAGTCCAGATATGTCCTGAACACACTGTGCATCAAATGCATAAAGGCTGTTGGGGCATTAGTCAGCTCAAAAGACATCACGAGGAACTCATAGTGGCCATACCAGGTCCTGAAGGCAGTCTTCGGGATATCTGGCTCCCGAATCTTCAGCTGATGATACCTAGAGCTCAGATCAATCTTAGAAAACACATGTGCGCCCTGTAGCTGGTCAAATAAATCATCAATACGAGGTAAAGGATACCGGTTCTTCATTGTAACCTTGTTCAACTGACGATAGTCAATACACATACGCATAGAAACGTCCTTTTTCTTCACATTGGGTCGAATGAAACCCTTACCCAATAACTCCTGTAAATGATCCTTCAACTCCTTCAACTCAGGAGGAGCCATACGGTACGGTGGAATAGAAATGGGCTGAGTGCCCGGCAACAAATCAATAGCAAAATCAATGTCTCTGTCGGGCGGCATGCACAGGAGATCAGCTGGAAATACATCAGCAAAGTCACGTACCACATGAACAGAATCAATAGAGGGAGTGTCAATACTGACGTCCCGCACATAAGCTAGATAAACAGCACACCCCTTCTCAACCATACACTTAGCTCTGAGAAAAGAGATAACACAGCTAGGGGTGTGATCTAGAGTACCACTCCACTCAATACGTGGAATGCCTGGCATAGCCAGCGTCACGGTCTTGGCGTGACAATCAAGAATAGCATAATGGGGCGACAACCAGTCCATGCCCAGAATAATATCAAAATCGACCATCCCGAGCAACAATAGATCCGCTCTGGTCTCCAAACCACAAATGGTAACCAAACACGACCGATACACACGGTCCACAACTAAAGAATCACCCACCGGAGTGGAAACATAAATGGGGGCACTCAAAGAATCCCGAGGCACACCCAGATGAGAAGCAAAGTAAGAAGAACATATGAAAAAGTGGAACTAGGGTCGAATAGAACCGATGCCTCCCTGTGACTAACCAGAATAATACCTGTGATAACGGAATCAGATGCAACAGCCGCAGCACGATCAAGAATAGCATAGAATCTGGCCTCTCCCCCCTCTCGAGGGTGGCCTGTGGAACCCTGACCCCCACCCCTGGCTGACTGGGCAGGTGGAGTGGCAGCTGGAGCTGGAATGATGGCCTGCTGACCTTGAGAAACTCTTTTATTTTGAATTTTTGGGAGTAATTCTCATATAGGGCAAAAATCACGTGCTCACAGGTGTCATTGTACTCAAAATAAGCTTTGGGAGGATATGACGATTGTGACTGACTCGGGCCAGTTCTGCTAGACAGGCCACTGGAAGCACCTCGTGCAGGAGGCAAACTAGATACCGGAGGTGCATAATAAGGCTCGCGAGGTCTGGGAGGAGCTGGAATATCATTGGCTGCTAGAAGGCCTGAATGAACTGGGTGACTTGTATAACCCCTGCCAAAACGACCGGTTGCTGAAGTGCGGGCACCAGAGAAATGGCCCGACTCGCGAGACCTCTTGGCCTCCCTTTCTCCCCGCTCTCTAGGGAGCATACTCTCGATCCTCTTGGAAATGCTCACTGCCTACTGGTAAAATATGTCCGTCTCCAACTCTTTGGCCATGCTGGACCAGATCGGCAGAATAAGGCCCTCAATAAATCTCCTCACTCTCTCCCCGACCGTGGCTACCAAAGCCGGTGCATGCCTGGCTAGACGGGTAAAACTGATAGCATACTCCGATACTGACATGGAGCCCTATCGCAACCGCTCAAACTCCGAGCGCCAAGAATCCCTAAGGCTCTGTGGAACAAACTCCCTCAAAAATAGATGTGAAAACTGCGTCCAAGTCAATGAAATAGACTCCTCTGGACTATCCAACTCATACGTGCGCCACCAATCATAAGCGGCCCCACGAAACTGAAAAGCAATGAAGGAAACCCCGCTGGTCTCCACAATCCCCATGGTACGAAGAATACGATGACACTCCTCCGGAAAACCCAATGCATCATATGAAGCCAAACCACTGAAAACTGGAGGGTCATATTTCTTGAACCTCTCCAATCTCTGTTGCTCGTCCTCGAGGCGGTGACCCACCTCGAGGCTATCTGCTGGGGCGGCGGGAGGCATAACCATAATCTCCGGAACCTGTCCCAGCGGCACATGCTGCTCGGGTGTAACGGCTACGGGAGTCTGGGCCCCTCCCCCGGCCTGGGATGTAGCTGCAGCGAGAGGAAGCAGTCCTGCCTGAGCTAAAGTGGTATACATACTCATGAACTGGGCCAGGGTCTCTTGGAGTGCTGGAGCAGTGGTAGCAATAGTCGGTGTACCAGGTGCCTGCGCTCCAACCTGGTCTACCTGTGGCACCTCAGCGGCAGCACGCGCGGGTGCTGTGGCTGCACCTCGGGCGCATCCTCGTCCTCTACCTCGGCCCCGGCCTCTGACGGCGGCAACAGGGGGCGCGGGTACCTAATCGTCGCGAGTAGCACGTGTCCTTACCATCTGTGAGAGAATAGAAGCAATAGTTTAGATTTGGTGCCAAAAATGTCGCACGACAAGGAATCCAAAAGAAATGAAGAGTTTCCTAAACAGTTACATAGCCCCTTGTAGATAAATACAGACGTCTCCGTATCGATCAGCGAGACTCTAAGTAACCGGTCTGTGTCCCGTGACTCCTATGAACCTAGAGCTTTGATACCAACTTGTCACGACCCTAGTTCACCAATCGTGAACATGTCATGACGGCACCCAGTTCCCACGACTAGGTAAGCCTAACACGTTGCGGAATATACAAGTTTATGAACATTAAATAAGAAATAGCGGAAAAATAGTATAAAAAGGAATGTAATCCGTGCCGCTTGGCACATAAACCCGTCAAACACACTGTATAAAATACCACCAAGACCTGGAATCCCACGGGTAACACAGACTAAAAGAGAGTATACAACTGTGGCTCTATGTGTAAAGAGTATCTAACAACGAAATGAAGGAAAACATCTACTAATACTATCGGAATAGAAGGAGGGCCTCCGGATCCGCGGACGTAGCAGATCATACCTCGAGGTCTCTCCAAATATGCTGCTGATATCACTTAGTATGAGCCTGTCCTGATGTACCTGGATCTGCACAACAAAAGTGTGCAGAAGAGTAGCATGAGTACACCACGGCGGTACTCGGTAAGTGCCAAGCCTAACCTCGATGGAGTAGTGACGAGGAAGGTTAGGGCCCTGCTAAGAGAAGCAATAACAAAATGATAGTAACAATAATAAGCAGTTTAAAGGATAATAAATTCTGAAATAACAACAATAAAGTGATTGCTACAATCATCTACAATTAAGCTAACAACAAGTAACAAAACTCAATTTACAAGTCCAGGACCTGTGGGAATTGAACCACATTCCCATTAACAGTACTCATGAGTCTCCAGGAATCGAACCCTCAGCCCATGTCTCCGTAAATCTCAGGATCTCCGGAAATCGAACCCACAGTCCATATCTCAATAATATATCAATAACTCAGGATCTCCGGGAATCGAACCCACAGTCCATATCTCAATAACTCGGGATCTCCGGGAATCGAACCCGCAGTCCATATCTCAAAAGCTCAGGATCTCCGAGAATCGAACCCGCAGTCTATATCTCAATAACTCAGGATCTCCGGGAATCGAACACGCAGTCCCCAAACACATCAAATAAGGAAAATACACAGAGAGAATATGACATGCTTAACTACAACTTCACCGAAACTAGTGCCAACAATTATCAAAAAGTTCAAAAAAGAAATATAGGCAACTAGACAGTTAAATCCTATCAAATCCTGCTTTTCTAGCTAATACCGGGTAAGAGTATCGATTAAATCAGCTAAGAGCAGGAATATCACCAATCGAACAATTCAAGTAAAGTATGCGTTACAACAACCAGCGCATGTACACGCCCGTCACCTCGCGTACAAGCCGTTTAAACTACCACATAATATCCTAGGGGTGAAAGTTCCCCCACACGAGGTTAGACAAGCCACTTACCTCAACTCCGGTACAAAACCGCTAAGAAACAACTCTCTTGCCGCGAATGTCGGCCTCCACAGGTGTAGTATCTCATAAAAATCAATAGAATCATATCAAAATAGGCCAATTGGGCATTACCCAATCAAAACAACTCAAAATACACCAAAACCCATAAGTTGCCAAAACCCGACTTTCGGTACGCTTATCGAAAAATCACGAAAGTTACATATTCGGAACCCTCGTCTCAATACGAGTCTAAGCATATAAGATTTACCAAATTCGGACTCCATTTGCCCATTCAAAACCTTGATTTTTTTAAAGTTCAAGCCTAGGGCTAAATCCTCCATAATTTACCCCAAATTCCTCCATTTTCATGATATAATTGCAAAATATTACCAATACTAATCATAAGATGAGTCCATAGTTGGTTACCTGATGATTTCCCTTGAATCTCCCTCAAAAATTGCCCAAATAGCCTCTTAAGCCGAGACCCCAATGTGTGAAATGTTTCTGAAATTTTCTAACTTCTGATACAATTAATCTTCTGCGATTTTCGCTTCTGCGGACTATTTTCCGCTTCTGTGGATCCGCTTTCGCGACACTTTGTCGCTTCTGCGAACCCCAGGCCTAGCTGGCCCATTCCGCTTCTGCGAGCCTAAAGCCGCTTCCGCGAGGCCGCTCCTGCGGATATTTTCTTTCCTACAAATAAGTGTCCGCTTCTGCGGACTCGCTTAAGCGAAGACTTGTCCGCTTCTGCAGAATTCCCCAACTCATCTCCTGACTCGCACCCGCGATGCCGCTTATGCAGACAGAGGACCGCCCTTGCGCCCCAGTCCGCTTCTGCGCTCCAATTTCCGCTCCAGCGGACTCGCCTCTACGGTTCCATTTCCGTAGGGGCGAAAACAACAGAGGCAGAATTCCTAAACCTACAATTTCCAAGTTTTTCTCCAGTTTAACCATCCAAAACCATCCCGAGGCCCCCGAGACCTCATCCAAACACACCAACATATCCTAATACCTTATTCAAACTTGTTCCAATCCTCAAAACACGTCTAACAGCATCAAAACCCATAATTCACATCGAATTCAAGCTTAAATTTCTTAAAACATTCTGAATTACGCATTCAATCTAAAACCCGACCAAACCTGCAATTTCCAAACCTGCAATTTCCATGTTTTTCTCCCATTTAACCATCCGAAACCACCCCAAGGCCCCCAAGACCTCATCCAAACACACCAACACATCCTAATATCTTATTCGAACTTGTTCCAATCCTCAAAACACCATCGTAAACATCAAAATCACCCATTTTAAACGGATTCAAGCCTAAGTTTCTTCAAGACTTCCGAAACTAACATTCGATCCAAAACCCGATCAGCCGACGTCCAAATGACCTGAAAATTTGCGGACATATCCAAAATCACATAACGAAGCTACAGAAATTGTCGGAATTCCATTCCGACCCCGGATCAAAATCTCACCTATCGTTCGGATTCGCCAAAATTTCAAACTTCGGCATTTCAAGCCTAATTGAGCTACGGACCTCCAAAATACATTCCGAACGCGCTCCCAACCCCGAAATCACCTAACGGAGCTAATGGAACCATCGGATTTCTGTTCCGAGGTCGTCTTAACACTGTTCCAACTACGGACCATTTTTCCAACTTTAAAGTTCCCATTTAGGGACTAAGTGTCCCAAAACACTCCAAATTTTAGAACCGACTCTCCCGGCAAACCACAATAGCAGAAATGAACTTAGGGGAACAGTTAAATTGGGGATCGGGGCATAATTTTCTAAAACAACCGGCCGGATCGTTACATTTAGAAAATAATGCAACAATGTAGAAAAGAGGGGAGGAAGTTTCAAATTTTCCACGTGTGATTTCATGTCTGAAAAAATGAGGTCGAACCTCTAAATTTATAGACAAAGGAAGGGTGATATGGAAAGGTAAAATCTAAAAGCTGCCTCTTCCATTTTTCATTCTCACCCCTTAATAAAAATGCAACAGAATTTTCGCTTACGGGGTCAAGAAAGAAAAAAGTTAAAAAGGTAAAGGAGATTGTGGCTAGCAGAAACTGAATCGATGAGCTCACTAAGGTTTTGAACCCCCTTAATCATTGAGCTATGCTTTTTGGTTGCATTAAGGGGATTCAAAGTAAAGATTTTGTTGCTATGTATTAATTTTGCTATATATATATATATATATATATATATATATATATATATATATATATATATATATATATATATATATATATAGTGTAATTGTCTTCGACGAAGGGGGTTTCTTAAATCCACCCATGGTTATCTACATCACACCATTTAGTTGGGGTATATATATGTTGGGTTGGTTCGAAATTTGCATATCAAACCAAATCAATTGTGTCAGGTTATTAAATTTAAAGACCAAATCAAATCAATAAAATTCGGATTTTTCAATCTCGGATTTTTGGGTTATCTCCGGTAAAATATTAATTTGTAGCACAAAACATATAACTTATGCTCAAGATATTTCTTTAATCCTAGTAAGATACAACTATATAAGGTATTTTTCAAGAAAATAATACAAAATATAAGATGTGTCATGGCATTATCCTAAAATATTAAACAATAAAGACAATAAAATTATGTAATATAAATATTGCTAATTAGAAAGTCATAATAAAAATAAACATAATTAAAAAGTATTAAGTCATGCTAAAATAAGTAGGCTAATTGTTATTGTGGCTTGAATTAATTCCTTGCATTTTTAGGAAACTCATAGTCCCTATAGGTTTAGGAAAACCCAATGTCCTAATAGATTTGGGAAAGAAAAACCTATAGTCCTTGTCAATTTGGGAAACCTTTCTCTTATATGTTTGGGACATTTTGGGATCTATATATAGGTGTTGTAGTTGGGGATTCTATAGATTGTATTGTGCTTTTCTTCTCATTCATAGTGAAATAACCTCTCTGCTTTTGCCCCGAAGATTAGGCTTAGCCGAACCTCGTTAAATCTTCGTGTTGATTTTTCTTCTCTATTTGCTTTGTGTGTGATTGTGTGCTAGTTAACCCATGATATTCGGCAACAATTGATATCATATCAAGGTTCGGGTTTCTACATATATTCTAGGATTAAGATGTCTTCATCATCTTCAACAAAGTACGAAGTACAGAAATTTAACGGGGTTTCTAGTTTCAGTCTATGGAAGATTACGATGAAATCATCTCTGGTGTTACAAGGGTTACGGAAGGCAATTGATGAGGATTTTCCTGAAGCATTGCAACAGGCAAATAAAAGAGAGTGATCAACCGACCGCAAAGGTTTGCAAATGTAGTTGATGGGAATCTTCTTGGATATACCAATCCAGTTGGATCTTTGGCAATTGCAGAGACCGTTGATGTGTTTGAGTGTTATAGTTATCCAGAAGATATTCCGAGTATAGAACCAAATCGACGGATTAGAGTTATGGCGAAAGAGATTGAGTCTCTTAACAAGGTTAGGTGTTGCCTAGACTTGGTTGATATGTATGGTCATGGATAAAGCCCTTGCAGGGATGGTAGAGAGACGTTCCAGTCGATGAAGAGAACTCAAGCCAATGGGAAGATTTGTTATGTGGCTTGAATTAATTCCTTGTATTTTTAGGACATCCATAGTCCCTGTAGGTTTAGGAAAACTCATTGTCCTAATAGATTTGGAAAAGGAAAACCTGTAGTCCTTGTCACATTGGGAAACCTTTCTCTTATATGTTTGGGACCTTTTGGGATCTATATATAGGGGTTGTTGTTGGGGATTCTATAGATTGTATTGTACTTTTCTTCTCATTCATAGTGAAAAACTCTCTCTTCTTTTGCCCCGAGGATTAGGCTTAGCCGAACCTCGTTAAATCCTTATGTTGATTTTTCTTTATTTACTTTGTGTGTGATTGTGTGCTAGTTAACCCACAGTATTCCGCAATACTAATAAGTGAGTATTAATTACATGACTAAACACTAAAGAAAATATAAATAGGTTATGCATTTTTATCTAAATTATTGCAAAACAAAAAATAGATATTCAATACATTATCGTTTGTAGTATTGAATTGAATGTCTTTTGTTAGCATTAATATTGTTTTGATTTTGGTTTGAGCTTTTGTTAGCATTATTTAAGTTACTAATATTAATGACTATAAAACTTATTGGAACATTCCGAAGTTCTAAATCCAACCTTGAAATAATACCTTAAGAAATAAAATTATGATAAAGTTTAAGAAATATTTATAAATTACATCAACAATAAGTATATATATATATATATATATATATATATATATATATATATATATATATATATATATATATATATATAATTTAATTTTTTTGGTTTGGTATCGATTTGACTTTCTTTAGTCAAAACCAAATCAAATCAAATGGTCGAGTTTTTTTTTTTTTCAATACCAAATCAAACCAAACCATAGTCTAATTTTTTTCTCGGTTTGACTCGGATTATCAGGTTGGTACGGTTTATCGGTTTTCTCTGAGCATTCCTACCCTTTAGGATGTGATCCTTTCCTGAATCCAATATGACATCAAACTGTCCACCTATTTTTGTGAGTTACATTTCTCTCTAACAACAAATGGCTGGAGTTCAATAGACGTTCATGACGATAATGAACGCGAGCAAGAAGATAGATTAATTTTTTAATCAAGACAAGAAGTATATATTAATTCATCTCATACAATTGCTCGTCAAGTTCAACATTGATTGGTAATTTTAAATATGTAAATCTTTTTTCAAACATTTTAAAAAAATTGGATCGAATCACAATTAGAACTCAAAAAATTTAACTCAGCAAAATATCAAACTGTACTACATAAACATATCGCTCTGCCTACTATAGTAGATTAGTGGCGTCGCCATTTGGCGCAGTCGTCTTCCATGCCAATTTCTACCTCAACCAGCACTACTAGAGGGCGGATCTAGAGTGACGGCGTTCGGTTTATCTAAATAAATATTTTTGATGTCGAGCGTAAATATACATATGTCACGACCCCAAAACCGGTCGTGATGGCACCCAGCACACTGTTAGGCCAGCCTGACCAATCAACTGAAACACGGAGCTATCAGCTCACACACAGCTCTTTTTAAGCATAAACAGTGATAGAATAATAAAGGAAATATCCAACACACCGGGATTAGACATCCCAAACCAGTATAACCTCCCAACGGATCAGGAGTCGCAAGTCATGAGCCTCTACCAGAATTTATAAATCGTGATAGTGTATATAACTTTGCACAAGTGTGGAATAGACTAAACAAAAAGAGAATAAACTGGAGAGTCATGTCTTGCGGACGCTGGAAGCTACCTCGACTTTCCAAGTGCAACCTCCCGAGCAGCTATAGAATCAACTCTGCTGCGATGTACCTGGATATGCACACAAGGTGCAGGGAGTAAAGTGAGTACTTCCAGACTCAGTAGTAATAAGCAAGGGTAAGACAGCGAAGGTAAGAAAACCCAACACAACACTAAGTAAAGCTATACACAATATCCTTTATCAGTATCAACATAAGCAATATCCGCACCAACAATATCAGAACCAGCAATATCAGCTATCAGAATAACAGGTATAGCTAAATGCAATGCAATGCATGAATATGACAGCTACGGCGCGTAGCCCGATCCATTTGGGTACCCGTGCTCACTGTGGGGGTTCAGACTCCGGAAGGGCTCCTACAACTCAAGCAAGATGTCATGATACGCTGC
Organism: Nicotiana noctiflora; assembly: GCA_032618575.1. Classification (NCBI taxonomy): domain Eukaryota; kingdom Viridiplantae; phylum Streptophyta; class Magnoliopsida; order Solanales; family Solanaceae; genus Nicotiana; species Nicotiana noctiflora. The sequence continues at coordinate 404,900 of JASVEL010005666.1, read as the reverse complement.
GGTGCGCAGCCCGATCCACTACCAGTCAGCTAAAATGCAAAGCAGCCTCACAGGCTCAAAATAGTATTTGAAAACTCTTTTTATCATTTTTCAGTAGAAAAAAGTATATCAGAAATTCCAGAGTTTGGAAAACCATTTTAGACAGTAATAGCTCAAGACTGGTATCAAAATAGCATGTCAATATCATAGAAACAATACCATCGATCCTCGCGGGATCCCAATAACTGGCTCACAGCCCAAAGATATACACAATCATCTAAGTAGGAGATTTGTCGGCTCAATAATAGCCAACAACACAGTATAGTATCAACAGGTCGGACTAAGCCATAGTCCCCAATAACATTCGACCCCGCACTCACACGAGAGTACGTGTCTCGCCTCAATACAAAGTCACATAGTGATATACCCGGGTTTCGAACCTGCTGGTCATCACCCACACCCATTACTCACCTAGACTCGGCTTGAAGACTAGTCCGCAATGCCCTTGCCACAAGAATCGGCCTCCACAGGTGTAGAATCTGATCAAAAGCAATAGAAATACATCAAAATAGGCCAAAGGGACATTACCCAATCGAAACAACTCGAATTAAACCAAAAACCACAAAGTTGCCAAATCCGACTTTCGGTACGCTTCTCGAAAAATTATAAAAGTTAAATTTTCGGATTTCTTATCTCAACACGATTCCATACATATAATGTTTATCGAAATCGGACTCCGTTTGCCCATTCAAATCGATTATTTACCATAGCCCGGGCTTAGGGCAAAAATCCCCCATTAATCTTCCCATTTACAGTGAAATAATTAAAGATTCTACGATAAAATCACGTATTTAGACCATAGAACTTACCTCCAATGTTTACCCGGTGAAATCCCCTTCAAATCCCGTTACTTAGCTCTCAAGTAACTCAAAAATGGAGGAAATATTGTGTTGGTTCGCGACTGAAATGTTCTAATTTTTAATCTTCCTGTCAGGTTTTTATCTGTATGCGATCGCAGCCTTTGGCAAGCGATCGCGATGTACAAAATTTTGGGCGACTGAATTTTCTTTTACGCGATCGCGTGAACTCAACTGCAATCGCGATGACCAACTTAACTACTCTACGCGATCGCGACACTGGCTACGCGATCGCATTGCTTCCAAACCTTGCCTTACGCGATCGCATAAGACCCTCGCGATCGCGATGCACCCAAACTTCACCTTACGCAATCGCATCTGGCTCCTCGCGATAGCGGAGAGCAAAATCCCTCAGCTCTCCAATACACTATGCGATCGCATGGCGAGGTACGCGATCGCGATGTGTAAATTTCATGCAATATTAATGCAGCACATCAGCTGTGTTTCTTTGGCACAAAATGGTCTGTTTTGACCCCCGGATTCATCCCGAGGCCCCCGAGACCCCAACGAAAACCACCAACCTACTCCAAAACACGATACAAACTTGTTCCAACCATAAAAATACACCCTTAAACACGAAAATCATCAAATCAAGGCGAATTCAAGCCTAAGTTTCAATTAGAACTTCCGAAAACTACATCCAATCAAAAACCCGACCAAACGACGTCCGAATGACCTGAAAATTTGCAGACATATCCAAAATTACCTAACGGAGCTATTGCAACTGTCGGAATTCCATTCCGACTCCCGGATCAAAATTTCACCTACCGTTCGGATTTCGCCAAAATTCAACCTTAGTCAATTCAAGCCTATTTCTACACGTGACCTCCAAATTCAATTCCGATCGCTCCCCTAAGTCACAAATCACCTTCTGGAACTAACCAATTCATCAGAACCCGATTCCCAGCCCTCTAACCACATAGTCAACTCCAGGTTGACTTTTCATAAACAAGCTTCATTTCAAAAGGCTATATGCCTCATTTTCAACCAGAATCACTCCTAACTCACCCGATAGACTCTAACACCGATATAAAAACATGAAACATATAAATGAAGGGGTAACGGGGTGGTAATTCTCGTGACGACGGACCGGATCGTCACAACATATAACAATTCATCAAATTTACATACAAGGGTCTGAACTCATAATATTAAAAATACAATCAATTAAATATTAAAATAATAAAAATTTAAAGCCTAAATTTTAGTCTGAGCTACACTATTTCTGCTTCTAATATTATCCAAACGTGTACTCAAGAAGAACATCAGCTTACCCATGCAACTCAACGTGGCCATAGTTCTCATCGATACCAGCCACCTCAAAATCCATGCATGTTTACGTGTCAACCCCTACACCCTCCACGTCCTCCAACACCAGTACTCATCAAAATCACTTCATATAAATCAACCCCAAATCACTTTAATTTCAACAAGCTTTTTCATCTCAAATTCATTCATATCGTTACTATGGCTGCAGCTACAATCCCACCAGGAAAACCCATGTCAATGGAGCAACACATGCTTGATAAAGGAGCTCAAATGTTGCAGTCTTTGACCCCTATCAAGCAAATGAACCAACATGTTTGTACTTTTGCTATGTATAGTCATGACATGCATCGTCAAATCGAAACTCATCACTATGTCACTCGTTTGAATCAAGATTTCCTTCAGTGTGCCGTTTACGATTCTGATGAACCCACCGGCCGTCTTATCGGTATGGTTTCGTGAACACCTACCCTTTTCCGACTTCCTTCATGTACCGTGGTTTGATTAAGCATGAAATTTAAGAAAAAAATAAATAATTTTTTAAATTTGCCCTTTTCTGACTCCATTCGTTTTGATTTGTAGCTATGAACTAACTTTTGAAATTTGTGGGCTAAAATGTGGTTATGAATCATCTAGATCTGGCAATCTTATCGTTAAGAGTAAAGTAGAAAGTATAAAGTTAAATTGTTTATGAATCACTTCCTCAAAATCTTATCGTTATGAATAACGTAGTAATTTAAAGTTAAATTATTTCTAACTAATGAAGTATTGATACTCTCTTCGGACAAATAAGAGAAAATTAAGTATGACATGTAATGTCCCAATTTACGATGTTTTTGGAATATGAATTATGTGCAGGAGTGGAGTATATAATATCTGATCGTATCTTTGAAACTTTGCCTCAAGAAGAACAAAAGCTTTGGCATTCTCATGCACATGAGGTTTGTACTTTAATTTTTCACTTTATATGTTTTGTGTGGAGAATTTCCTTCTTTTTTATTTTAATTCTATGAACTAACAGGGTTGAGCTTCACTGCGATTTTCTAGTTTTAAGTTCAAACTTTCAAAATAATTGGAAAACAGTGTGTAAATTTAGTATGTTGAGAAGTTTTTTTCTTTTAACGTCTTCATTATTGTGTATAAACTTTAAGAATCAGGACTAATACTTTTTTCGTTTCAATTAGTTTGATTCAACACGGTACGATTTTTTTTTTTCAAAATTTGTGGTCATAAAAGCTTATGGATTCCCACATTGAATTATTTTTAATTGTGTATATGTGTCATTCTTTTGGGAGTAGTGAAGTTCGATTCCATCCTCCAAAAAATAGTTAAATTTAGTTGGGATATAGTAGATCAATTAATAACGATTTAATCTTTTATGAAAATATAAACCCAGATAAAGTCAGGACTTTGGGTAACTCCTAGAGTACCAGAAATGGTTGTAAGGCCTGAGCTAGAGAATCTTACCAAGACCTATGGCAAATTTTGGTGTACGTGGCAGACTGATAGAGGTATATATGTTAATTTTTTTTTTTAAATTGTATTAAGTCCACAAAAAAAGGGGGATATATATTTATTAATTTGACTTGTAATTTCAAATTAGGTGACAAGTTACCAATTGGACCACCAGCGCTGATGATGTCTCCACAGGCAGTGGATTTGGGCATTGTGAACATAGGGCTAGTCAAGAAAAGAGATGACAAGTACAACATATCGACCGATGCCATAAAAAGTAGTCGGGTCGATTTGCCCGAACCCGAACGCCTTAATCCGCAAGCGGATCATTGGATGCTGCACGGAAAGGGTTTCGCGATCGGTGTTGAGGATCTTGACATGAAGAAGAGAGCACCATTTCCATGAGTGTGTTTACAAGCTTTTATATAGTTTGTATTCATGTTAATATTATGCTGGTTATGTACAAATAAAGGCACATATAAGGGGATATGAATATGTTAGTATATATGTAAATTTAGTATTTGGATGAAATAATGTATCTATGCTAGTTAAAGCTACGTTGAAGGTGATTTTTAATGGTTTCAGAAATATAGTGAAGTTGAGCAGGGGCGGACACATGATTACTTAATAATTAAACAACTTATTTATAGTGAAGGATATTATGAAAACTGTATGGGGCGACTCGGATGCAATACGGAACGAGCACGCCCCCTTACGCGGTTGTTGATGTCGGATGACATCCTCTTTCGTGTCCGTACGATGAAGAGGATACGCCCTCGTTCATAGTGGTGTATCAGCGGGCGAGCCGAGCAGACGTCCCGACTCCCCCTCCCCTATACTTTCGTTGTAATAGCAATAGTTTTGGGACGATGTAATATGTCGGTGAGGGGGTCATTCTTCTATATAAGGTTTGGTCTCCCTCATTTGTAACATAAGTATTATGGATCATTAATAATACAACTCTCTCTATATTATTTTCTCTCTATTTTTATCTTTTTATTGCTTACTTGTTCAAATATTTGATCAAGCTTCATTACATTCTTACAAGAAAAACATATACACGAATCCAAAGGTCGATCTTTAAGATATATTATCATTGATTCTGATTTACCCTTTATCTATTTTTTGATTGTCCCTAACCCATAAAGCAACCGATAGTTTTTGGGTTAAACAATTTGGCGACGTCTGTGGGGATTTTGAGAATCAAACTCGTAGTATACATCCACAAGATCCGATCATCGGAAAAAGTCGAAAATGGCCGAAAATGACACTCGATCCAAAGCTGTGGTAGAAGTTACCACCAACCTCTTGAGTTCCCTGAACGAGGCCGGTGGTAGCGGTGCCGTCAACACCACCCCTGATATCACACCCGAGGCAGAAGCCTCACCTTCCCCATTCGGGAATCTTGCAACCTTGCAGGAGAAAGATGCCTCCACTTCAAGAGAAGCACCCCCAGCAGTCAAGAAGCTACTGGAGGAAGGGCTGACCAGTTCCCTGAGCAGCTTAGTGGAAAAGCCACCACGAGGCTGCGAGAATGCAGCACCAACAACGAGCAACACAACCACAACAGATGAACAGGAAGGAACATGAACCAACGACCAATCCGTCAAAACACAAACACACGATGACACGTTAGCCTCCACCCTGAGGAAGATGGAAGAAATGGAAAGCGAAAATCAGGCCCTCCGTGACCAAATGAAGGAGCACCAAGATAGGGTTGACAAGATCCCCGGAGCACCTAAACTGCTACCCAAACGGGACGTAGGAAGTTTTGTAGAACAACCCTACTCCAAAGAAGCTGCACCCTACACCATCCCGAAGACCTTCAAGATGCCTCCCTACCTGAAAGTGTACGACGGAACCTCCGATCCGGAGGATCATCTCATCCACTATGTCACCACTGTGAAAGGTAATGACTTGTCTAAAGAACAGGTACCATCAGTGCTGCTGAAAAAGTTCGGCAAAACACTGACCGGGGGTGCCTTGACCTGGTATTCCCAACTACCCGCCAAAGCAATCTCAACCTTCGAGGAAAATAGCGGATAAGTTCGTCACAGCACATGCCGGCGCTAAGAAAGCAGAAGCAAGGGTGAACGACATCTTCGCGTCAAACAAACCACGGGCAAGGGCCTCAGTGACTTCCTCGCCAGGTTCAACAGGGTAAAAATGAGCCTGCCGAACGTGTCAGAGTGAATGGCGGTAGCGACCTTCCAAAATGGACTCAGCAAGGATGGCTCCAGAGCTACCAAAAAGCTGCTAAGCCGGCTCATGAAGTATCCCCCCACGACCTAGGACGAGATCCATAACGCCTACTGCACCGAGGTACGAGCAGACGAGGAGGATCTCAACGGGCCAACCCGATGGCTGGCCGCCGTGCATCCGGACACAAGGAGAGATCGACGACACGAGGGATGCTGGGAACTTCCCCCTCGTCCCAGTAAAGAGCGACACCAGCCTTATATGAGGTCCTCACTCCCGCCCCCTCGCCATACGGAGGCCCTGCAACGCCAGCTCGCCCCACTCAGGAATGAACGAGGTACCACCCTTTACTTTCTTCACATAACTTCTGTGTCTCTCCTTCAGAAATAGTGTACGCACTGGAGAAGCTCGACAACAAGGTGCAGTGGCCCCAAAAGATGAAATCAGACCCCGCCACAAGGAAATCGAACGTCCTGTGCGAGTTCTACCAGGAACGAGGGCACGGGACCGAAGACTGCATCGGCCTACGACAAGAAGTCGTCAGGATGCTAAACCAGGGGTACCTGAAAGGAGCTGCTCAGCGACAAAGGGAAAGCCAATTTTGCGCGCGGACGAGAGCACTCCCGGGGACCTTCAAAACCACCCTCTCCGACACGCACGGTAAACATGATCGTCGGAGAAGGGAACGGCGTCGCCATTAATCACGTCAAATTTTCCAACACGCACAGACTAAAGAGGACCATCTCTCACGAACGGTACGATGACCTCGAATGAAGTATCACCTTCGATAAGTCTGACGCCGACGATTTGTGTTTTCCTCATTATGATGTTTTAGTTATTACTTTACGAATCGTTGATACGGATGTCAGGAGAGTCATGATCGATGACGGAAGCGGTGCCTGCATCATCCATTCAAGAGTCCTCTCACAGATGGGACTCGAGGACAGGATAACCCCTCGCTGCATAAATCTAACTGGTTTTAACAATGTAGTAGAGCGCACATCAAAAGAAGTGACCCTACCCGTCCTCGTAGGAGGAGTCACCCTGGAAACTACCTTCCATGTGATGAACTAGGAGACAGCCTACAATGTCATTATTGGGCGCCTATGGATACATGCCGTGCGAGCTGTCCCCTCAAGCTTATACCAAGTGGTCAAATTCCCTACCCCATGGGGAATATTCAACATTAAGGGGGAGCCACGCACAGCGCAGGAGTGCTATAAAATAACTCAAGACTGCGCCCACACCCGGCAATTGAACGGGGCGAGCGTAGAAGCATAGCAATCAGCCATGTCGCGGACCTGATAGCCAATGCTATAAGAGACCCAGACGTCGTGGAAGCTTGCAAAGCTACGGTCGAAGATCTCGACCTGGTTCAACTAGATCATGATGACCCCGAAAAGAAGGCATACATCGGTCACGGGCTCGCCGACCCGGGTAAGTACCATGAGTTTTTAACTAAACACGCAGACACATTCGCTTTTTCCCATGCAGACATGCCAGGGATATTGCCATATATCGCCACCCACCGGCTCAACGTTGACCCGTTACATCCGCCGGTAGTGCAAATCAGGAGAAAATTCAACGCCACTATCAATGAGGCGGTCCGTGAAGAAGTAGACAAGTTTCTAGCTAACGGCTCCATCAGGGAGTTGAAATACCCGCAATGGGTTGCCAACGTGGTGATGGTCAAAAAGAGGAGCGGAAAATGGAGGATGTGCGTGGACTTCACCGACCTAAACAAGGCCTGCCCTAAGGATTCCTTCCCCCTACCTCACATCGACCAACGGATCGACGCCACTGCAGGACATGAGCTACTAAGTTTCTTGGACGCATACTCTGGCTATAACCAAATCCTAATGGCCGAGGAAGATCATGAGAAAACCACATTCATCACCCACCAAGGCACCTACTATTATAGAGTGATGCCATTCGGGCTAAAGAACGCGGGGGCAACTTACCAAATGCTAGTCACCCAGATGTTCAAGGAGCAACTTCGAAAAACTATGGAGGTTTATATCGACGACATGCTAGTGAAATCAGCAAGGAAGGAGGATCATATCGACCATTTGCGAGAAGCCTTCGAGATATTGAACAAATACTGAATAAAGCTGAACCCCGAGAAATGCGCCTTTGGCGTGGCATCAGGAAAATTCCTTGGCTTTCTCGTATCCCAAAGATGGATCGAAGTCAATCCCGATTGCCTCGATGCCCGAAGCACTCAACAGCAAGAAATAAGTTCAGAAGTTGACGGGCCGAATAGCCGCCCTCTCGCGCTTCATCTCCCGATCGTAAGATAGATGCCACAAATTCTTTAATGTGTTGAGAAAAGACAACGGATTCCACTGGAATGACGAATGCGTCAAAGCCCTCCAAGAACTGAAAGTGTATCTATCGTTGCCACCATTGTTGTCAAAAGCAAAGCGGGGTGAACCCCAACTGACATATTTGGCAGTATCAGAGGTCGCGGTCAGCGCAGTGCTCGTCCGTGAAGAAAAAGGTACGCAATTACCTATCCATTATATTAGCAAAACTCTAGTAGACGCTGAGACCCGGTATCCACACCTCGAGAAATTGGCGTTGGCACTGGTCACGGCTTCCAGAAAGCTGAGACCCTACTTCCAGTGCCATCTCATCCGAGTGGTGACCACTTTCCCTCTGAGAAGCTTCCTGCACAAGCCCGAACTATCGGGCCATCTCACCAGGTGGGCCATAGAGCTCAGCGAGAACAACATCACCTATATCCCCAGAACTGCCATCAAATCACAAGTCCTCGCCGACTTCATGGCCGATTTCAGTGTCAAAATCTCGCCTGAGGCAGAGAAGGAGGCCCTGCAAACAACTCCAATCACCGAACCCTATATACTCCACATCGATGGGGCCGCAAATGCCTCGGGGTCGGGATTGGGACTCGTCCTCGAAGTCCCCACGGGCGAAGTCATTCACCAGTCCATACGATGCCCCAAAATGACTAACAACGAGGCAGAGCACGGAGCTATTATTGCAGGTTTAAAACTAGCCGTCAGGTACGGGGCTCGCCGGTTGGTCCTACATTGCGACTCGCAACTTGTGGTAAATCAAGTCACTGGGACTTATCAGGTCAAGGAGCAGATGTTGCGAAAATACCGAGCGGAGATCTGCAAGCTAATGGCCCAATTCGACGAATGCTGCTTCGAACAAGTTCGTAGGGTACACAACGCTGAAGCAGACGGATTGGCTAAATTGGCCGCGGAAGCCACCAACCTGAATAAAGAAAGCACTGTCACCCTTCTGCACTCCCCAACCGACCACAATGAGGTACTCTCCCTACATCTGACTTGGGACTGGCGCAATTAATTTGTATCATATTTGCAGGATGGAAACCTACCACACGACAAAAAAGAAGCGAGAAAGCTTCGCACACAAGCAGCGAGGTATTGTTTGGTGAATAACGACCTCTACAAAAGACTTTTGGAGGACCCCTGGCTAAGTACCTAGGCCACAACCAAATGACGCCGGTGTTAGAAGAGGTCCACGAGGGTCATTGCGGCGCCCATACAGGAAATCGAGCACTCGTGCGATGTCTAATAAGGGCCTTAACGGCTAAGGCCTTAACGGCGAAAGGAGAGGCTACGGTCTCCTCCATTAAAAACAAAAAGATAAGGCCTTAACGGCGAAAGGAGAGACTACGGTCTCCTCCATTTAAAACAAAAAGCTAAGGCCTTAACAGCGAAATGAGAGACTACGGTCTCCTCCATTAAAAGGCTAAGGCCTCAGCGACAAAAAGAAAGACTACGGTCTCCTCCACTAAAAGCGAAAGGATAAGGCCTTAACAACGCAAGAAGAAATTGCGATAAATAAAGGGCTACGCCCTGAACAATGCAGAAGTAAAAACAAAAGGGACACAAAGAAGGCATAAAAAAGTTCTCGTGAAATCGCCAAAAGTCTTATTAATAAATCACAAGATTACAAAAGAGTCTTGATTACAAGAAACAGAAAGAAAAGTCCTAGCTAACCACCATGACCCTCGTCGCCCTCCTTCGCACCGGCCGCACCATCCTCGCCTTCGTCCTGGAACACCCTGTCGATCCAGGATTCGGTGCCCAGCTGGTCCGCATCCACAAAAGAACCGCCAGTTTAGCCCGGAGAGTCGGGGTCTATAAGGCCCCGTAAAAGAATTTTTGTGCATAAAACCTAGTAGTTGTGGTGTCATGGTCCGAATAATGTGTTAGGAATGCGTAGTGATTTAAGTTTCAAAAATGTAGAGAATCAATTTTTCCAGAAAAGTGTCAATTCAGCGGTTAGGAATGCGATCGCGGATCTGCTATGCGGACCGTATTCGTGCCACAGAGCTTAACAAAAGGTTTACAAAAATTGGTGTTGAGAATGCGGTCGATATGCGATCGCGGAATTGATCTGCGGACCGCAGAACTACCGCATAAATTCTCGAAGGTTTTTGAGTGTCAAATCTGCGGTGCACTTTGCGACGACCAAGAATGCGTACCGCATTTGGTCGCATTCCGTAATAGAACTTGTGTAAATTTTGAGGCCATTCCGCGGTCATTATGTGGACCGCATGTCGATTCTGCGATCGCAGATGCGACCGCAGAATTGACCCGGCCCAGGAATTTTATAAAATTCGACCCGAACCTCTTCTTTAATATACACTTTTCTCCTTCATTTTATCATACATTCTTACTAAAATTAGAGAGAGAAGAGAGGGATTTTAGAGAGAGAAGTCTTTCATCCTCAAAGATTGTTCCAACTACTTAGTTCAAAGGATTCTAGGGCAAAGATTCAATTTCCCCAAATCATATCAAGGTAAAAACCCTAGCTATTTTCTCTAATTTTCAGTTTTAAAATGGGTAAAGGAAGGTTTGCATATAATAGCTTTTGAAAGTGGAATTTTACACTCATGCATGATTATTGAACTTGATTTTTAGTAAAGAGGAAGTGAATAGGCATAAGAACCTGCGAAATAAGGTCGGCAAAGATAGGATAGCTTGGGTAAGCATAAAGTAGGAAGTTAAAGGAAGGAAACTCGATACCAGGTATGTATGGCTAATTTTGATTATTGTGAAATCGCCTATATGTGTGAAATTTGTTGGTTCGTGTTAATTTGACAAATTGTGTGAAATTCTTGATGTTGCTGTTGGATATTCAAATTTGCCGTTGAACTATGAGTGATGTAATGTGGGATATGAACCGAAAGATAAATGAGAGTTGAATTTGGTAAAGAATTGTGAATAATGGCTATGATGGCATATATGGTACCTTGTGGAAAAGAAACGAAACACTTGAGGTGTGGTAAGTTGTTGAACATAACAGTATGAATATTCTCGATTTCGGAAACATTGTAACTTGGTTGTGATATTGGCTTGAGAAGTAATTGATAACATGAACCAATGTGTAAGTTGCTTATTTGAGCTTGTTGTAACTGTGTGTAGTACCTTATCTGCTGTTTGTGATTGTTGTGTTTGAAAACTGTACGGTGGGATCGGGTTGCGCGCCGCAACATGAAGAAATAGTGTGGGTTGAGTTGATAAGGGTGGCCGAGGTAATAAGGGTGGACGAGGTAATAAGGATGGAAAGTGATCGAAATCGCTAATGAAATTTATATAAAAATCATTGATATGAAATTGTGAAAGGAGACAGCATGAGAGTTTGCAACATGTGGGGCATTGATTGCCCCTATGTTTGACTACTTGTGATTTATGTGGTTGATTGGTTGTTGTTCTAGTTGTTGACCTTAAATGTGCTTTGTGTTGAGACTTATCTGAAATGAGTAAAACATGGAAGACATGGTTAGCTGGCTTAATTGATCCCTGATATAATTTATTGGTTGTCTTGTCACCGTGAGTCTTGTTTAACGTCTTGAGTTTACTTGGGACAAAGTTTGTCCACACATACCAGTACAATTCAAGTGTACTGACGTCCCTTTTGCCGGGGACGCTACATTCGTGTTATGATTGTAGGTGGATCGATAGCAGGCACTTCAGCTCATCGGCAGTAGTATCCTTCTCCTTCCACTGCCCGTTTTGGTGAGCCCCTTTTTCTTCCTTGGGGCCCTTTGTGGTTCACGCCACTTTTGTTTAGACTTCATTTTGGTTTTTTAAGGTATAGCCGGAGCCTTGTTACCGGCAAGTATTGTGTTCCCTTTTGTATCATAGAGGCTCTGTAGACATGTAAACTGTGGGATTCCAGTCTTATGTATACATTACGTTGGGCGATGAAGAAACTGTAAACTTGTTAATGAATCACTCGTATGGTTATGTTTGTTTATTGTGAAATCAGTTATGATTAGTAAGATATTGGGTTAATGAGAAACAATCAACACAAGGGTAACGCGTGGGAATGAAAGGCACCCAGGTCCGCTTGACTGGGGCTACCCGGTCAGGCGCCGGTCATGTCCCTCGATTTGGGGCATGACAAACTTGGTATCAGAGCCTAAGGTTTTAAAGTGTCCTAGGATGTCTCGGAGCCATGTCTAGTAGTGCCCTTCTTATCGGTGTGTTGTCGACCACATCAGATAAGTTGGGGGCTGCACGGACATTTAGGAATTTACCTATTTCTTTGTTGATCTATATCGTGCGGTAAAGTGCAGTGTGGAAATATTTGTGTCTAATTCGCGCCTTGTTCCCAAATTTCATAATATGGCGCCTAAAAAGAAGGCTAGACTCGGCCTTGGGGCCAATGCTGGCCCGAGTGCGGCTGCTAATCATGTGCCCGATGCCGTGGGCGAGAATGACCAACCAATCCTAAATTTGCCTGGCCCATCTGTTCAAAACCCAAGTGTCCCTATTCCAGCTGCGGCAGAGGATGCCACCATCCCTCCTGCCCATCTGTTCAAAACTCAGATACAGTTCCAGTTTCTGGTTCCGGTATCTCTAATGAGGATCTTAGGGGAGCCATTCATATGTTAACACAGTTAGTGGCCGCCCAGGCCCAGAGATCCCATGATGCCCCTGCATCCTCCAGCGGGCAGGGAGATTCCTCTGGCTCCAAAGTCCACCAGTTCTTGCGGTTGGCCCCTCCAGAATTCTCAGGTAACAATCCGGAGGCTGACCCACAAGATTTCCTTGATAAGATATACAAGACCCTCAGAGTGATGAAGGCTACAGATATAGAGGGGGTAGAGTTGGCCTCTTACAGGCTGAAGGGAGCGACACGTTCATGGTTCGAAATGTGGGAGGATTCCCGTGAGGAAGGGAGCCCTCCGGCCAGATGGGATGAGTTCGTAGATGCATTTATGGACCACTTCTTGCCTGCCGAGGTGATGGCAGCCCGTGCCACAGAGTTCGAGGTCCTCAAACATGGCAGTATGAGTGTTTGGGAGTATCACATGGAGTTCGTAAGGTTGTCCAAGTACGCTCCTCATTTAGTGTCGACCATGGATGCCGGGTTCGACGGTTTGTTCAGGGCCTTAGCCCTTTGGTAGTGAATGAGGCCGCCACAGCAGCTTTGCACTCAGATATGAACTATGGGAGGATCGTGGGGTTTGCTCAGGCCACGGAGGCCAGGAAATTGAAGATTCGTGCAGAAAGAGAAAGTAGCAGCAGGGCCCGGTCAATGGGTCATTCAGGGAGATCACTTCCAGGGAGAGGGTCATCAGGGCCGTCCCAGTCATATGCTCAGTCCTCCGCGAGTGCACCGCCATCCGTGCACAGTCATCAGCAGGGCAGTTACTCGAGACCCGGTTCAGACAACAGGAGGTCTCGTCAGTCTGGTCGTCCTGGGGTGAGATTCCAGCAGCATGGGATACCTACATGCCCCAAGTGTGGATGATTTCATACAGAGACTTGATACCTAGACCTTCCAGTATGCTTCGGGTGCGGGGTGAGAGGTCACATTCAACGAGACTGCCGTGCACCCCGTCAGGGTATAGGTAGGGGATCTGCTCAGTCATCCGGTTCTTTCGGCTGCTACATCATCAGCGCGTACTCCAGCATCAGTAGGGCGTGGTGCAGCTAGGGGTGGAGCTCATGGTAGGGGTGGACCTAGGCGATTCTATGCATTGAGTGGCCGCCAGAGTGCCGAGGCTTCCTGAGATGTTGTTACAGGTATTCTGTCTATTCAGACTATTGATTGCTATGACCTTATTGATCCGTGGTCCTCCTTGTCTTATGTTACCCCGTTCATTGCTTCAAGTTTTAAGATAGAACCCAAACAGCTTCATGAGCCGTTCTCTATGTCGACTCCGGTTGGTGATTCTATTACAGCCTCACGAGTCTATAGAAATTGTGTTGTTACGGTGAGTGGTCGTGTTACCACAGCCGATCTTATTGAGCTTGGGATGGTTGATTTTGATGTAATTATGGGGATGGATTGGCTCTATTCATGCTTTGCCAAGCTTGACTGTCGGACGAGAGTTATGAGGCTCGAGTTCCCTAACGAGCTAGTTATTGAATGGAGAGGAAATGGTGTAGTGCCAAGGGGTAGGTTTATTTTCTACCTTAAGGCTTCGAAGATGATTAAGAAGGGATGTATCTATCACTTGGTTCGGGTAACGGACACCACCTCAGAGGTGCCTACCCTCGAGTCCGTGCCAATTGTGAATGAATTTCCTGAAGTGTTTCCGGATGAGCTTCCAGGCATCCCGTCGGATAGGGAGATTGATTTTGGGATCGATGTATTGCCAGATACTCAGCCAATATCCATTCCACCATACAGAATGGCGCCGGTAGAGTTAAGGGAGTTAAAGGAGCAGCTGAGGGATTTATTAGAGAAAGGGTTCATACGACCAAGTGTGTCACCGTGGGGTGCTCCGGTTCTCTTTGTCAGAAAGAAGGATGGGTCACTTCGAATGTGTATTGATTATCGGCGGCTCAACAAAGTCACCATCAAGAATAAATATCCTTTGCCTCGAGTGGATGATCTGTTTGACCAATTGCAGGGAGCAAAGTTCTTCTCAAAAATTGATTTGAGGTCCGGGTACCACCAGTTGAAAATCAGGGAGCAGGATATTCCTAAGACCGCCTTCAGAACTCGTTATGGTCACTTCGAGTTTTTGGTCATGTCTTTTGGGCTAACCAATGCCCCAGCGGCTTTCATGGACCTTATGAATCGGGTTTTCAAGCCATTCCTAGATTCCATTGTGATTGTATTCATTGACGACATCCTCATCTACTCTCGGAGCAGGGAAGATCATGCCATTCACCTCAGAGTAGCATTGCTGACCCTTCTTCAGCATCAATTGTATTCCAAGTTCTCAAAATGTGAGTTTTGGTTGGAATCCGTAGCCTTTCTAGGGCATGTTATTTCCGGTGAGGGGATTCAGGTGGATCCTCAGAAGATTGCGGCAGTGAAAGATTGGACTAGCCCCACGACCCCAACAGAGATTCATAGCTTCTTGGGTATGGTAGGATACTATTGAAGGTTTGTGGAGGGATTTTCAACCCTCACCTCTCCATTGACTAAATTGACGCAGAAGGCAGTTAAGTTCCAATGGTCCGATGCATGCGAGAAAAGTTTCCAAGAATTGAAGTCAAGATTGACCTCGGCACCGGTATTGGCCTTTCCAGAAGGAACAGAGGGATTTGTGGTTTATTGTGATGCCTCTAGAGTCGGTTTGGGGTGTGTATTGATGCAGCGCAGGAAAGGTCATACCTTATGCTTCCAGGCAGATCAAGAACCATGAGAAGAATTATCCGACGCATGATTTGGAGCTTGCGGCTGTTGTGTTTGCCTTGAAAATATGGCTTCACTATCTTTATAGGGTTCATGTAGATGTGTTCTCAGACCACAAGAGCCTCCAGTATTTGTTCAAGCAGAAAGAGCTGAATCTGAGACAGCGGCGGTGGTTAGAATTGCTTAATGACTATGATATGAGCATATTGTACCATCCGGGGAAGGCAAATGTGGTAGCCGACGCTCTTAGTCGAAAATCCATGGGTAGTTTGGCTCATTTGGGTGTGGATCAGAGACCCCTGGCTCGGGAGGTTTACCAATTAGCCAGTTTGGGTGTTCGTATCTCGGCGTCAGACGAGGGGAATGTTTTGGTGCATAATGGAGCAGAATCATCATTGGTCACGGAAATCAAGGAAAAACAATTCATGGATTCAGCATTGGTTCGGGTGAAGGAAGTAGTTATGAATGACAAGACCTCAGCATTTGTACTCAGCAGCTAGGATGGTGTATTGCGGTGTCAAGGTAGACTATGTATTCCGGATGTGAACGAGCTTCGGGAAAGAGTGATGGCAGAGGCTCATGTTTCCAGGTATTCGGTGCACCCAGGTTCCACGAAAATGTATCATGATCTTAAGGAGATTTATTGGTGGAACGGTATGAAAAGGGATGTGGCAGGCTTTGTAGCTAAATGTCCGAACTGTCAACAAGTGAAGGCCGAGCATCAACGGCCTGGTGGATTAACTCAGCTTATAGAAATACCAAGGTGGAAATGGGAAATGATCAATATGGATTTCGTGGTAGGGTTACCTCGCACTCAGCGTAAGTTCGATTCAGTATGGGTGATAGTAGATCGACTCACCAAATCAGCCCACTTCCTGCCTGTCAAGTCCACTGATAATGCGGAGCAATATGCAATGTTGTACATCAAAGAGATAGTAAGGCTTCATGGCACTCCACTTTCTATTATCTCGGATCGCGGGGCTCGGTTCACAGCTAACTTTTGGAAGACGTTTCAGCAAGGTTTGGGAACTCAGGTGAATCTCAGCACAACTTTCCATCCGTTTGACTGGGGCAACCCGGTCAGGCCGAGCGGACCATTCAGACGCTTGAAGATATGTTGCGGGCTTGTGTCTTAGACTTCAAAGTTAATTGGGATGAGCACTTGCCACTAATAGAATTTTTTTTATAATAACAGCTATCATGCTAGCATTCAGATGGCCCCATTTGAGGCATTGTACGGGAGAAGGTGTAGGTCGCCAATCGGGTGGTTTGAGGTAGGTGAAGCGAAATTGCTAGGGCCAGATATGGTGTACGAGGCTATGGAAAAAGTTAAGGTTATTCAGGAAAGGATGAAAACTGCACAGAGTCGCCAGAAATCCTATGCAGACGTTCGTTGAAGGGATTTGGAGTTTCAAGTCGATGATTGGGTGTTCTTGAGGGTATCTCCTATGAAGGGAGTCATGCGATTCGGAAAGAAAGGGAAATTGAGTCCTAGGTGTGTTGGGCCATACCGGATCGTTCAAAGGATTGGTCAAGTTGCTTATAGGCTGGAGTTGCCTCCTGATATGTCATCAGTGCACCCGGTATTCCATGTGTCCATGTTGAAGAAAGTGATTGGAGATCCATCCACCATCATGCCAGTCGAGGCAATTGAGGTTTATGAAGATTTGTCATATGAAGAAGTTCCAGTTGCCATTCTTGATAGGCAAGTCTGTAAGTTAAGAAATAATGAAGTTGCCTCTATTAAAGTATTATGGCAAAGTCAACAAGTTGAGAAGGCCACATGGGAAGCAGAAAAAGAGATGAAGGAGAAGTACCCCCATTTGTTTGAGCAAGCTTAGAAGAAATTAGGCGACCCTTCTGCTCCTAGCAACTGTCATCTTGTCCAAGTTGTTTTCCTCTTAGTATTAGTAAAGTTTCCTTCATTTTGTAATGAGTTAAATGTGTTGTTACCTTGGGTCACTTGAACCTTTCTTGATAAATGAAATCCTTATAAAGATTTACGTGTTAAATAAACAACTAATAGTAAGTGTAGATTGGTAATGGTTTGTTTGTGTGTACATGGTGTATTAAGATGGTTAAATAAGGTAAGAACTCATTGAAGTGACTAGTTTATGTGCATTCGTTGAGGTAAGAAATTGCATACAAGTTGTGGAAAGTGTTGTATTTGTGTATTGTTGTTTGGTAATGTGTTTCGGGGGCCCTCTGACAGGTGGATATGTCCATAATACAAAGGAAACTCTGGCGAAATTTTTCTAAAATATAAGAGTTAGTTAAAATTTTGATAGTTTGCATATCATGTCTTTCAAAACCAACTCATTTTCAAAATCCTCATTCGAGGACGAATGATCTTAAGGGAGGGAGGATGTAAGGCCCCGTAAAAAATATTTGTGCATAAAACCTAGTAGTTGTGGTGTCATGGTCCGAATAATATGTTAGTAATGCGTAGAATTCTTCGCGGCAATCTTGCGAGCCGCGGTTCGGACCCTTGGTAGTGATTTAAGTTTCAAAAATGTAGAGAATCAATTTTTTCAGAAAAGTGTCAATTCTGCGGTCAGGAATGCGACCGCAGATCTGTTATGCGAACTGCATTCCTGCCGCAGAGCTTAACAGAAGGTTTACAAAAATTGGTGTTGAGAATGCGGTCGATATGCGATCGCAGAATTGATCTGCGGACCGCAGATCTATCGCATAAATTCTCGAAGGTTTTTGAGTGTCAAATCGGCGGTGCACTCTGCGACCGCAGATCAACAATGCGGGCCGCATTTTGGTCGCATTCCGTAACAGAACTTGTGTAAATTTTGAGGCCATTCCGCGGTCATTATGCGGACCGCATGTCGATTCTGCGATCGCAGATGCGACCGCAGAATTGACCCGGCCCAGGAATTTTATAAAATTTGACCCGACCTCTTCTTTAATATAACACCTTTCTCCTTCATTTTATCATATCATCTTACTAAAATTAGAGAGAGAAGAGAGGGATTTTAGAGAGAGAAGTCTTTCATCCTCAAAGATTGTTCCAACTACTTAGTTCAAAGGATTCTAGGGCAAAGATTCAATTTCCCCAAATCATATCAAGGTAAAAACCCTAGCTATTTTCTCTAATTTTCAGTTTTAAAATGGGTAAAGGAAGGTTTGCATATAATAGCTTTTGAAAATGGAATTTTACACTCATGCATGATTATTGAACTTGATTTTTAGTAAAGAGGAAGTGAATAGGCATAAGAATCTGTGAAACAAGGTCGGCAAGCTAGGATAGCTTGGGTAAGCATAAAGTAGGAAGTTAAAGGAAGAAAACTCGATACCAGGTATGTATGGCTAATTTTGATTCTTGTGAAATTGCCTATATGTGTGAAATTTGTTTGGTTCGTGTTAATTTGACAAATTGTGTGAAATTCTTGATGTTGTTGTTGGATATTCAAATTTGTTGTTGAACTATGAGTGATGTAATGTGGGATATGAACCGAAAGATAAATGAGAGTTGAATTTGGTAAAGAATTGTGAATAATGGCTATGATTGCATATATGGTACCTTGTGGAAAAGAAACGAAACACTTGAGGTGTGGTAAGTTGTTGAACATAACAGTATGAATATTCTCGATTTCGGAAACATTGTAACTTGGTTGTGATATTGGCTTGAGAAGTAATTGAGAACATGAACCAATGTGTAAGTTGCTTATTTGAGCTTGTTGTAGTTGTGTGTAGTACCTTATCTGATGTTTGTGATTATTGTGTTTGAAAACTGTACGGTAGGATCGGGTTGCGCGCCGCAACATGAAGAAATAAGGTGTGGGTTGGGGTGATAAGGGTGGCCGAGGTAATAAGGGTGGACGAGGTAATAAGGATGGAAAGCGATCGAAATCGATAATGAAATTGATATAAAAATCATTGATATGAAATTGTGAAAGGAAACAGCATGAGGGTTTGCAACCTGTGGGGCACTGATTGCCCCTATGTTTGACTACTTGTGATTTATGTGGTTGATTGGTTGTTGTTCTAGTTGTTGACCTTAATCGTGCTTTGTGTTGAGACTTATCCGAAATGAGTAAAATATGGAAGACATGGTTAGCTGGCTTAATTGATCCTTGACGTAATTTATTGGCTATCTTGTCATCGTGATTCTTTAACGGCTTGAGTTTACTTGGGACAAAGTTTGTCCATACATACCAGTACAATTCAAGTGTATTGACGTCCCTTTGCCGGGGACGCTACATTCGTGTTATGGTTGTAGGTGGATCAGTAGCAGGGACTTCAGCTCATCGGCAGTAGTATCCTTTGCCTTCCACTGCCCGTTTTGGTGAGCCCCTTTCTTCCTCGGGGCCCTGTGTGGTTCACGCCACTTTTGTTTAGACTTCATTTTGGTTTTGTAAGGTATAGTCGGAGCCTTGTTACCGGCAAGTATTGTGTTCCCTTTTGTATCCTATAGGCTCTGTAGACATGTAAACTGTGGGATTCCAGTCTTATGTATACATTATGTCGGGCGATGAAGAAACTGTAAACTTGTTAATGAATCACTCGTATGGTTATGTTTGTTTATTGTGAAATCGGTTATGATTAGTAAGATATTTGGTTAATGAGAAACAATCAACACAGGGGTAACGCGTGGGAATGAAAGGCACCCAGGTCCGCTTGACTGGGGCTACCCGGTCAGGCGCCGGTCATGTCCCTCGATTTGGGGCGTGATAGGGTCATACCCTACAAGCCTCGCGAGCGACCCTGACCAGGCGACGCTGAGCTTCAACCTCCACCTCGGTGGCTATACCAGCAGCTAGCAACTCCTCAAACACGGTCTGCCTCACCTCAACATACACGAGCATGTCATGAGCCTCGCGGGACGTGTCGCCAGCTGGGGCAACGGTCTCCACCTGCTGAGGAAGGGCCACCTTGACCGTGGCTGTCTTGAGCTCGGCTGAAAGGGCATCAACCTTGGCACGCAGCTCTGCCGCCTCCATCATCGTCACAAGGCCAAGGTCCAACTCCCCCTCCCGTTGCTGCAGAAGACTCTCCAACTCGGCGTTTCGGGCACAGCGGCCAGTAGGTCCGCGTTCACCTTCTCCAGTTGGGCCGTCCACTTTTGCAACTGCTCCTTCGCCGCCTTCAAGCCTTCTCGAAAGACTCGAAACTGGGGGTCTTGAGTGTAGATGTCCGCTAGCGTCTTATGCTTATCCCGGACCTCTCGGTATTTTTTCGACGCTTTTCGAAGGGCAGCAGCCTTCATCCGCTCCCTCCGGCCCCGCTCCACCTCCAAGATGAGGGTCTGTAAAAAAAAGGGTGAAAAGAAAAGACAAGTCAAAATGGCAAAAAAATCTTAGAATTCAAGATAAAACAATACGAAGTAACGACCGAATCATACCTGTAAGGCGGCACCGGCAACTTGACGAGACAGGTCTCTGTCGCCTACGGACTTCAGAGATTCCGCCTCGGCAGCCCCGCACAGCAAGGACATGTTCGCTGCAGCCTGCTCGCTCTCCAGGAACAAGTTATATCCCGTGGGGATCATAATCCGGCGGTTGGGGCCCGTCACCGCCATGTCCACACGGGCATAATCCTACTGCGGCACGTCCGTAGGATCAGGGTCCTACTCGGCAGCGGCCTCCTCCTCGTCTATAACTTTACCGGTGACAGCCGGCGCGCTATTGTCTTCGACGGACGAGGGAGCAGCACTTCCCGCGACCTCCCTTAAGAGCGTCGCCCTCTCCGATCGGATAACGTCACCCATGAAGACCGGTCTCGACTCAGGGCGGCGAGTAATCACCTCCCTCTGTTCTACGGCCACCCCTTTTCCAAGGAGTAGCCTACGCCTCTTCTACTCCAACAGATCATCGTCCGATGGAGCGTCCTCTTCAACAGGAAGAAGTGGAGGCACAATGTCCGCTCTGGACGTAGGGTCAATTACCGGATCAGTTACGGGACAAGAAGCCCCGGGAACGTTAGCAAAGACTAACACCCGGATTATAGCGTCACCCTCTGAACGGGCAGTGTCGGCAACATCGTCACCAGACGCTCCCACGTCCGCTCGATTATCGGCTAAACAGCTTCAAGGATATTCTCCCTAGCGAGGAATGCGAGCTCAGAATCCGACGACGAGGAATTGGCGGCACGGCGTCTCCGTCTCCGCGGTACACTCCGAGCTGCCAAACATAAATAAATGAGTGTGTCAGATATAACAACGATAACGTCCAAATGAAAGATAATTTCGCCAAATCAAAATAACCGCCATACCTGGAAGGCCGTATTTGGTAGTAAAGGCGACCCACGTCCTACACTCCTCAGCGAAGGGGATTAACCGCCCCACCCAGACTTTTATGTCCAGCACGGATTGGGGCGTGCGCGCCCTCGCTGCATCCATGAAAAAATATCTTAAGATGATGAAAAGACGAACAGACGTAAAGAAACTAAACACTCAGGAATGATACTTACGGTTGTCATTCCACGCCTCAGGAAATCCGGCCGGGTCCGCTACCAAGTCCGAGGTGCGGACGAAAAAGTACTTCAGCCAAAATTGACGGTTGGGCTTATAGTCCGCCTCGACGACTAGGACGTTCGTCCCTCGATTTTTTAGTTGAAGCATTGTCCCTCTCATGAAGCTGGGACTGAACAGTTGTAGCATGTGGTATACTGTGACGTCCAAGACGGCTCTCTTGATATATGTCGTCAGTATCCGACATATCTTCCACGTATAGGGCGTAAGCTGAGCCGGACATACGTTGTAAAACTGGCACAGCTCCTCCGCCAACGGGTAGATAGGGTTTTGCACTCCATTATAAAAGGATACTCATAAAAGGCGTAGAATCCCGGCCTATGAACATTGGCTAGGTCCCTTCCAACCACCTGCATAACAGCCGCCTCCGGAATCTGGCAAGACGCCCGGAGGTCATTTAGGAGAAGTTCGGTGTAAGTAGACCTCTCCCATGCAGGGGTGTTCACTTTCATCGGGAAATCCCTCCGAACATATAGTTCACGGGGGAGGAGATTGTCCACAGATAAGGGGACGAGAGGTTTGCGAACCTTCTTGCCATCCTTTGACGGCCGAGAGACTCTAGAGGTAGCCTCACCCTTTTCTGCTCCCCGGCGGCAAATACCCTTAGCCATTTTAGAGGTTTTTTATACTAAAAATATAACGGTAAGAACACAAGGTCAACGTGAAAAGTTGCAGTTCTATCATGAAAAGCTGAGAAATGAAAATATCGGAAAACTTTCTGATGATCCAAAGAGTGGAAAGTCTTGAAACCGTCCTCTATTTTGTGATAAGTTGTTACACGAGATTCGAAGAGTTTTGCACCGGAAAAGAGGCAGGAAACCAAAACATCAAATCGCCTTTATGGCCTGCCTCGAGAAGAACAACAATTATGACGCATGCCGTCAGCAAACGACGGTTCAGAAGAACATGCCACGTGTATGCATATAGATAGACCCAATACGGGTCGACTTTATCCACTCATTGCAGATACATCTCGAGTACATCTCCAATAGGCGGAGGGACTAACTGTATGGGGCGACTAGGATGCAATACGGGCCGAGCACGTCCCCTTACGCGGCCGTTGACATCGGATGACACCCTCCTTCGTGTCCGTACGATGAAGGGGATACGCCCTCGTCCATAGTAGCGTATCAGCAGGCTCGCCCGAGCGGACGTCCCGATTCCCCCTCCCCTATACTTTCGTTGTAATAGTAATAGCTTTGGGACGATGTAATATGTCGGCTAGTGGGTCATCCTTCTATATAAGGAAGGGGCCCCCTCATTTGTAACAGAAGTATTATGGATCATTAATAATACAAACTCTCTCTCTGCCATTTTCTCTCTATTTTTATCTCTTTATTGCTTACTTGTTCAAACACTTGATCAAGATCCACTACATTCTTACAAGAAAAACATATATACGAATCCAAAGGTCGATCTTTAAGATATATTACCATTGATTCTGATTTACCCTTTATATATTCTTTGATTGTCCCTAACCCATAAAGCAACCGATAGTTTTTGGGTCAAACAAAAACCTTTTTTTAAAATACAAAAAGAAAATTATCCATAAGATTTCCTTTTTTCTTAAATACGATTTGAATTATTGTTCTTTTAATTTGTATCGTTATAGTAATTTGATAAATGTTCACCTTTTTAAATAGCGATATCGTTGCAGAAAAATTTTGCATACGCCCGTTTAAGGATGCGTTATGATTGTATTTTTTTATATATAATATTTTAATTAATATCATAGGAGCAAGTGCATAGATATCTATTCTCACGACGTTATTTACAATTAGTCGTTACTTTGTTCTAACATTAAAATTTTTATTTTGTCCTAAAATTTTAATTTCAAAATAATTTGTGATATTCTTGTCTCGAAAATTTAACTGAAAAATTGAAACTAAAGTTGAGAAAGTATTGGTTAATTTTTAAATAACAACTAATTAAAGTGGTTACCTAGTGTCTACAATTTCATAGGTCAGGCAGTGTTGATAAATGAAAGGAAAATGTTCTCGGACGAGAGTAAATCCACTCACAAAATAGGTGACAAAAATAGAAGTATTTACGCAAAATAGGTGACTTGAATGATAAAGGCGAAATCATTTCTAGATCACTTAAATTTGTTGTGCTTTTGAAAGTCGATACGTGAACTTTAAATTTGAACATTCGAACTTATAATTTGTTGTGAACCAAGCTGACTCCATAAGGGCCTATGAGCTAGAAGAGGTGAATAAGGCTAAGTCAATTGGGGTTATTGGGCTGAGTAAAATTTAAAGAGTTTTATTTGGGATCCAGGCCCATTTAGCAAAGAGTTAAAAGGGGACTAGGGGTTATTAAGAAGGATTATGCGAATTTTAATATTAAACATGTTTTATCTCATCTCTGCTCTATATCTTTGTTCCTCATCTCATTTTGTACATCTGCTGTAATCTCCTTCTTCTTAGGAGTTACTCTATGTTATTTTTATTGTCATTCCTTGTAATTGTTTAGTAAGGGCAATACTACAAGTGAGTTACTTGTGTATGATTTGGTTATTGCAAGTTTGTTACATTGGTACTTTTATCCATCAGACTCCAATGGCGGTACTAGATCAATTCAATGGCAGCAGAAACCTCGAGAGTTGAAGAACTTCACCTACCTTGGCTTCTCCGAGAAGGATTGGCTGCCTCTTCCTTACTTCTACCTTGAGGATGAAGCTCTTAATTAGTTCACTTGGTTGCATCGGAACGAGCAATTCTTTTATTGGAAGCATTTTACGACAAAATTGCGATTACGATTTCCACAACGGAGCTTTGCATGTCTCGTGGTGAGTTTGGACGATCCATCACTGGTCTGTTTTACTACTGAGCGGTCAGATGCTAACATCTTTGCTGATGCTATGGATTATGATTTAAATTATGCAACATCATATGAGATCCAGGTGTTCGATGAATGCTCACACCAAAATGAGGCTCGTGCTTCTACTACACAATCTACTCATATCTCCGATGGCATAGTTTCCAAGAGAGACGCACCAATTAAGGACAAGGTATTTGATGAATTTACCCAAGTGATGAACAAAGTGATGTAACACTCCTTGTCCCTCTTGTTGGACATGATCATCTTGTACCCAGTAGGATTGAGCCATTTACTTTCTGTGAGAGTTTGTGTGTTGAATCTGAGAAGCTTTTGAGTGCAATAGCCCTTACCTCTAGGATGAAATCTGCTGAACAAGTCGGGGAGGACCAGGTGTTTGCCAAAATTCCACAACAAAATGCCGACCAACAACTCATTCAATTTGCACCTCTGATTATCGATCCTTCTGCTAGCTTGGTCTCAGGTGATAAGTTTGTTTTTGGTTAAACACTCATTATGCCTGTTAATTTCAATTTAAGCGATCATCATATGCTTGATATTTATGATTGTTGTCATATGAGGGACTTGCGCATCTCGTTGCTATGAGTCTTAATCAACAAAAGGGACTATCCTATTTTGTCGTGGTGTGGCCGAGTGGTTCGATATAGGGCAAGATTTTATGGCTGATTCGAGTGTGCTTTTATCTTTTGCATCTGAATATTTAAAACATATTGAGGGATTTATCCCACTTATTACCATAATAGAATTGGACGGTGAATATGTCAAGATTGAAGAGTTTTCTTCTTGCTTGGTAGATCAATCATATGTGTCCTTGTTTCCTGATGGTTTTCGGAATGTCGCAACACATATGAGCATGAAAAATAGAGTGGTATTCTTTGGATGCCAGGCGTTGGGAGGTACACAAATTTATATAGTGCCGAATGAACAACTGGAACGAGATGCCTCTGTTTATAGCAACCCTCTTATACGGATAATTGAATTGGCAACCTTTGAAGACTTGTATCTTGCTGAATTTTTCATGGACTCTACAAATTTTTACGATCAATATATCGATAATTTTCTTATGGAGAAAGAGGGTGCCATTCTTACTAGTGCGAGGCATTCTGTTAAAGTACTTCTTGAAGATATGAATGAAAGTTCTTCTGTGGGATTCACCGATCACCATATTTTGAACCAATTTCCATCTATTCATGGTGCTAATTTTCTTTTAGTAATCATTGACGCAACTATATTGGCTCTTTGTGTATGGGATCCTAGAATAAGTTTTGTGTTCTTGGCTCTAACAGGTTCTATAGAGAATGTGGAGGCACTAGTGTTGTGGGGATATACTGGAAACTTTGCTCCCTTGCTGATTCTAACTCTAAGAATGTGGGTTCCCGGACGACCATTGTTTGTGAACTTCTACAATTTGCAATCTAATTTGGCACGATATTCTTATGTTGACACAAACTAAAATTTGCTTCCCTATTTACTGAAGATATCCTTATTCGCTCTTGTGACTGATTTATCTAGAGAATTAAATTTGGCCAAGGATGACATTGAGTTGTTTAGACACGTCGACTACTTTAGTACGCAAGTTGCTATAACTGGAATCATGGTTTCACTTGGTCCACCTAAATTCACGTTCACTAGGCTGATGTTAAAATTTTGCTATGTTTCCCTTTATGATGTAATTGTACTTGTTGGAATGAGGTTTTTCACTGCAACGTGGAATATAAATTGTGCCAAGAAGATAAAAATAGTATGCACCAGTGATGCTCATTGCATAGCTTGTGAAATTATCAATTATCTAATTAATAGTGATGGCATCCCTTTCAAAGGCAGTAGTCAATGGTTGTTGGGAGTGACTTTGGCTTCTATGAACTCTTTATTCGCTACAGAACTTTGTCGTGCAATAGTGAGAGGGAATATGTCAACTGAATAATCACTATTAAGTTCGAATCGTTGTAAAATGAGTGGAATATTTCCATCTATTCTTGGGGGTGGTTATATGTCAAGTGTACACCAAATTGCTCTTTGGAAAAACTATGATGCACATATCTATTTGAAGGCATTGGCAAATAATTTCTCGACCTCTAATCTCTCCTTGATGTTAGTGAAAGTTACTATGATCCTAACTGGGCAAAGAGACATGTTAAAGCACTCCAAGATCATCATTATTCTTAAAGGCATCACTGCTCTTACTGTTGGTTTGGAGAGAATTGTTCAGGAAGCTCAAGTGAAGTGTGACTCTCTCCATGCTAAGATTCTAACTAGCTGCCTTATGATTTGTGTTGACGTTGGAACTAAGTTTGTCCATGCTACAGTGGCCACCATCTCTTGTCACGCTAACAAAATTGTGATAGCTCACATATGCTCCTCCTATTTCCCAAAACTCCTCTGTCTGGAGATATTTGGAGAAGATTGTGCTGCTACCATTGTTCTTGACTTGAACCTTGAGGACAAGGCTCTTTTTGAAGGGGGGGGGGGGTATTGTTGTGAACCAAGCTGACTCCATAAGGGCCTATGGGCTAGAAGAGGTGAATGAGGCTAAGTTTTGAGGTTATTGGGCTGAATAAAATGTTGGAGAGTTTTATTTAGGATCCAGGCCCATTTAGCAAAGGGTTATGCGAATTTTAATATTGAACATGTTCTATCTCATCTCTGCTTTATATCTATGTTCCGCATCTCCTTCTATACATCTGCTGTAATCTCCTTCTTCTTAGGAGTTATTCTATGTTATTTCCATCATCATTCCTTGTAATTGTTTAGTAAGGATAATACTACAAGTGAGTTACTTGTGTGTGATTTGGTTATTGCAAATTTGTTATATGATTCCCTTAACTAATAAACACATGTGACCCTTGAGCCTATGCGCGTCTATTACACAAACACAGACATGTCCATCTAGTCAACAAATGACCAATTCAAAAGTAGATCCACCCAACTAATGACATGTGTAATTTTTAAAAAATAATTGTCACCTATATTTATATTTTAAAAATAAAAATAAATACAATAAGAAAGAAAAACCTTAAACCCTTCCACCTTCCTCTTCCTCGTTCCTTCCCATCATCCCCCCCCCCCCCCCCACATCTGCAACTCATTCGTTCACGTCCACATCAGCACTCTCTTTCTATGTTCTTCTTCGTCGTCTCCCCTCTCTCCAAATTTTTCTTATTTTTTGCTAGCTAGGTAGATTGCCGGAGAAATTTTTCAATCAGTACTGAATTGATTTTCTTTAAAGTATTAATTCGTGTAGTGGCCAATTGATGTGACCTCCACAGTAGCAGGAATAGATGGCATTGCTCTTGGGCGATTTGGACCACTAGAACACCATCTCTGACCAACTAGAGCCCCCCGGAGACTTGCAGGTCATCAGAAGTGGCGATTCCTACAGTGAAATATCCTGATTTTTGGTAGAGATGTAGTTTTTGGTGTGGAGAACAATATCTATAGGTAGAAATTATAAGATTGAATGGTTAAAATTTAAAAAATAATCAGATATGTGGGTTGAATATGGAGCTTTTGAGTTTGATTTATCAAAATTTTGGTTATTGCTTTAATTAAGCATAAAGGGGAAAAAGACGATAAAGGAAGAAGAAGATAAATGGAAAGGGGTGGGGTGGGGTGGGGAGATAGGGGCGAAGATGAATAGAAGGGGTGGCTTTATTCTAAATCTAACCCTATGAATTTTATATTTTTTAAATTAATTATTTGTCTTTTTTTTAAAATTATTTATCATATTCACGCGACACTCAGTTGGCCACATCTGCTATAATATTGCCACCTAAGCATCAAAGGTATTTATTAGTAGATATTTTCTCAAGTAGAGGTGTTCAAATGGAAAAATTCAAAGTTCATGTATCGGCTTTCAAAAGCACACAAATTTAAGTGGCTAAGAAGTCATTTCGCCAATAATAAACATACCAATAATTTGTTATGATAAAGTACCAATAATTTGTAATAAGCGATAAGAGTCTGGGTTTTAATGTTAAGAGTATGAGTCTTATAACTTGAGCTTATAGAGTTTAAGTGGGCGTTTAGACATAAGAAGTTTGAATTCAGAAAAAACTGGAAAAAAAAAAAGTTTAAGGTGAAAATCATATTTGAAAATTTAGAGTTGCATTTGGACATGATAATTTGGAATCGTTTTTTATTTTTCGTGAGTAGTTTAAAGTGAAAATATTGGAAAATAATATTTTGGAGTTTTTAAAATTTTTGAAATTTTTTGAAATTCAACTTCAAAACTTTGAATTTTTTATGACCAAAAACTAATTTCAAAAGAAAGAATTTTTTTCCAAAAAAGTAAAGAAATTCTTATGGCCAATGGTCTGTAACATTTTTTACCCTACATGATATTAAATTTTAAATCTGCCTTTGAATGATATTAGCAAGGAATAACATATAAAATATTAAGCTTGTTTGACTCAAAAGTTATCGATTACTTTATAAGTTAGAGACAATCAAACATTGTGAGAGAGAGGTAAATCGTAATCAACTATAATAAACCCCAAAGATAGATCTATAGCTTTTATATTGCGAATCTTAATAAGAAAATGGCGAGATTATATGAACTATCAATGAAAATCATTGGGGAGATAAAGAGAAAATAAATA
This sequence comes from Nicotiana noctiflora, assembly GCA_032618575.1. Lineage (NCBI taxonomy): Eukaryota > Viridiplantae > Streptophyta > Magnoliopsida > Solanales > Solanaceae > Nicotiana > Nicotiana noctiflora. Next base: position 375,558 of record JASVEL010005666.1, on the reverse strand, counting down.
ACACAGAAAGGTTGATAGAGAGAGAAATAATCAGAAGTTGTATTATTAAAATTAATACTTGTCCTTACAATAAGGAAAACTCCTCTTTATATAGAGAAAAGGTTCTCTCGTTAAAAGCATGATTCATTTAAGGGCCGCTGACGTCCTAAAAATATAAAAAGGAGGAGGGAAAAGAGTGCTCGTATGCGTGAGTCGACGCTACGCCTTCGTTGTTAAAGACGTGCCCTCGACGCCGTGTAGGCGTAGGGAGAGATATGCTTGGCCTTTATCAGGCGTGGGCGTTGGGGGAGACGTACTCGACTCTTATTAATTATATCCATTTCGACCCCATACAGTTAGTCCCTCCACCTGTTGGAGATGTATTCGACATACGTCAGCAATAGGGGGAAAGATCGACTCGTCGTGGCATCGTCCATATATTGGCACGTGGCTTGCTTTTTGAACTGGCATCACTGGCAGCATGCGTCATAATTACAACTGCTCCCAAGGTAAGTCAGGAGGAAATTTGATGTTTCAGTTTTCCGCCCCTTTCTCTGACACTCACATCTTCGAATCACGTGTATCAGGGTACTATAAATAGAAAGGGGTTTCAAGTTTTTCTATCCTTTAGATCTCTTCAAGAAAAAGTTCTTCGTGCCTTTGTTCTTTTCACAGTGACTTTTAGTAACTTTGTGTTTGACTTTCAGAGCTTTATAACTTTACAAGCTCGTTGACGTATCCCATCTTTAATCAAAGACTGATTATGGCGGAGGGTGGTCGACGACATGAAGGAAACGAGGATGAGGCCACTTCTAGGGTTTCTCCGTCTCCGGAAGGTGGGAAAAAGGCCCGAAAACCTCTTGTCCCTCTTTCCATAGACAATGTGCTTCCTCGGGAGCTATATGTTCGAAGAGACTTTCCCTCAAGGTGTATAGATCCTGCATGGGAGAAGTCTAAATTCTCTGTGTTGCACTTGGACGACCTGCGTGTCTCTTATTAGATCTCGGATATGGTGGTTATGGAAGTGTCCGGGGAAGATTTTGTCAATGTACACAAACCGGGGTTCTGTACTTTTTATGAATACCCCTTCATAATTAGGTGTGGTCTCCCCATATACCCATTGGCGGAAGAGCTTTGTAGATTCTATAATGTATATCCGGCCTAACTCACTCCCTACACATGGAAAATATGTCGTATATTGACAACTTATGCCGAAAGGACTGGACTTGACGTCACGATACACCATCTGCTGCAATTGTTAAGTCCCGAATTCATAAGGGGACGATGTTGTAGCTGAACAATCGCGAGACGAAGGGTTTGGTCGTCGAAACGGATGACAAGCCCAACCGTCAGTTTTGGTTGAAATTTTTCTTTGTCTGAACCTCAGATTTGGTACGGGACCCCGCTGGATTCCCTGAAGCGTGGAACCCCAAACGTAAGTGTCGTTTCATGCGCTTAACATTTTCAATCATTTATGCCTACTCGACCTTTGTAACCTCTCTTATTTTTTTGTATCTGCAGCGAGGGCGTCCACGCCCCGGTTCGTGCCGTACATTAGGGCGTGGGTGGGGCGGTTGATCCCACTCGCCAAAGAATGCAGGACGTGGGTGGCGTTTACCACGAAATATGGCCTACCTGCATCAGTTTCTGGTTTGGCGATTCTATTCTTTAGTATCACACTCTTTGACGTATTTTTCCTTGGTTAATGTGTTGGCAGCCCGAAGTGTCCCACGAAGGAGGAGAAGACGTCGTGCTGCTATTTCCCCATCGGTGGACTCTAATTTCGAGCATGTAGTTCAGGAGCATATAGGTGGGGACGTTCCTGAGGTTACTCGACCTGAGGGCGAGCATGCGGATGTGGAGGCATCCAGTGAGGATGTTTCTGACGTCGTTCGCTTCGAGGGAGATGATGAAATTCATGACCGATTTATCGAGGACGCTCCTGAGACTACTCATCCCGTAGTCGAGTCGGTAGTCAAACTGACGAATGAGGAGAACCCTCTGCCTCCATCTCCTCCTGCTGAAGAGGAGGCTTCCGAAGGCGACGAGCCGCCGGAGCAAAAAATACGCTGATTGCTTCTTGGCAAAGGCATAGCCGTGGAGTGCAGGAAGGTGGTTACCCACCGTGCTGAGTCAAAGCCGGTCTTCATGGGTAATGTTATTCACCTACAGAGGGCAGCCCTTCTGAGGGAAGTCGTAGGCGATACTGCTTCCCCTCAAGTCGAAGGAGGTGGTGTACCGGTTGTTACCGGGTTGGCTGCTAGCGAGGAAGGAGCAGCTTCTGGACGAGCTCCTACGTCTGCGGACGTGCCGCGAGAGAACTATGCTCGGGTAGACATGGCAACAATGGGGCCTAACCGTCGGCTTATGATCCCAATGTGATATAATCTGTTGCTGGACAGTGAGCAGGCCGCGGCGGACATAACCTTACTGTGCGCGGCCGCTGAGACCGAAACCTTAAAAGATGTAAGCAACAAGGACTTATCCCACTGAGTTGCTGGTGCAGCTTTGCAGGTAAGTTCTATCATTATTTCTCGTTGTTTTACTATAAGCCTTGAGGCTTGTGTTGACTTGGGTTTTGTTTCTTTTCTCCTTTTTCTTATAGACCCTTATTTTGGAAGTGGAGCGGGGCCGACGTGATCAAAAAAAGAATGTCGTCCTTAGGAGAGCGATAAAGAAGTACATGGAGGTCCGAGGCAAGCATAAAACACTGGTGGACCTTTATGCCCATGACCCACAATTTCAAGTACTCCGCGAGGGGCTGAAGCAGGCGGAGAGTCGACTGCGAGAGCGTACGGCCCAGTTTGAAAGGGTGGATGCAGACTTAATGGCCGTTGTGGCTCGAAATATTGAGCTGGAGAATCTTTTTCGACAGAAGGAGGAAGAGTTGGAGATTGGTCATGTGGCATTGGTGGAGGCAGCTAAATTGCGTGCTAGAGTTGATGCCTTAACTGTCGAGCTCAAGGCCAAAGCGACCGAGGTGGATGCTCTTCAGCAGGTGACATCGGCTGGTCCTGTCGACGATGTATCTCGTGAAGTGCATGACATGTGGGTGTATGATGAGGCAAGACGGACAATTTTTGAAGAACTACTGGCCATCGACAGGGACACTGAGATAGAGGTCGAAGACCAGTGCCGTCTAGTTAGGGTCGCACGAGAAGCTTATGGCTACAACCCTGATTCCCCGAGCCTGGCGGGATATACCTTTACGAATGTGAATCAGCTGGACACGGGGTCCTGGATTTCTTTGTTGTTCTGGATCGAGGGCGGTGATAACCGTGGTGATGACACGACTGGTACAGCGGGGGTGGCGAATGCCAGGGTGGTAGTTAGGTTGAATTCTTATTTTGACTTTGTAGTCGAAGAGACGTGGTTATTGTAATGACATGTAGTAAATAGAAATTATACATGCATATTGTTGTGTTTACGTCTTCTTTCGTACTTTTATCTTGCGTACTCGCTGCGTGGTATTGACTTTTATCGAGTTAACTTGTTGTAGTTAGGCTGAATCGACTCTGGACCTAGCTGCTTGTTTGCTTTGAAGCAGTTGTTGTCTTTCCCTCGGCTCTGATCGTATGGGGTCGAGTCGAGTTGGTTGTTTCGGTATTGGCCTTGGCCTTTTGCACGTTTAGGGGTAGCTGTAGCATCTTATGCATTTGTGGATGGCTACAGCTTATCTACACGCTGTTGGTGGCCTTAGCCTTTTACGTTTTTTATGGGTGGTCGTAGCCTCTTTATACGCTATTAGTGGCCATAGCCTTTTGCGTTTATGGATGGTCATAGCCTCTTTATACGTTATTAGTAGCCTTAGCCTTTTGCGTTTATGGATGTACGTAGCCTCTTTATACGATATTAGTGGCCTTAGCCTTTTGCGTTTATGGACGGTCGTAGCCTTTCATACATTGGAGATGGTCGTAGCCTTTCATATATTGGAGACGGCCGTAGCCTTTCATACATTGGAGACTGCCGTAGCCGTTCATTCATTGGAGACGGCCATAGCCTTTCATACATTAAAGACGGCCGTAGCCTTTCATACATTGGAGATGGTCGTAGCCTTTCATACATTGGAGACGGTCGTAGCCTTTCATACATTGGAGATGGCCGTAGCTTTTCATACATTGGAGATGGCAGTAGCCTTTCATACATTGGAGATAGCCTTAGTCCCTGTGATATGCCATTCGTGCCGATTGTCGGAATGCTTGGTGTATCAAATTAGCCTCCTAACTATTTCCGAGCATCTCCTTCATCACCTCGTTAAAAACCTCTCCAAGAAAACCTAATTGGGACAAAACTCGGATGAGGGAAAAAGAGTACAACTTGGGGGATACTCTTTCTAGAAATAGAAATACTTGAGGTGGGAGATGTTCCAGTTGTTTTGGAGCGTTTTCCCATCCATGGTTTCTAGTCGGAATGAACCTTTGTCCGTTGTTGCGGTGATTTTGTAGGGTCCGTCCCAATTGGTGCCCAACTTTCCTTCGCTGGGGTCTTTGGATTCTAGTGTCTTGGATTTTAACACGTAGTCACCCACTTTGAGCAGTCGAATTTTTGCTTTCTTATTGTAGTATCTTTCGATCTACTATTTTTGGGCCACCAACCTAATGTGGGCCATCTCTCTTCTTTCTTCGGTTTCATCGAGATCGTAGAGTTGATTCGTACCATTCTCCGCTCCACTTGTATGCGAGTACCTTAGACTCGGGTCACCAACTTCGAGTGGTATGACGACGTCAGTCATGTAGACTAGCGAGTAGGGCATTTCTCCTGTGGAGGACTTGGGGGTGGTTCTGTGTGCCCATAGCACTTCTGGCAATAGCTAGGGCCACAGTCCTTTGACGTCTTCTAGCTTCTTTTTTAATATACTCAATATGGTTTTATTGGACGACTCTGCCTGACCGTTGGCGGCAGGATGACATGGTATTGAGAGTATTCTTTTGATAGACCATTTGTCGAAGAAGTCGGTTGTTTTCTGCCCGATGAACTGTCGCTCGTTGTCACGGGTGATTTCTTTGGGGATGCCGAAGCGACATATGATATTTTTGCACATGAAGGCGATGACCTCTTGCTCGCGAATCTGGGTGTAGGCACCTGCTTCCACCAACTTGGAGAAATAGTCACTTAAAACTAATAAAAAATGTACCTTTCCTCGTTTGGCGGGTAGTGGTCCGATTATATCCATTCCCCACTTGATGAAGGGCCACGGCGAAGTGACTGAATGGAGGGGTTCCCCTGGTTGGTGTATCAAGGGGGCAAACTTTTAACACTTTTCGCATTTTCTCATGAAGTCTGCGTCATCCTTTTTCATGGTGGGCCGGTAGTATCCCACCGGTATTAGGCATCTGACCAGTGCTCGATTGACAGAGTGAGCTCCACAGTGGACTTCATAGACTTCTTGGAGGATGCGCTGGATTTCGTTCGGTCCCAAGCACTTCGCCACAGGACCATTGTAAGTCCTCTTGTACAGGTCGCTATGGAGGAGGTTGTATCCGGCCTCCTCCATTCTTAGTGTTTTGGATTTTTTTGTTGTCTAGGAGTGTGCCGTCCTGTAAATATGATACAAATTGATTGCGCCAGTCCTAAGTTAGATGTAGGGAGAGTACCTCAGTGTGATCGATTACCGAGTGAAGGAGAGTGATGATGCTTTCTTTGCTTAGGCTTGTGGTGGCCGCAACCAGCTTGGCCAGACCGTTTGCTTCGGCATTGCGCACTTTAGGAATTTGTTCGAAGCAACATTCATCGAGTTGTGCCATCAACCTGTGGATTTCTGCATGATACTTCTGCAACCTCTATTCCTTGATTTGATAAGTCCCGGTGACTTGATTTACCACGAGTTGTAAGTCACAGTGCAAGACGAGTCGGAGGGCCCTGTACCTGATGGCTAACTTTATACCTGCAACAACGGCTTCATATTCTGCCTCGTTGTTAGTCATCTCGGGGCATCGTATGGGCTAGCGAATGGTTTCGCCCGTAAGGACTTCAAGGACGAGTCCCAGTCCTGATCCCGAGGCATTTGCCGCCCCATCGGTGTAGAGAGTCCAAATGTCGGTATTTGAGGCAGAATGTAGGGCTTCCTTTTCCGCCTCCAACGATATTTTGGCGCTAAAATCAGCCACAAAGTCAGCGAGGACTTGCGACATGATGGCCGTTCTAGGAATATATGTGATATTATGCTCGCTGAGCTCTATGGCCCATCTGGCGAGCCGACCCGATAGCTCGGGCTTGTGCAAGATACTCTTCGGGGGAAAAATGGTCACTACATTAATGGGGTGGCATTGGAAATAGGGTCCCAGCTTCCTCAAAATCGTGACCAGTGCCAGAGCCAAGTTTTCGAGGTGTGGATATCGTGCTTCGGCATCCACTAGGGGTTTGCTGATGTAATAGATAGGTAATTGTGTACCTTTTACTTTACGAACCACACTGCGCTGATTGCGACTTCCGATACGGCCATGTATGTCAGTAAGGGTTCGCCTTGTTTCGCCTTTGACAGTAGTGGTGGTGATGACAGGTATGCTTTTAGTTCTTGCAGGGCTTTGACACATTTTTTGTTCCAGTGAAATCCGTTGTCTTTTCTCAGGACGTTAAAGAATTTGTGGCATCTGTCCAGGATCGAGAGATGAAACGGGAGAGGGCAGCTATCCGACCTGTCAATATCTGGACCTGCTTTTTGCTGTTGAGCACTTCGGGTATTGAAGCGATTGCTTTGATTTGATCAGGTTTGACTTCGATGCCTCTTTGGGACATGAGAAACCTAAAAACTTTCCTGACGCCACGCCAAAGGCGCATTTCTCGCGATTCAATTTCATCCCATACCTTTTCAGTATTTCGTAGGCCTCTTGCAAGTAGTTGATATGATCTTCCTTTCTTTGCGGACGTCACTAGCATGTCGTCGATGTAAACCTCCATGGTCTTGTCGAGATGTTCTTTGAATATCTTGGTGACCAATCTTTGATACGTAGCCCCCGCGTTTTTTAGCCCAAAAGGCATCACTTTGTAGCAGCAGGTACCCTGATGCGTGATGAACGTGGGTTTTTCTTGGTCTTCTTCAGCCATTAAGATTTGATTATAACCGGAATATGCGTCCAAACAACTTAGCAGTTCGTGTTCGGCAGTGGCGTCGATTAGTTGGACGATGTGCGGGAGGGGGAAGGAGTACTTGGGGCATGCCTTGTTGAGGTCGGTGAAGTCCACACACATTCTCCATTTCCCGTTCTTTTTTTTACCATTACTACATTGGTGACCCACTGCGGCTACTTTGACTCTTTTATAGAGCCGTTGGCGAGTAATTTGTCCACTTCTTCGCAGACTGCCTCGTTAATTGCGACGTTGAATTTTCTTTTGATTTGTCGTACCGGCAGATGTAACGGATCGATGTTGAGTTTGTGAGTAGCGATGTCTGGCGAGATCCCTGGCATGTCTGCATGGTCAATTAAAAATTCACGATACTTACTTGGGTTGGTAAGCCTGTGGCCGATGTATACTTTCTTTTCGGGGTTGTGGCGATCCAGCTGAACTGGATCGAGGTCCTCGATCGTCGCTTTTCAGGCTTCCACAATGTCCCAGTCTCTGATAGTATCGGTAGTCGGGTTCATTTTGGTCCCCGACATGGCTAATTGCTATGCTTCTGTGCTTTCTTCTTTCAGCTGTCGAGTGTGGGCGCGATCCTGTGTTATCTTGTAACACTCTTGCGCCGTGCGTGGCTCTCCTTTGATGCTGAATATCCCCCATGGGGTAGGGAACTTGACCATGTGGTACAAACTTGAGGGGACTGATCGCATGGAATGTATCCATGGGCGTCCGATGATAACATTGTATGTCGTTTCTTGGTCCATTACGTGAAAAGTCGTCTCCAATGTGACCCCCCCACAAGGACGGGCTAAATCACTTCTCCTGATGTACGTTCCACTGCATTGTTGAAACCAGTTAGAGTTATACAATGGGGTATTATCCTATCCTCGAGTCCCATCTGTGAAAGGACTCTTGGAAGGATGATGCAGGTGCCACTTCCGTCATCGATCATGACTCTCCTGACATCCGTATCAACAATACATAAAGTGATAACTAAAGTGTCATAATGGGGAAAACACAAACCGTCGGTATCAGACTTATCGAATGTGATACTCCCTTCGAAGTCATCGTACTGTTCGTGGGAGATGGTTCACTTCAGCCTATATGTGTTGGCGAATTTGACATGGTTGATAGCGACGTCGGCGCCATCTACGACGATCATGTTTACTGTCCATGTTGGGGAGGGTGGCTTTGGTGGCCTGCGGGTCTGTTCTCACCCGCGTGCGAAATTGGCTTTTCCCTTATCGCTAAGCAGCTCCTTTAGGTATCCTTGGTTTAGCATTCTGACGACTTCCTGTCGTAGGCCTATGCAATCTTTGATTCTGTGTCCCCGCTCTTGGTGGAATTCGCACAGGACATTTGATTTCCTCGTGGCAGGATCTAATTTCATTTTTTGAGGCCACTACACCTTGGTGCCAAGCTTTTCCGGTGCGTATACTATCTCTGAAGGAGAGACACAAAAGTTATGTGATGAAATCAAAGGGGGCGTACCTCTTTCATTCCTGAACGCGGCGAGATGTCGTTGCAATGCGTTTGTATGACGAGGGGGTGGATGAGGAGACCTCATGTATGGCTAATGTCGTTCTTTACTGGGGCGAGGGGGGAGTTCTCGGCGTCCTTCGTGACATCGATATTTCCTCGTGTCTGAGTGTATAGTTGTCAATTGTCGGGTCGTCCCATTGAGATCGTCTTCGTGTGCTCATACCTCGGTGCAGTAGGCGTTGTAGATCTCGTCCCAAGTTGTGGGAGGACATTTTATGAGCCGGCTTAGTAGCTTCTTAGTCGCTCTAGAACCGTCCCTGCTTAGTCCGTTCTGGAAGGCAGTTACCGCCATGCCTTCCGACACGTTTGGCAGGCCCATCCTCACCATGTTGAATCTAGCGAGGAAGTCCCTGAGGCCCTCGCGTGTGGTTTTCCTAACGGCGAACATGTCATTTACCCTTGCCTCTGCCTTCTTTGTGCCAGCATGTGCGGTGACGAACTTGTCCGTCATTTCTTCGAAGGTTGAGATTGCTTTGGCGGGCAGTTGAGAGTACCATGTTGGGCTCCATCGGTCAGTGTCTCACCGAACTTCTTCAGCAGCACAAATGGTACCTGCTCTTTTGATAGGTCGTTACCTTTCACGGCGGTGAGATAATAGATGAGGTGATCCTCGGGGTCGGTGGTTCCATCATATACCCTCAAATAAGGAGGCATCTTGAAAGTTTTCGGGATGGTGTAAGAGGCGGCTTCCTCGGAGTAGGGTTGTTCTACGAACCTTCCCATGTCGCATTTGGGTAGCAATTTAGGCGCTCCGGGGATCTTGTCGACCCTATCCTGATGCTCTTTCATTTTGTCGCGGAGGGCCTTGTTTTCGCTCTCAATTTCTTCCATTTTTCTCATAATGGACGCCAGTGTGTCATCGTGGATTTGCGTCTCGATGGGATGGTTGTTGGTTCGCGTTTCCTCTTGCTTGTCCATTGTGGTAGCGATACTCGTTGTCGGTATTGCTTTTGCGTGGCTTTGTGGTGATTTTTCCACTAAGCCGCTCAGGGTACTCGTCAACCATTCTTCCAGTAACTTTCTTACCGTCGGGGGTGCTTCTTTTGCAGCGGACATGGAAGCTTCTTTGTCCTGCAAGGTCGCGAGGTTCCCGGATGGGGAAGGTGAAGCTTCTATCTCTGGCGCGGTATTAGGGGTGGTGATGGTGGTAGCGTTACCACCGACCAAGTTCAGGGAGCTCAGGAGATTGGTGGTGACTTCCATTATAACTTTGGACCTGGTGTTTTTTTCGGCCATTTTTGGGTTTTTGTGGGAGATAGATGATGTGGTTATCTGATCTTCTGGGTGTATACTATATGTTTGATTCTCGAAATCCCCACAGACGGCGCCAAATTGTTTGACTCAAAAGTTATCGATTACTTTATAAGTTAGGGACAATTAAAAGTTGTGAGAGAGAGGTACATCGTAATCAACTATAATAAACCCCAAAGATAGATCTATAACTTTTATATTGCGAATCTTAATAAGAAAATGGTGAGATTATGTGAACTATCAATGAAAATCATTGGGGAGATAAAGAGAGAATAAATATCACAGAAAGGTTGATAGAGAGAGAAATAATCAGAAGTTATATTATTAAAAAATAACACTTGTCCTTACAATAAGGAAAACACCTCTTTATATAGAGGAAATATTCTCTCGTTAAAAGTATAATTCATTTAAAGGCCGCTGACGTCCTAAAAATATAAAAAGGAGGAGAAAAAAGAGCGCCCGTATGAGTGAGTCGACACTACACCTTCGTTGTTAAAGACGTGCCCTCGACGTCGTATAGGCGTGGGGAGAGATATGCTTGGCCTTTATCAGACGTGGACATGGAGGGAGACGTGCTCGACTCTTATTAGTTATATCCAATTCGACCCCATACAAAGATGAAAGGAGCTTTTTTCCTCTTTGGAAGCAACTTTTTTTCTTCTTTTCAAAGCCATTAGTTCAGATTTTTGAGTAAAAATGTTAGTTTTTGGGTTTTGGATCAAATTTGTCATTTTCTAACATACATTAAGGACTACATCTGACAAAAAGATATATCATAGACCAAAATAGTTCAACCCCTACAAATTAAGGACCATTTTGGCTATTTTCTCAAAAGTGTCGTCGCAGATGATATACTGGACTTGCGAACAAAAGGAAACTGCGCCAGATCATGTCTCCCACTTCTTCAGCATATACCAATTCCCACCTTCTCTAAAAATCTCTCTGCAAATTTCACCATTTTCTCACCATTACCTCTAACAAATACTATTCAACTCACTAGAAAATTCCAATCTAAATAAAAAATATTAGAAAAATCAGAACTTTTAAAAATGGGTTCTTTACAATCTCTTCTACATCTTCATCTTAATGCTTCATAACATTTTTTTCATCAGATTCCTTAGTTTTCTTGGCCTAATTGGTATTTCACTACTGTTCTATTCAATTCTCATGGAAACAGATCCAATGCAGGAGGTACAAGTCAATCAGGCAGCAGAGATCAAGAAGCTGGAAGTTTATTCTGTGTGGGCACTTCCATCGGAAGACGTGAAGGAGAGGCTGAAAAAGTTGATGGGTGGTCTCCGATCAGAGTTTGGTGGGCCCCAATTTGAGCCTCACGTGACTGTTGTAGGAGCAATTACGTTGACGGAGGATGAGGCACGTGACAAGTTCAGAAAGGGATGTGAAGGATTTAAGACATATAATGCTACTGTTGAGAAAGTTGGTACTGGAACTTTCTTTTATCAATGCGTTTACCTTTTGCTTCATCCAACCAATGAGGTAAAAAAAAATCTGAGAATTTTTATTTTGGTTGGAATTTTTCCAATGCTGTTTTATTCTTCGTATATTTTCTGTGCAAGATTGCTACAGAATAAGTTAGTAGTAGTAAGTTCCGTTACTAATAGGTTGATTGGATATACAATCTCAACAATAGAGGTTGCTTTTCACTTCCAACCAAAAGGACGTGACTTCGAGTCTACCAAGAACAAGGCAGGAAATTCTTAGAGAGAAGGATGTCGGATGTCGGGTAGGGTAAGGTCTGCCTAGACACTACCATCCCAGACTCCACTAAGTAGGATTATACATTAACAATTTAACTTTGAACTTCTTTTTTATCCTTATTGACATGATTTTATAGATGTTAGAGTGTGTTAAAGTCCCACATCCGTCAGGGAATGGACCGAAAGCTCCTTACATTGATCTGGATAATCCTCCTCTTGTGAGCTAGCTTATGGGGTTCCTGTTTGGTCCCCTATGATATATTGTCCCCGCTCCAATTGGTGGTCTAAGCGTACAAGTGGGTGTTAGAGCTCCATATTGGTTAGGAAATGAACTGGACTTGGGCACTCTCCTCCTCGTGAGCTAACTTTTGGGGTTAAATTAGGCCCAAATGCCATATCTTTACCATAGCCACATAAATGTTGTGTCATTTTTTGGATTACGAATTTCAAAATAGCTTCACTTAAATAGGACTGAGGGCAGTGGCGGAGGTAGAGCGTTGGGACCGGGTTCGGCCGAACCCAGTAACTTTGATTCGAACCTTGTGTTTGTCTTACAAAATGCATTGAATGTGTATAAATTATTATTTTAGAACCCAGTAACTTTTAACGATTAGAATCCCGAACCCATAAACTTAATATCCTGGCTCCGCCTCTGACCGAGGGATATATAAGTCAAGTTAACATCCTAAACGGCGTACCCAGTCAAATTCGTCATATAAAATCTGATGAAAGGAGCAACTTGTTCAATGTCGTGTCAGGTTTCGCCATATTTGATGGGGTTAACTAAATATCCGATTTAGTGAAAACTTCTCCAAGTTATTTTTAGGCTAAAGAAAACTTAAATGAAGTCTATAGCTTAATGGGAAATTCTTTAATTAACCCTCTCGATGGTTTAGAGAGCACAATAAGTTAAATAGGAGTAGTATTTTGATGTGGATAAGAGGGCAATGGTTGTACTCTATATTCTTCACCGAGAAGACTTTTCATCTGTTGATCATACTTTTTAGGGAATATAAGTTGACATAAGAGGAGGATTGCATAAGATGTGCAGAACTCTTGTATTGAAAAAGCAATTAATCAAATAACACAGTATTTAGGTAAAGGGATAGTAAAAATCTAGTAACATGTCTCTGCTAGTGGTCAAGAAATTTTCGACCTTTCAATCATATAAGGTTAGAGGAGTCCCGTCGATTAATCCTTAACAACAGTATTGTTGGTTGGACCAAATAGTCCTTTTGTGAGCTTCCCATCGAAACGTTACATTGTGAGCTGTTAGCGTCACTATGTTAAAATAAAAAACAGAAAACTGTTAGAAGAATAAAGAAATGTAGAAGAATCAAAAATATTCCGAGTCCACAATTTTCTTGTATGTCCTTAAGGAATTTTAACCCCCTCACACGTTGCAAAGGTAATGGATTAAATCCTCCCAGGATAAAACGGAATAAACCTTCTTGCAACAGTGGCAATACAAAGTGCAGGATACCAACGAACTCAAAGAACGGAGCAAAATCACACTTACGAATTTGAGAGAGATACTGCGAACTAGGATGTAGTATATTCAGAAAGAAAGAAGTTCTGGAGTGTTTTTCGTGTCTTGAAAATGCAGCCTTGCCTTAAAATTTATAGGCAAATATCAAAAGAGGTGTCTAGAAAAGGTGCCTTTTCAGAAAATATGCGGCCTGCCGCGGTTCTACGATCGCGGCAGAACCGCGGCCAGAAATGCTCTCAAAATCTGACTGTCGCGGTTCTACCGCGGTCGCGGTAGAAACGTGGCCAGCAAGGTTCTCTGGACTTTCAGCAGGGTTCTGGCGTACGTTTAGTAGTGATTTGACATTTAATTAATTATTAAATAATTAAATAAATTTTGTCCAAAAATAATCTTATCGATCGATCATTTGACAAATCCAAATCCAAATCTAAATCCAAAGCCAAAGCCAAAGCCGAAGCCGTGCCGAGCGAGCGACGACGACAACGCAAGGGTTCATTCTCTTCAACTCCTTTTAAGAGCTTTAAGTAGTGATTCTATATATAAGCACACAAATGTGGTTGTCCCTCCAAATGAGGGACAAAGTGCAAGACAATAGTTCACTTTTTCAAATTTTCATTTTTTCTCTATTTTATTTCCCTCCATTTCCAATTCACAATTCTTCTACTTTAAAGCGAAATGGCTTAAAGTCTCCGATAATCCCCCACATGAATGGGAATGGCTGTATCAAGAAAGATCATAGATGAAAGCTATGTGATTTTGCAAGTAAGGATTAATTGCATCTCGATAAGTAGGTTTTCGTTTGAACTTTCCGTAGTGAACATATGTCGGATATACTTGGTCAATCGGTAGATTTGATATCTTTGAACCGTCGAACTTTAGTGTATACCTAGACAACCATATGTCACACAATCAACCCTTCACCGTCTTGTAGTTCTCATTGTTGTGTTCATTTCAGCCATGAACACCGCCTAGTCACATAAGTGCATAGAGAATTGGCCTTACAAAATTCTCATTGAAGCGGCTTCCACTTCACACTTACATAGGTGATTCCTAAACGTGTAATCCTTTAGATTGACACTATTTGATAAATACCTCATCAAACTTAGGTAATCATTAAAGAACATGTAAAGTTCTATCCTTGTTACTGAACATTGTCTTCATTATGCGAATGGACCAAAGATATTATTTTGACAATGTTGAACCGGTCAATCACAACTTTGGTTGAGCTCCTTGAACCTAGATCTCGGAACGTCCAAAATTCTAGGTAGAGTTACCGCCATGTTAACTTGTCTTCGGCCATAGTCCTATTCCCTTAGATGATTTCTCAACTCCCTCTCTAGTTAAGCCTTTTGTAAGCGGATTCGCAACATTATCCTTTGATCTTACATAATCAATAGTGATAATTCCACTAGAAAATAGTTGTCTAACGGTGTTATATCTTCGTCGAATATGACGAGACTTTCCGTTTTACATAACGCTCCCTGCTCGTTCTATTGCAGCCTCACTATTGCAATGTATGCAAATAGGAGCCAAAGGTTTTAGCCAGAACGGAATGTCTTCTAAGAAATTTCGAAGCCATTCAGCTTCTTTACCGGCTTTATCCAATGCTATAAACTCTTATTCCATTATAGAGCGAGCAATACACGTTTGTTTAGAAGACTTCCAAGATACTGCTCCTCCACCAACAGTAAACACATATCCACTTGTGGACTTTGTTTCCGTTGAGCCGGTTATCCAATTTGCATCATTATATCCTTCGATAACTGCAGGATATTTATTGTAGTGCAAAGCGTAGTCTTGGATATACTCCAAGTATTCCAGAACTCGTTCCATTGCCACCCAGTGATGTTTGTTGGGATTACTTGTGAATCGACTAAGTTTACTTATTGCACAAGCTATATTCAGGTCGTGTACAGTTTATGATGTACATTAAGCTTCCCAACACACGAGCATACCCCAATTGAGACATACTTTAACCTTTATTCATCATAAGATGATGGTTTAAGTCAATTGGAGTCCTTGCACTTCTAAATTCCAAGTGTTTGAATTTTTCAAGTACCATTTTCACGTAATGTGATTGAGACAAAGCTAGACCTTGAGGAGTCCTCTTGATTTTAATTCCTAGAATTACATCGGCAACTCTTAAGTATTTCATATCAAACTTACTAGTAAGCATGCGCTTAGTAGCTTGAATGTCGGCAATGTCTTTGTTCATTATTAGCATATCATCAACATATAAGCAAACAATGACTATATGATTTGGAACATTCTTAATGTAAATACATTTATCACATTCATTAATCTTAAAGCCATTTGACAATATTGTTTGGTCAAATTTCGCATGCCACTGCTTGAGTGCTTGTTTTAGTCCATAAAGAGACTTAACAAGTCGACACACCTTCTTTTCTTTTTCCGGAACCACAAACCCTTCAGGTTGGTCCATATAGATTTCTTCTTCTAAATCACCATTTAAGAAGGCTGTTTTTACATCCATTTGATGGATTTGAAGATCATACAAGGCGGTTAACGCTATTAGCATTCGAATGGATGTAATTCTTATTACCGGCGAGTATGTGTCAAAATAGTCAAGACCTTCTCATTGTCTAAATCCTTTGACAACAAGTCTTGCCTTGTATTTGTCAATAGTACCATCGTCTTTCATTTTCTTCTTGAAAATCCATTTAGAACTCAACGTTTTGTTACCTGGAGGAAGATCAACTAATTCCCAAGTATGGTTGCTCAATATGGATTCTATTTCACTATTGACAGCTTTTTTCCAATATTGTGCCTCTGAGGAAAACATTGCTTCCTTGAAGGTACGAGGCTCATTTTCTAACAGAAAAGTCAAAAAATCCGGACCGAATGAAGTAGATGTCCTTTGACGTTTACTTCTTCTCGGATTTTCTTCATTAGGCATACCATCTATTATTTCCTCCCGAGGTCGTTTTGACTTTTGGCAGGTCACTTCACTTTCCTTTTTATATGGAAAAATAGTTTCAAAGAATTCAGCATTATCTGATTTTATTATCGTATTAATGTGAATCTCAGGATTTTCTGATTAATGAACCGAAATCGATATGCCTTGCTATTGGTTACGTATCCAATAAACACACAATCAACCGTTTTTGGACCTATCTTAACCCTTTTAGGTTTAGGAACTTGTACTTTAGCTAAACACTCCCACATTTTGAAGTATTTCAAGCTAGGCTTCCTTCCTTTCCACTTCTCATAAGGAATGGATTGTGTTTTACTATAAGGTACACGGTTGATTATTCGGTTAGCTGTAAGTATAGCTTCCCCCCATAAGTTCTGTGGTAAGCCAGATCTTATTAGCAATGCATTCATCATCTCCTTCAACGTTCGATTATTCCTCTCCGCAATTCCATTAAATTGTGGAAAGTAAGGGACAGTTGTTTGGTGAATAATACCATTTTCCAAACATATTTCTTCAAAAGGAGATTCATATTCGCCACCCCTATCACTTCTTATCATTTTGATCTTTTTGTTTAGTTGCGTTTCAACTTCACTCTTGTATTGCTTGAAAGCATCAATTACCTCATCTTTACTATTAAGTAAATAAACATAGCAGTATCTCGTGCTATCATCAACCACCGCGAGATGGTGTTAACTTCATGTCGCAAATATCTGTGTGAATTAAGTCTAAAAGACTTGAATTCCTTTCAACGGACTTGATTCCACACATATTTGACATTTGGAATTAATGCAATCAAATGTTGGCAATACTTCTAGATTTATCAATCTTTCGCAATGTTTTGAAGTTTACATGACCTAAACGCGAATGCCATAAAGTGTTTGACTCAAGCAAGTAAGAAGAAGCATTCACTTTATTGATAGGAACTGCTATTACATTTAGCTTAAAAAGGTCCTCATTAAGGTAACCTTTTCCTACATACAAATCGTTCTTACTCAGTACAACACTATTAGCAGTGTTTTTAAAAGCGCGAAGCGCAAAAAAGCGACAAGGCCTCGCTTCGCTTCAAAAGCGAAGCGCAAAGCGAAGCGCACGCTTTATTAAAGTGAAGCGCAATTCTTAAAAACATAATATAAACCTTGACACAATATTTTATCAATAATCAAAAACTTCAATTTAAATACTTAAAAGTACCACCAAATCATCCACAAATTGAAAATATCCCTGTTAAGATATAAGGAAAAGCATAATCAATAAATTGAAAATACATATAATATATATATAATAATTAATTAAAAGAACGGAAATATACATTATGAAAATATCAAATAAACTGAAAATATAACATACTGAAAATGTAATAATATATATATATATATATATATATATATATATATATATATATATAATATAAAAAAGAAGAGAAAAGAAAGACAACAAAAAAAAGACTGGACTGACAGAAGAAAGAACAAAAAGAAAAACAATCTCTGGAGAAGAAGAAAGAAAGGAAAAACGAGAAGAAGAAGAACTGAAGAAGAAGAAGAAAGCAAAGAAGAAATTACTTGTAGAAGGACCTGCGCAACCCTAGCCCTCTGTTTTTCGAACTGAAGCAGAGCAATAGAAGGAAGAAGAAGAGTTGAGCGAGACAACCCTAGCTCTATTTTTCTCTAACAGTGAAGAAGAGAAAGTGAGAAGCGTACGTATTTTGACTCTTTTTGTCAATTTAGGGTCTGTTTTGTATAATTAAAAAACAGACCCAAAGGTTTTTTTATTTAAAAGGGCCCTTCTGCGCTTTTACTGAAGAATCGATCGCTTTGGTCGCTTCATCGCTTTGTCGCTTCTGCGCTTCTGTCATGGAAGCGATCGCTTCTCTAGGTCGCCTCGCTTCAACCTGCAAAAAGCGATAGAGGGTCGCTTAGCGATCGCTTTTCTAAACACTGACTATTAGAAACAAAAATATATTTGAATCCATTCTTGACTTGAAGTGAGATAGACAAAAGATTCTTGCGAATTTTTGGAACATGGAGGACTTGGTTTAGAGTCACTATTTTTCCCGACGTCATCTTCAACGCAATCTTGCCAACTCTTTCAATTTTGGCCGTAGATGAATTTCCCATGAAGATTGTCTCGTCGGGACCGCGGGGGCATAAGAAGAAAATAATTCTTTGTTAGCACAAATATGGCCGGTGGCTCCAGAATCTATCTACCATTCTTTCGGATTTCCTACCAAGTTGCATTCAGACAACATGTCACACAAGTCTTCCATTTCATCTTCAACCATGTTGGCTTGATTCTTTTTTTCTTATCATTCTTTGGTGCACGACAATCCACTGCCTTATGCCCAGTTTTTTCACAATTGTGACAATTACCCTTCTTCTTGCTTGGGTAATTCTTTGGTCCAGAAGCTTTCTTCCTCTTCTTATTTTGTGGTGCCTTCTCAACAATGTTTGCCCCCATAATTGTCGAGTGTCCACGTGACTTCTTTTCAGCATTTTTGTTGTCCTCTTCTATCCTCAAACGAACAATCAAGTCTTCTAGTGTCATTTCCTTCCGTCTGTGTTTAAGATAGTTCTTAAAATCTTTCCACAGTGGAAGTAGCTTCTCATGAAAGCAGCGACTTGAAATGCCTCATTTATGACCATACCTTTAATAACAAATTCAGGATTAATAATAAGATAAATCTTATTAATAAAATTATTGATTTGGGTCATACCTTCAGCAAGGAGGTCATGTACAATGACTTGTAGTTCTTGGACTTGAGTTATGACCGACCTAGTGTCAATCATCTTGAAATCCAGGAAACTTGCAGCCACGAACTTCTTAAGTCCGGCTATTTGAGGAACCTTGCAGCCACGAACTTCTTAAGTCCGGCATCCTCAGTCTTCTATTTCTTCTCAAGCGCATTCTATAACGTTTTGAAGTTTCCATGACACTATAGACATTGTACAAGCCATCTTCTAAACAACTCAAAATGTAATTTTTACACAAAAAATCAAAATGTTTCCATGCTTCAATTACAACAAGTTCATTCATCATCCGGAGTATTTTCAGCCATGACCGGAGGATCCTCCTTGATGAAACGTTGCAAACTCAACGTAGTAAGATAGAAGAGCATTTTCATTTGCCAGCGGTTGAAGTCAATACCGGAAACTTTTCGGGTTTTTCTGCCTGTGCCATAGCATGGGCAGGAGTAGAACGGCTTGACGAGGCAACAACACTCATCATAGTAGCACCCGTTCCGCAACACTTCCATTAGTTTGGTTTTCATTCGTCATATTTCTGTGACGTCAAAAACAATACAGAACTTTGTTAAATTAGTAAAGTTTTGATATCTTCAAACTGAATACCAAACCAAACATACAACACGTAACAATGGTGAAATTTTTATATACTTCAAACCCGTATGTTTATTATCCCGATAAAGTTTTTATGTACTTTAAATCGGACAGAAACAATTAATGGAGTAGAAAGCAACAAGGCTTTAGTCTCCAACAAAGTATATAGAAAACAGTTTAATATATAATCAACACAGAAACGTTAGTAATATAAAATTCCTTAAGCTTGTTAGCGTAACTGCGTTAAAATAAAAAACAGAAAACTATTAGAAGAATAAAGAAATGTAAAAGAATCAGAAATTTTCCGAATCGACAATTTTCTTGTGTGTCCTTAAGGAATTTTAACCCCCCCACACGTTGCCAAGGTAATGGATTAAATCCTCTTAGGATAAAACTGAATAAACCTTCCTGCAACAGTGCAATATAAGATGCAGGATACGAACGAACTCAAAGACGGAGCAAAATCACACTTACGAATTTGAGAGAGAGATACTGCAAACTAGGATGCAGTATATTCAGAAAGAAAGAAGTTCTGGAGTGTTTTTCGTGTCTTGAAAATGCAACCTTGTCTTAAAATTTATAGGCAAATATCAGAAGAGGTGTCTGGAAAATATGCTTTTTCAGAAAATACGCGGCCTGCCGCGGTTCTACCGCTGTCAGAGATGCTCTCTGAATCTGACTACCGCGGTTCTACCACGGTCGCGACAGAAACGCGGCCAGCGAGGTTCTCTGAACTTTCAGCAGGGTTCTGGCGTATTTTCAGCAGTGGTTTGGTATTTAATTAATTATTAAATAATTAAATAAATTTTGTCCAAAAATAATCTTATCGATCCAAATCCAAAGCCGAAGCCGAGCGACGACGGCGCGAGGGTTCATTCTCTTCAACTCCTTTTAAGAGTTTTAAGAAGTGATTCTATATATAAGCACACAAATGTGTTTGTCTCTCACCAATGAGGGACAAAGTGCAAGACAAAAGTTCACTTATTCAAATTTTTATTTTCCCTGCATTTCCAATTCACACTTCTACTTTAAAGCCAAATGGCTTAAAGTCTCCAACATAAGCTTCCCATTGAAACGTGCTCAAAGCATGCCTCAACTTGTGATCAAGAATTATTTGACCTTTGGATCCTGTATAAGATTAGAGGAGTCATGTTACTATCTGAGTGCTAATTGATAATAGCAATATTGTTGGTTGGACCTAATTGTCACTACCTAGGGGTGATATCTCTCCGAACAGATGTTAGTTATAGGGGCAGAGTGAGACATAAGCACCAACTAACGGAGGTGTAATATTTTGATTTCATATTTTCGGCTGCCATTCAATTGTGTATTGGAAGAATCTGTGTTTTTGTTGGGGGAAGGGTTGAATAAAAAGAATCCCTTTGAATCTAATTGGAGATGGTGAGAAAACAGAATTGAATCAAACACGATACATTTAGAATTGAAGAAGACACGTTATTTTTTCGTATTTCATCAATAAGAAAACTCTATATTGACGTACGTAGTGTGTACGAGTTTGGCTTGAAATATGATGGAAACAAAGAAAAGTATAGAATGTGCTATTAAAACTAAGGTTATATCTAAAAAAGTAGTACTGTAATATAAGGGGTCAAAAGCTTGAAAGTGTTATGCACTATTGAAGGGTTTAGGGATGCCAAAGTTAAATTTATCTAACCTTAGTGTTTAACAGGCAAACTTATCAGCAGAAATTTCTATCTTGCAACTAATTGAATAGGAAAAACAAAATCATATTTAAGGATTATGGAAATTTTCTTGTTCTTTACCATGCTTTATTTTAATGTATGATCACTTTGTTTGAGTTGCTGAGGATAAATCATTGATATGAAATTCTTTCTATCAGGTTGTGGAGGCTAGTGCACGCTGCTGCAGCAACTTTGGTTACAACAGCTCAAGCAGTAAGTTTCTTTCCTTGGATTTTCTTCCCCCTTCAATTTTTATAGTTTAGCTTTTGTGGCTACAATGGCTCTCTGTTTCTGCATCATCTTCTTACATTATTAGAAGTGTACAAAATAGACGGTGGGGAGGATAACACTTCGTCCCCACTTGTTCCACTGGCAAATCAACATTTACCTTCGTGATAGCAATTAGCTCGATTGGAATATAGAACTCGACAATTGCCTTGATATAGCTTGTTTTGGAATTTTAAGCTCCCGATTGTTGAAAGTTAAACTGAAAAACTCATGTTGCCTGAAACTTGGGATATAGTATATGAGGTTCTTTGGTAAATCAGAAAGTTGAAATATATGGACCAGCTTTTCCTGGCTGAAAAAGAGAATCAACTCTAGTTTAATATGTGAATGTCCACCTTCTTAAAATATGGATGTTTGATTTTTTTCACATATGTTTCTTTGAGTTTGTATTATGGGATTACTTGCCTGAGCAGCCTTTCGCCCTTGTGTTGATCTTTTTTGTTGCGAATATTCTTCCTTGCCTTGAGAGGGGGGACGATGAGCTATGTTTTCGATTGCTGAAGGTGTGATTTTTGTGATCGTGCAGCGTATATGCCTCATGTGAGCCTGCTTTATGGCGATTTGACAAATGATGAAAAGAAGAAAGCTCAAGAAAAGGCTTATATACTTGATCAGAGCATTGGCAACATGAGCTTCCATATAACTCGCCTTGCATTGTATAAAACAGACACTGAAGACAAAAGCCTCAAATCGTGGGAGAAGATCGAAGAGTACAATCTCAGCCCCTAACTAGTTGTATGAGTTCAACTTGTTACCTTACTTTTGCATTGCCAGTAACTTTTGAGTCTTTTGGATGTGTTATAAATATGAATTGTAGTGCTGTGGCTTCTCTTTTCTGTATACTTTTGTCTTTTGAAAAATTTCAGGAGTTAATGATACAATCATAAAGCATTGTAATTGCCAAAGTTTGGTCTTTATTTACTCTGCTAAGAATTTCACAAGTCTCCAGCTCTTTCATGCTTGATGTTTAAGGGGGCACTAACTAACAGCTGAGTCTTTTTCGAACCGCATGGTAAAGTTAACTGTATGATCATACAGTTCAAACGATGTGAGCTCTTTGCTCACCAACCTCACTTTCCCCTCTCGGAGCCTTTTTTCCCAAGCACAATCACCACAAAGGTCTAGTTCTAGCATCGTTTAACCTAAAAATTGTATTTTGGTCTAAACTAGAATTTTAGATGAAAAATCGGGTTACTGATAATCAAGAGATTAAAAAATAATAAGCTTTCTGAGAATAAGAGTAAAGCAGTAAACAATGTTGTATTTCAGTAGAATGCCAATGATTTTTTGTGTGTGTTACAAATGATGGAACTTCTTCCTTTTATAGTTGATTCTAGGTAAATGAACGAATACCTAAGCTTTAATGAGTCAATTATGAGAAATAAATGACATTAAGTAAGCCGTTACACAATCATTCCTATTAAATACCAATTTTCTAACGTATCAGGTATTTAATACTGAATTTGGACTCCTTTTTGTCTTATGATTCATGTCTTTAATGTCTTTCAATCCGTTGGCTTTAAATGACTTGAATTGACACGAGTATCGTGCTTAAACCACTTCTTGTGCCTGTATAACTTTCTTTTCCCGTATTTGTCATCATCCGTGTCTTTTTCTCAATTGCTATGCTTTGACCAATCCATGTGTCATGCCACGTTATATTTAATATAAATTCAACTTTTTCCCAATACAAGCATGATATTTGGGAGAAATTCAAAAATAGCCAGATTCACAAGTTGTCATTCAAACATAGTCACAGTTTCAAAACTAATCTAAATTTAGTCACTTTTTATGTAAAAATAAATATGAACGAAAATACTGTTCAAAATTCGGAATAATATTCCAATATAATATACCGGCCCAGCATAATATACTGGAGATTGGAACACTATGCTCTAATCTCCAGTATATTATACTAGAACTTTTCGCGTGTTGGAGTTCCAGCATAATATGCTGGAAGTTTATACTCAGGGGCACTATTCTCTAGTATATTATGCTGGAACTTTTTGTGTTGTAGCAAAATAGTGGCTATTTTTCAATGACTTTGCAAACGCCGGCTATTTTTGAATTACTAGTCCGAAAAGTAAAAATAGCATGGTATAGCCAGTTTTCGGACTGGTTAATCAAAAATAGCCAACGTTTATCGAGTCGATGAAAAAAAATCATTATTTTGCTGCAATAGAGACCGATCCAGCATAATATACTAGAATTCGGTGCACTTGTTTATGAACTCCAATCACTATAGAAAATTTGACTTTTAACGATCATTTCTTGACGAAGGGATGCGATTCGGTCGTTATAATAATGGACCAATATACTTGCTGGAACTCCAGTATATTATGTTGGAGTTCTAGTATATTTATGCCGAAACTCTATCGTATTATGCTGGAACTCCAGTATAATATGCTGGAGTTCAAGTATACTTATGCTGGAACTCCAGCATGATATACTGGAGTATTTTTTGGGGTTTTAACAGTATTTTCGCTTAAATTTATCTTTACATAAAAAGTTGCTAAATGTCGATTACTTTTGAAATTGGACTATTTTTGAACGATCAGTTGTAAATCTGACTATTTTTAAATTTCTCCCGTCTGGTAATGACTAGCCCGTGCCATTTTTACATAATATTTCGTATAACGGGCTCTCCTTTTTTATTGAATGTGTCCACTTTTACTTTGCCCTTGATGTTGAGGCTCATTACCGTATCAGAACAACCAACAATTTGACCTATAAAAACAACAGGGCTTTGATTTAGTAGTAAGGACGGAACATGTGATAAGACAATTTATTTGAACATTACATTTTTCACTTTAATAACGAACAACTCATTCTCACCAAATTAATAAATCTGCGCAAAGGTTTGTTTTTGTTTGTAGCTTTTGATTTATGAACAGATTGCAAAAAAAGAAACTTAAACAACAGTAACAAAACCGAAACAACAATAATGTATGGGGTCAAATTTGGCCCTATACGCCTCTACGCCGAAGGATACGCCCAGTAAGCGTATCTATACGCCTCTACGCCGAAGGATACGCCCAGTAAGCGTATATCTGATACAGTAAGGGCACGACTCGGACGTAAGGGTAAAGAGGACGCCGTTTAAAATCAGGCGTCCTTGCTAGGGGGACGTCGACCACGTTTGGTATTTTTTATTATTTTAAGGAAGGTCTCTTCTTATATAAAAAGGACTTTCCCATTGTAAAAGGCATTGGTGTTATTATTGAATAATACAACTCTCTCATTCTCTCTTATTCTCTCTTATTCTCTCTCTATATCTCTTGCCTCTGCCGAACAACTTTTCTTGAGTTCATAATATCACTTTATATTATTAGATCTACAGCATTGTTATCATTCTTACATCTCTAGGTCTATTATATTTTATTACGATTTACCCTCCCATAATTTCGATTATTTTCTAGCTGATAGCTTCATGGACAAGGATAAAGCTGTAGAAGCTCCAAGAAGGCCATTCACGAGCTCTCAAGCTAAGGAGAAGCAAGACAAGATTATTGGGCTTCAATGGGAGATCAAGAAGGCGCTAATGGTGGAACAAGATCTACAAAATTATGTAGAGGATTTAGATAAGTGCTACACTCATTTCGTGATCTAAGTCCAAGTCCAAGAGGAGGTTGATTGGGGTCCAAGCACCAGCCATAAAGGCACCTAAATTTTCGTAGTTTGTTAGGACATATTTATTGCGTTCCTAGTTAGTTAAGGTTAATAGTTTCCTTTTCCTAAGATTGTGTCACGCCCCAAATCGAGGGACATGACCGGCGCCTGACCGGGTTGCCCCAGTCAAGCGGACCTGGGTGCCTTCCATTCCCACGCGTTACCCCTGTGTTGACTGTTACTCATTAACCAAAATATCTTACCAACAATGACTGATTTCACAATGCATAAACATAACCATGTGATTTATTTACTAACAAGTTCATAATTTATATTTACAACGCCCCATACATATACATAGGCCACAATCCCACAAGTTTACATGTCTACGGAGCCTCTAGGATACAAAAAGGAAATACAATACTTGCCGGTAACAAGGCCCGGGCTATACCTTACAAAATCCAAAAGAAAGTCTGAAATAAAAGTGGCATGAGCCACACTGTGCCCCGAGGAAGAAAGGGGCTCACCAAAACGGGCAGTGGAAGGAGAAGGATACTACTGCCGATGAGCTGAAGTGCCTGCTACTGATCCACCTACAATCATAACACGAATGTAGCGCCCCGGCAAAAGGGACGTCAGTACACTTGAATTGTACTGGTATGTATGGACAAACTTTGTCCCAAGTAAACTCAAGCCATTAAATTACATCAACAATTAATTAAGTCAGCCAACCATGTTTCCACATTTTTCCTCATTTCAAATAATTCTCACACAAAGCACTTTCTACAACCAACCAATTTAACAATAACCAATCAATCACGTAAAGCACAAGTAGTCAAACAAAGGGGCAATCAGTGCCCCACAGGTTGCAAACTCTCCTGTTGTCTCCTTTCACAATTTCACATTATTGATTTATGTATCAATTTTCAATGGCGATTTCGATCGCTTTCCATCCTTATTGCCCCTGACCACCCTTATTACCTCGGCCACCCTTATCACCCCAACCCAAACCTTATTTCACCACGTCGCGGCGCGCGACACGACCCCGCCTTACAGTTGAAAACACAACAATTTCAAACAGCAGATAAGGTACTACACACAATTTCAACAAGTTCAAATAAGCAACTTGCACATTGTTTCATGTTCTCAATTACTTCTCAAGCCAATATCACAACCAAGTTACAATGTTTCCACATTCAATAATATTCACACATGTATATTCAACAATTTTCCATAATTCAAGTGTTTCATCTCTTTCCACAATAAACCAATTCTCAAGTGTTTCGATTTCTTTTCCACAAGGTGCCATATAGGCCATCATAATCATTATTCACAAATTCTTTACCCAATTCAACTCCCATTTACCTTTCGGTTCATATTTCTTACCACAACACTCATAGTTCAACAACAACTTTGAATATCCAACAACAACATCAATTAATCACATACAATTTCTCAAATCAACACATGCCAAACAATTTTACACATAAGGGCGATTTCACAAGAATCAAAATTAGCCATACATACCTGGTGATGATTTTTCTTCCAGTTAACTTCCTACTTTATGCTTACCCAAGCTATCTTACTCTTGCCAACCTTGTTTTTGAAGACTCTTACTTCTACTCACTTCTTTTTACTAGAAATCAAGTTCAAAAATCATGCATGAGTGTAAAAATCCTATTTTTAAAAGCTATTATATGCAAACCTCTCTTTACCCAATTAAAACTGAAAATCAAAGAAAATAGTTAGGGTTTTTACCTTGAAAATATTGGGGAAGTTGAATCCTTGCCCTAGAATCACTTGGAATTAAAATGATTGGAACAATCCTTGAAGATGCAAGATTTCTCTCTCTAAAAACCCTCTCTTCTCTCTCTAATTTTGGTGAGGTGATATGATAAAAATGAAGAAGAGGTGTGTTATATTAAAGAATAGATCGGGTCAAAATGTTACAAAAACTGGGCCGGGGTCAATTATGCGGTCACTATGCGACCGCAGAACACACATGCGGTCCGCAAAGTGACCGCAAAATGGCCTCAAAAATTACAAGTTTCTGTTAAGGAATGCGGCCGGAATGCGGTCCGCATGTTTGATCTGCGGTCGCAAAATGCACCGCAGATTTGACATGCGATCGCATATCGACCGCACTTTTGACACAATTTTGGGCAACTCACTGTAACGTTTTGCGGCACGAATGCGGTCCGCATGTTGATTCTGCGGTCGCATTCTTGACCGCATATTTGACACTTTTTCGGAAAAATTATTTCTCTACATTTTTGAAACTTAAATAACTACCAAGGGTCCGAACCGCGGCTCGCAAGCTCGCCGCGAAGAATTCTACGCATTCCTAACACATCATTCGGACCATGACACCACATCTACTAGGTTTTATGCACAAAAATTTTACGGGGCCTTACATCCTCCCCCTTCTTGGGCGGTTGAGTATACTTGTGGGCCGTGAGCCAGATATGCAAGCTATCAAAATTTTGACTAACTCTTATATTTTAGAAAAATTTCGCCAGAGTTTCCTTTGCATTATGGACATATCTACCTGTCAGAGGGCCCCCAAAACACATTACCAAACAACAATATACAACTACAACACTTTTCACAACTGGTATACACTTTCTTACCTCAACGAATGCACATATTCCATCACATTATTATAATTGCACATAAACTAGTCACGTCAATGAATTCTTACCTTATTTAACCAATTTAACACACCAATTGCACTTAACGAACCATTACCAATCTATACTTACTATTAGTAGTTTATTAAACACGTAAATCTTTATAAGGCTTTCATTTATCAAGAACGGTTCAAGTGACCCAAGGTAACAACACAATTAACTCATTACAAAATGAAGGGGACTTTACTAATACTAAGAGGGAAACAACTTAGGCAAGATGACAGTTACTAGGAGTAGAAGGATCGCCTAATTTCTTCTAAGCTTGATCAAACAAATGGGGGTACTTTCCTTCATCTCTTTCTCTGCTTCCCATGTGGCCTCCTCAACTTGTTGACTTCGCCAGAATACTTTAACAGAGGCAACTTCCTTATTTCTTAACTTACGGACTTGCCTATCAAGAATGGCAACTGGAACATCTTCATATGACAAATCTTCATTAACCTCAATAGCCTCGACTGACATGATTGCGGATGGATTTCCAATCACTTTCTTCAACATGGACACATGGAATACCGAGTGCATTGATGACATCTCAAGAGGCAATTCTAGCCTATAAGCAACTTGACCAATCCTTTGAACGATCCGATATGGCCCGACATACCTAGGACTCAATTTTCCTTTCTTCCCGAATCGCATGACTCCCTTCATAGGAGATACCCTCAAGAACACCCAATCATCGACTTGAAACTCCAAATCCGTTCGACGAACGTCTGCATAGGACTTTTGACGACTCTGTGCTGTTTTCATTCTCTCCTGAATAACCTTGACCTTTTCCATAGCTTCGTACACCATATCCGGCCCTAGCAATTCCGCTTCACCTACCTCAAACCACCCGATTGGCGATCTACATCTTCTCCCGTATAATGCCTCAAACGGGGCCATCTGAATGCTAGCATGATAGCTGTTATTGTAAGCAAATTCTATCGGTGGCAAGTGTTCATCCCAATTACCTTTAAAATCTAAGACACAAGCCCGCAACATATCTTCAAGCGTCCGAATGGTCCGCTCGGCCTGACCGTCGGTCTGTGGATGGAAAGCTGTGCTGAGATTCACCTGAGTTCCCAAACCTTGCTGAAACTTCTTCCAAAAGTTAGCTGTGAACTGAGCCCCGCGATCCGAGATGATAGAAAGTGGAGTGCCATGAAGTTTTACTATCTCCTTGATGTACAATCTTGCATATTGCTCCGCGGTATCGGTGGACTTGACAGGCAGGAAGTGAGCTGATTTGGTGAGTCGATCTACTATCACCCATATTGAATCGAACTTATGCTGTGTGCGAGGTAACCCCACCACGAAATCCATATTGATCATCTCCTATTTCCACCTTGGTATTTCTATAATCTGAGTTAACCCACCGGGCCGTTGATGCTCGGCCTTCACTTGTTGACAGTTCGGACATTTAGCTACAAAGCTTTCTATATCCCTTTTCATACCGTTCCACCAATAAATCTCCTTAAGGTCATGATACATTTTCGTGGAACCTAATTGTACAAAATATCTGGAAATATGTGCCTCTGCCATTACCTTTTCCCGAAGTTCGTTCACGTCCGGAACACATAATCTGCCTTGACCCCGCATTACACCATCTTTGCTGCTGTGTACAAATGTTGAGGTCTTGTCATTCAGAACTGCTTCCTTTACCCGAACTAATGCTGGATCCATGGACTGTTTTTCTTTGATTTCCGCGACCAATGATGATTCTACTCCATTATACACCAAAATATCCCGCTCGTCTGACGCCGAGCTACGAACCCCCAAACTGGCTAATTGGTAAACCTCTCGAGCCAGGGGTCTCTGATCCACACCCAAATGAGCCAACTACCCATGGATTTTCGACTAAGAGCGTCGGCTACCACATTTGCCTTCCCTGGATGGTACAATATGTTCATATCATAGCCCTTGAGCAATTCTAACCACCGCCGCTGTCTTAGATTTAGCTCCTTCTGCTTGAACAAATACTGGAGGCTCTTGGGGTCTGAAAACACTTCTACATGAACTTCATAAAGATAGTGCCGCCATATTTTCAAAGCAAACACAACAGCTGCAAGCTCCAAATCATGCGTCGGATAATTCTTCTCGTGATTTTTTTGAGTTTTCTCGAAGCATACGCTATAACCTTTCTATGCTGCATCAACACACACCCTAACCAACCTTGGAGGCATAACTTTCACCTTAATACTTTACATCGATAGCGGAACATCCTTACTATATTCCTCATACATAAGACCTTCCACGAATTGAGTTCCACTATAATTTCCTTGATGTGGTTACGACCCCATGTGAACAATTGCTACTAACTCTTCATAATTCTTAACCCAAGGCATTGCTGAATGAGTTTTCTCATATGACCTCCTGTCTCAAATGAATAGCACTGGCTAACTTTGCACATATACCCCGAATAACACTAACTTGCACGGCATTGTATCGAATGTAAAGTAGCATTGTGCTCTAACTTTTCTTAACCAACCTCTTCTCCCCATATGTGCATTACAGACTTTAAGAAACTGCACTACTTCCCCTGTGAAATTTCCTACCATCCCTCATTACGGTTAAACACCTCTCAAAACGTATATCAACAACCTTTATATGCATATGACTTACGAAGGGTCACTATCCCGAGAAGGGTATTCTCTGAAACTTTAAATCCTCCTCAATACTTCAACAACAACTTTTGGTTTCACTCTTAAGTGTAAGGCTTAGTCCACTTGATTCTATCTCGGATGAGTAACTCGCCTTATTCCCCATGTTATAGTTACCAATAAAGTTCCCTGATATTGCCGCTTAAGAGTTATCATGCCAAACACGTCTAGTCTGTCACGAGTTTTCATCCTCTTTCAATCCATTCCGAACCTTTCATTCCCATCTTGTTTTGCGGATAGTGCATAATTAATAGCTTTATTTTTCCACACATTTGTCTGCCTCCTGTGAATTTGAAAAATCATTATGTCTTGTTTAATCATTTTACAGTACCACAACCTCACCAACGATAACCTCGCTTCCCATTGTGTGTAGACATGAACTATCTCTAGACCTCTTTAGTTGATATTCAGTGTCATCCAAGTCGGTTGAATTGCGGTTAATCCCTTATAACTTTTATTAACACTTGTGCTTTAGGTGAGTCCACCATTCTGATGCAAAAATTGTTTTAAATGACCATGACCATCTCAATTTAAAGGTTTTCTCCCCATTTCTTCTCACCCCATTCTTCCTAGTTAGTGAATAGCCACGCACTCTTCCATATATTACGTGGTTTCTTACCTTAGGTATTCCATCCGGCTCACCTCTTATCTCTTATTGGGACATATGTAGCAAGGAGTGTTTGTCTGAACATCACTTAACACTTATCTATTTGTAAGGCTCTTTAGAGGCTCTCTATCAAGCCCCAATTACCATCTTGAGTTGTTGTGGCAACACATTCATTTCTCTCACTCGTTCTGGCTTTCTTAGTATCCCGAAACTTTGTTTAAATCACAAATCTATGATTAGCCCACTCTAGGAACTCACAATCTTTCACATTTGACATATGGTACCTCCTTGGGTCCCATTTCTCCTGACCTTATGACAAGTAAAAGTCTCTTTACAAACATACTATTATTTTCTAGAATCGTTGACCCTATCAGTCACATTGCCATGCGTGAAGAATTTACATTCCTTAATCTCTTTTCTAGACCACACATGTCTTCACCAAAATATTCAAATATCATAGCTACATGGTCTCGCTCTTGTTTTATTGTATTTAAGTGGCCTCACGATGGTCCTCCCTCTCCCACATGGGGAAAATATCCTGGATCTTGACACAAGTCTTGAGTGTAGAAACTTTAGGAACATATGCCTCATATATCTATCCCTCTTATATATATACTCGACCATTAGGAAAATTTAAGTCACCATAGTATTGATCTCCTAAGTTCCCTTCTCCTATTCAGCCACGTAGGTATGGGATTCCAAGTCCCCACGCATATCCTTTATGAGTGTAACGCAACTTCGTACATTTCTGGGTCCTTATAACGTTCGTAAGACAAGGGTCTTCTCACCTAGGGTCCAATTGAGTCTCATTTCGTAACTTTTTACCTCATGTGAGACACTTACACTCTCACCATTAATCTCCTAGTCTTTCTCTCATATATCACGTGCTTATATAACCAATATTCTTTCACACCTTACGATCAATTATATACTTTTTGCACTAACCATGCTTGCTATTTAAGCTTACATATCAATCATCAAATCAATGCCTCTTCGTGCGGGTAATCACTTCTAATCCTTTCCCCAAATAAAGTATACTTGTAGTACTATGTACTTATACCATATATATTCATACAGTTTATTCAACAAGATACATATGCAATCTCCATAACACCCATGTCTTTTCCCATTGGTCATGACATATGACAACACTACATAAAATAGACGAAAGAGCATTTAAACTTACCTTGAATCTCAACGCACGGGTTACAAAACAATCTTATAGTCAAGCTTTATCGCACGATTTGGAGTGATGAAGAAGGGTAATATTCCTAAATGTCCGTGCAGCCCCCTACTTATATGATGTGGTCGACAACACACCTATAAGAAGGGCACTACTAGACACGGCTCCGAGACATCCTAGGACACTTTAAAAACCATATGCTCTGATACCAAGTTTGTCACGCCCCAAATCGAGGGACATGACCGGCGCCTGACCGGGTTGCCCCAGTCAAGCGGACCTGGGTGCCTTCCATTCCCACGCGTTACCCCTGTGTTGACTGTTACTCATTAACCAAAATATCTTACCAACAATGACTGATTTCACAATGCATAAACATAACCATGTGATTTATTTACTAACAAGTTCATAATTTATATTTACAACGCCCCATACATATACATAGGCCACAATCCCACGGTTTACATGTCTACGGAGCCTCTAGGATACAAAAAGGGAAATACAATACTTGCCGGTAACAAGGCTCCGGCTATACCTTACAAAAATCCAAAATGAAATCTAAACAAAAGTGGCATGAACCACACAGGGCCCCAAGGAAGAAAGGGGCTCACCAAAACGAGCAGTGGAAGGAGAAGGATACTACTGCCGATGAACTGAAGTGCCTGCTACTGATCCACCTACAATCATAACACGAATGTAGCGTCCCCGGCAAAAGGGACGTCAGTACACTTGAATTGTACTGGTATGTATGGACAAACTTTGTCCCAAGTAAACTCAAGCCATTAAATTACATCAACAATTAATTAAGCCAACCAACCATGTTTCCACATTTTTCCTCATTTCAAATAATTCTCACACAAAGCACTTTCTACAACCAACCAATTTAACAATAACCAATCAATCACGTAAAGCACAAGTAGTCAAACAAAGGGGCAATCGGTGCCCCACAGGTTGCAAACTCTCCTGCTGTCTCCTTTCACAATTTCACATTATTGATTTATGTATCAATTTTCAATAGCGATTTCGATCGCTTTCCATCCTTATTGCCCCCGACCACCCTTATTACCTCGGCCACCCTTATCACCCCAACCCAAACCTTATTTCACCACGTCGCGGCGCGCGACACGACCCCGCCTTACGGTTGAAAACACAACAATTTCAAACAGCAGATAAGGTACTACACACAATTTCAACAAGTTCAAATAAGCAACTTGCACATTGTTTCATGTTCTCAATTACTTCTCAAGCCAATATCACAACCAAGTTACAATGTTTCCACATTCAATAATATTCACACATGTATATTCAACAATTTTCCATAATTCAAGTGTTTCATCTCTTTCCACAATAAACCAATTCTCAAGTGTTTCGATTTCTTTTCCACAAGGTGCCATATAGGCCATCATAATCATTATTCACAAATTCTTTACCCAATTCAACTCCCATTTACCTTTCGGTTCATATTTCTTACCACAACACTCATAGTTCAACAACAACTTTGAATATCCAACAACAACAT
This sequence comes from Nicotiana noctiflora, assembly GCA_032618575.1. Lineage (NCBI taxonomy): Eukaryota > Viridiplantae > Streptophyta > Magnoliopsida > Solanales > Solanaceae > Nicotiana > Nicotiana noctiflora. Next base: position 342,018 of record JASVEL010005666.1, on the reverse strand, counting down.
CAATTAATCACATACAATTTCTCAAATCAACACGTGCCAAACAATTTTACACATAAGGGCGATTTCACAAGAATCAAAATTAGCCATACATACCTGGTGATGATTTTTCTTCCGTTAACTTCCTACTTTATGCTTACCCAAGCTATCTTACTCTTGCCAACCTTGTTTTTGAAGACTCTTACTTCTACTCACTTCTTTTTACTAGAAATCAAGTTCAAAAATCATGCATGAGTGTAAAAATCCTATTTTTAAAAGCTATTATATGCAAACCTCTCTTTACCCAATTAAAACTGAAAATCAAAGAAAATAGTTAGGGTTTTTACCTTGAAAATATTGGGGAAGTTGAATCCTTGCCCTAGAATCACTTGGAATTAAAATGATTGGAACAATCCTTGAAGATGCAAGATTTCTCTCTCTAAAAACCCTCTCTTCTCTCTCTAATTTTGGTGAGGTGATATGATAAAAATGAAGAAGAGGTGTGTTATATTAAAGAATAGATCGGGTCAAAATGTTACAAAAACTGGGCCGGGGTCAATTATGCGGTCACTATGCGACCGCAGAACACACATGCGGTCCGCAAAGTGACCGCAAAATGGCCTCAAAAATTACAAGTTTCTATTAAGGAATGCGGCCGGAATGCGGTCCGCATGTTTGATCTGCGGTCGCAAAATGCACCGCAGATTTGACATGCGATCGCATATCGACCGCACATTTGACGGATTTTTGAAAAACTCTCTGGAACGATTTGCGGTCAGAATGCGGTCCGCATGTTGATTCTGCGGTCGCATTCTTGACCGCATATTTGACACTTTTTCGGAAAAATTATTTCTCTACATTTTTTAAACTTAAATCACTACCAAGGGTCCGAACCGCGGCTCGCAAGCTCGCCGCGAAGAATTCTACGCATTCCTAACACATCATTCGGACCATGACACCACATCTACTAGGTTTTATGCACAAAAATTTTACGGGGCCTTACAGCATTGGTAGAATTACTTTCCAAGATTGACTTGGTTTTGGTTTCCTAGAATTTTACCTTTTCCTATGTTAGTTGGACTTGTTGTCCAAAGTAGTTTAGGACTTTATTTCCTAATTTTTAAGAATAATTTCGTGACCCCTCTATATAAAGGGGTATCTTCTTTGCTTTTAGGTATATTATTCATATTATTATCAATAAAACTTGTGAGATTTTTCTTGCACTCTTGTGCGGCTACTCTTGGATTTATTCTTCAACCTTCAAGACTCAACTTAAGGTGGTAAGAATTAAACCCTTTTCGAAATCTTAGATCACTTCTAGGTATTCAAGAAAGGTGATAAGTTTAGACTTATTGTTGTTCTTGTTATTCTAAAGGGTCGGGTTTCACAATCTATTTCTTATTTTTAATTTCTACCAAAGGCAATTAGTTCTTTGTTAGCTAATTGTTGTTGTTAGGATTCAACTTCAAGAATAGACTTCTTGAATTCAAGAAACTCTTTCTTGAATTCAATCTATCTTTAATTTTTGTCTTTTATTCGTTTCTTTATTTTTTTTTAGATTCCGCACGTTTCTTGTTGTTCTTTAGTAAATCTTGAATCCTTATCGTGTTGCTATCAAGTGGTATCAGAGCTTAGGCAAATCAAGGTTTCAATCTTGATAATCTTGAGAGGTTCTTGATTAAAAAAAAACAAAAAAAACGTTTAAAAAAACGACTTTCAGCGTACAAAAAATGTTCTTGTACTATTTGATTTCCAAATCAAAAAAAGAAACAAAAAGAGGGGATCCTAGTTCTTGAAGATTAAGGAAACTTCTTCCTTATTCTTGTGGGTTTTGGGTTTCTTAAATTCTTTCCTTTTTTTTCTCTACTAACCAATTCCTATTCTTTCTTGGTTTGGTCATCCACTTTCCTTTTCTTTTTCTAACTCTAAATTCTTATCACTAAAGGGTTGTGACTAGTAAGGTTCATTAATAAATCTAAAGATTAATGACCAAGGGTTGCATTGAGTGAAAAAGGGGACAACAAAAGAGAGAGATATATATTTCTTTGTTCAAGATGTCTCATACTGGTAGTGATGATGAACAAAGAATTCTTCAAGAAGCCGAAATTAAAGGAATGAATGATTTCACCTTGAAAGCTATGCATCAACAATTTGAAAGGTGGAATTTGCAATTCCAAGAGATGAGGGACACCATTGCTGAGCAAAATATTACAATAGCTGAACTTAGGAGGGGAAATCATGCAAGACCCCAAGCTAGGAGAAATATACCCGCCGCCATTGAAAATCAAGATAACCCAATCGATGATTTTAATGATAATATTGATTTTGATCGGGTAGGAAGAGATAGAAGGGGACAAAGAGGAAGATTTGAAGATGATAATATAAATAGTATAAAAATGACGATGCCATCTTTTAAGGGAACAAGGGATCCAGACTTGTACCTTGATTGGGAGAGAAAAGTGGAAGCCATCTTTGACGGCCACAACTATTTGGAGGGCAAGAAGGTTAAACTTGCTACTGTTGAGATTTCTGACTATGCAGCAATCTAGTGGAAGAAGCTTTCTAGGGAGAGATTGCAAGATGGACAAGCACTCGTTGCTACATGGGCTGAGATGAAGAGAGTAATGAGGATGAGATTTGTACTATCACGCTTTCAAAGAGATCTTCAACAACGTCTTCAAACTTTGAGGCAAGGGTCCTTGTCTGTAGATGAGTACTTTAAGGCTATGGATATGGCTATGATCCAAGATAATTATATGGAGGAAGAGGAGGCTACAATGGCTAGGTTTTTGAATGGTTTAAACAGGGAAATAGCCGATATAGTCGAATTGCAATAATATATAACTTTAGATGAGTTAGTTGAATTAGCCGTAAAGATAGAAAGACAAAACAAAAGGAGACGACAATCTAGCTCATGGAGAAGCCGGCCAACTACTATTCAAAAGAAGCAATGGCCGAAATCTGAGGAGACACCTACTCCTAAATTACATGAAGACAAGGGCAAGAGCAAATTGGAATCCAAGGATGGGGGTAAGCCTTTTATGCCTAAGACTTCTACTTCTACTTCTTTTATTCAATGTCTCAAGTGTCAAAGGAGAGGGCATAAGGCTTATGAATGCCCAAGTAGAAGAAACATCCTAATCAAAGAGGATGGGGGATATGAGAGCAAAAATAGTGCACTAGGTGAAGAACAAGAAGAAAACTTTGTAGAGAATGAAGAAAGAGAAGAGATGGAGTACACGGATAGTGGGTTAAATTTTGTGGTTAGAAGGCTTATGCATATTAATCTGGGGCACTCTAATGAAGAACAAAGGGAAAATATATTCCATACCCGGTGTGGAATTAAAGATGAAATTTGTTATATGATAATTGATAATGGGAGTTGTGCTAATGTTGTGAGTGCATATTTGGTGGAAAGGATAGGGTTGGAATAGACGAAGCACCATAGACCTTATAGGTTGCAATGATTTAATGATAGTGGAGAGGTCAAGGTGAATAAACAATGCATAGTCTCTTTTAAAATTGGAAGGTATGCTGATGAAGTTCTATGTGATATAGTACCCATGCAAGCTTGTCATATCTTGTTAGGGTGCCCATGGCAGTATGACAGGAGTGCTTTTTATGGTGGGAGGAAAACTAGATACTCTCTTGAGCATAATGGCAAGAAATACATTCTTGCACCTTTAACTCCTTCCCAAGTGTATGAAGATAAAAAAAAGATGAAAGAATCAATGAGGAAACATGGGGAGGGATCAAAACAAGAGACTAAAGGGAATGAAAAATAGGGCAAATTTGAAGTGAGGTCTGAGGAGAGAGGTGGCATCAATGAGAGGAAAGAAAAGGTGGGGAAGAGTGATAAAAAGAAAGCATTGGTGAGAGGAAAGAGGCTAAGATTGAAAAAAAAAGTGAACATTGCAAAAGTCAAAGAGTGTTTAATTGCAAAAAAGGAGGGGCTGCCTATTATCTTAATCACTTATAAGGAAGTTGTGCTTAATAATGATTCATTAATATCCTCTTTGCCTAGTGTTATTTCTAACCTTTTGCGGGATTTTGAAGATATTTTCCATGAGGATCTTCCTAAAGGTTTACCACCTTTAAGGGGAATAGAGCATCAAATTGACTTTGTGCCCAGATCACAAATTCCTAATAGTCCTGCTTATAGGAGCAATCCTGAAGAAACAAAGGAATTGCAAAGAAAAGTAGAGGAGCTGCTTGATAAGGGATTTGTTAGAGAAAGTACGAGTCCATGTTCTGTACCCGTACTTTTGGTGCCAAAGAAGGATGGCACTTGAAGGATGTGTGTGGACTGTTGCGCTATCAATAAAATAATGGTAAAGTATCGCCATCCTATCCCTTGTTTAGATGATATGCTTGACCAATTGCATGGTTCACAAATATTCTCTAAAATTGATTTGAAGAGTGGATATCACCAAATTAGAATGAATCCTGGAGATAAGTGGAAAACTTCCTTTAAAACTAAATATGGATTGTATGAATGGTTAGTGATGCCATTCCGGTTAACTAATGCACCTAGTACATTCATGAGGTTAATGAACCATATCTTTAAGGATTTTCATGGAAAAGTTGTAGTCGTTTATTTTGATGATATTCTGATCTTTTCTAAATCTTTAGAAGAACATATCGAACATTTGAAACAAGTTTGTAATATACTTAGGGAGCAACAATTGTATGCAAATCTATCCAAGTGTACGTTTTGTGTAGATAAGGTAGTTTTTCTGGGTTTTGTTGTGAGTTCTAGAGGTGTTGAAGTAGATGAAGATAAAATCAAATCAATTAAAGATTGGCCTACACCTAATAGCATTACTGAAGTTAGAAGTTTCCATGGACTTGCTAGCTTTTATAGGAGATTTGTTAGAGATTTTAGTTCAACTGCTGCACCTTTAACTGAAGTCATTAAGAAGGATAATGTCTTTAATTGGGGAAAAGAACAAGAGCTTGCATTTAATATTTTGAAGGATAAATTTTGTTCTGCTCCTTTGTTACAATTACCCGATTTTAATAAGTCTTTTGAAATTGAATGTGATGCATCTGGTAGAGGTATTGGGGCTGTTTTAATGCAAGATTTGAAACCAATCGTTTATTTTAGTGAGAAGTTGAATGGTGCTGTATTGAATTATTCTACTTATGATAAAGAATTGTATGCCTTGGTAAGGACTCTTGCTACATGGCAGCATTATTTGTGGCCAAAGGAGTTTGTGATAAAAACTGGCCATGAGTCCTTAAGATACTTGAAAAGCCAAGGGAAATTGAGTAGAAGACATGCCAAATGGGTTGAATTCATTGAGACATTTCCTTATGTGATTAGCTACAAGCAAGGTAAAGACAATATAGTTGTTGATGCGCTTTCAAGAAGGTACGCTCTTGTTTCTACTCTTACTTCTAAATTGATGGGATTTGGTCATATTAAAGAATTATATGTTGATGATTCTGATTTTAATGTCGCATTTTCGGCATGTTTAAATGGGCCTTTTGAGAAGTATAATATGAAAGATGGGTTTCTTTTTAAAGAGAATAAGCTTTGTGTCCCTAATTGTTCTTTGAGAGAAGTTTTTGTGAGGGAAACACATTGTGGGGGACTTATGGGGCACTTTGGTGTGCCTAAAACACTTGACATCCTTACTGAAAATTTCTTTTGGCCTAATATGAGAAAAGATGTCAAAAAATTTTGTTCTCAATGACTTGGATGCAAACAAGCTAAATCTAAAGTGTTGCCACATGGTTTATACACGCCATTACATGTGCCTATTTCACCTTGAATTGATATTTCTATGGACTTTGTATTAGGACTGCCTAGAACAAGGTATGGTAAGGATAGCATCTTTGTTGTGGTAGATAGGTTCTCAAAAATGACTCATTTTATTCCTTGTTTAAAGACTAATGATGCTTCTCATGTTGCTGATTTATTTGTTAGAGAAGTTGTTAAATTGCATGGTATACCTCGAACTATTGTTAGCGATAAGGATGCTAAGTTTCTAAGCCACTTTTGGTGTGTGCTTTAGGGAAAATTGGGCACAAAGTTGTTGTTTTCTACATCGTGTCATCCACAAACTGATGGGCAAACTGAGGTAGTAAATACAACTTTAGGAAATATGTTAAGGGTTGTTCTAAAAGGAAAGTTAATTTCTTAGGGGGAGCACTTACCTATGGTAGAGTTTGCTTACAATCGAACTGTTTATTCATCCACTGGTTATTCTCCTTTTGAAGTTGTTTATGGCTTTAACCCCCTTACACCCCTTGACTTATTTCCCTTGCCTACTAATAAGATAGTTAGTCTTAATGGAAAGAAGAAAGCTAATTTGATGAAGAATATTCATGAGCATACGAGACTTGCAATTGAGAGGAGGAATGAGCAAATAGCTAAACGAAGGAATAAAGGTCAAAAATTAGTTATCTTTGAGCCTGGTGATTTGGTTTGGGTTCATATGAGGAAGGAGAGATTTCCTTCAAAAAGGAAGACAAAATTGCACCCTAGAGGAAATGGACCATTTAAAGTACTTGAACGAATTGGAGATAATGCTTACAAATTGGACCTTCCAGGTGAGTTTCAAGTAAGTACTACTTTTAATGTTGCTGACTAATCCTTGTTCGATGTAGGTTCAAATTCGAGGACGAATTCTTTTCAAGAGGAGGGGAATGATAGCTTCATGGACAAGGATAAAGCTGTAGAAGCTCCAAGAAGGCCATTCACGAGGTCTCAAGCTAAGGAGAAGCAAGACAAGATTATTGTGCTTCAATGGGAGATCAAGAAGGCGCTAATGGTGGAACAAGATCTACAAAATTATGTAGAGGATTTAGCTAAGTGCTACACTCATTTCGTGGTCCAAGTCCAAGTCCAAGAGAAGGTTGATTGGGGTCCAAGCACCAGCCATAATGTCACGACCCGGATTCCCCCACCATCGGGATCGTGATGGCGCCTACTCGTGGTAGCTAGGCAAGCCAATTCACTCACCATCTTCCTGTTTATACCATCATTTTGTTCTCATGTTTAATAGCAAGAATAATACACACAAAAAAATTTAAATGCGGAAGTCTTCCGAATAAAACATGAATAATAGTGTAAAGTAACTGACATAAATCCTCTACCCAAGATGTGGAGTCACAAATTCAAGAACTACTAAGGAATAACTACACATAATGGTCTGAAAGAAAACAATAATAACCGTCTGTCTCGGAACAATGAGACCACAGCAATAATAAAAGTAAAGAAAGAGACGCCGGGCCTGCGGACGTCTGCAAGCTACCTCGGTCTCAACTGTGATCAATTCCCACGCAATCTATTTACTGCTGCTGCTGCTCCTGATCGTAACCTGGACCTGTGCAAAAACACACAGAAGTGTAGCATCAGCACAACCGACCCCATGTTCTGGTAAGTGCCCGGCCTATCCCGGCGAAGTAGTGACAAGCCTAGGACCAGACACTCACATAAACCTATGCAGTTCTATACATGTATGTACCACTGAATAACATAGATATTGAGTAACACAATTAACAAAGGAGGTAACATGCTGGGGGAGCACAATCAACAACACATAATAAATCAGTAGAATAAAAACAGAGTGTAGCAAAACAGTAATTTTAAAGCAAGAAGTTTAAATGGTTGCACGACATTGTAAGGCCCCGTAAAATTTTTGTGCATAAAACCTAGTAGCTGTGGTGTCGTGGTTCGAATGATGTGTTAGGAATGCGTAGAATTCTTCGCGGCGAGCTTGCAAGCCGCGGTTCGGACCCTTGGTAGTGATTTAAGTTTCAAAAATGTAGAGAATTAATTTTTCCGAAAAATGTCAATTCTGCGGTCAAGAATGCGACCGCAGATCTGCTATGCGGACCGCATTCTTGCCGCAGACCTTAACAGAAGACTCCCAAAATCATGTTGAAAATGCGGTCGATATGCGATCGCATAATGAATCTGCGGTGCACTTTGCGACCGCGGATCAAGAATGCGGACCGCATATTGGTCGCATTCTGTAACAGAACTTGAGTCATTTTTGAGGCCATTCCGCGGTCACTATGCGGACCGCATGTTGATTCTGTGGTCGCAAATTGCACCGCAGATTCGCCCCGGCCTAGATTTTGTAACATTTTGACCCGACCTCTTTTTTAATATAACACATTTTCCCTTCATTTTTATCATATCATCTTACCAAAATTAGAGAGAGAAGAGAGGGGTTTTAGAGAGAGAAGTCTTTCATCCTCAAGGATTGTTCCAAACATCTAGTCCAAAGGATTCTAGGGCAAGGATTCAACTTCCCCAATCTTTTCAAGGTAAAAACCCTAGCTATTTTCTCAATTTTTCAGTTTTAAATTGGGTAAAGAGAGGTTTGCATATAATAGCTTTTGAAAATAGAATTTTACACTCATGCATGATTATTGAACTTATTTTTTTTAGTAAAAAGAAGTGAGTAGAAGTAAGAGTCTTCAAGAACAAAGTTGGCAAGAGTAAGATAGCTTGGGTAAGCATAAAGTAGGAAGTTAACGGAAGAGAACTCGATACCAGGTATGTATGGCTAATTTTGATTCTTGTAAAATCGTCCAAATGTGTGTGAATTGTTTTGGCATGTGTTAAATTGAGAAATTGTACGTAATTCTTTGATTTCCTTGTTGAGCATTCGATTGATGTTGAACTACGTGTGGTGTAGTATGAAATATGAATTGAAAGATAAAAAGGTAACCGAGATTGGTAAAGAATTGGGAACAACCATTGTGATGGCATATTTGGCTTACTTGTGGAAGGAATTTGAAACACTTGAATGGTGGTAAATTGTTGAACATGATTATGTGGGCATTCTCGATTTTGGAACACTTGTAACTTGGTTTTGATATTGGCTTGAGAAGTAATTGAGAACATGAACCAATGTGTAAGTTTCTTATTTGAACTTGTTGTAATTGTGTGTAGTACCTTATCTGCTGTTTGTGATTGTTGTGTTTGAAAACTGTACGGTGGGATCGGGTTGCACGCCGCAACATGAAGAAATAAGGTGTGGGTTGGGGTGATAAGGGTGGCCGAGGTAATAAGGGTGGTCAGGGGTAATAAGGGTGGAAAGCGATCGAAATCGCTATTGAAAATTGATACAAAATCATTAATATGAAATTGTGAAAGGAGACAGCAGGAGAGTTTGCAACCTGGGGGGCACTGATTGCCCCTATGTTTGACTACTTGCAATTTATGTGGTTGATTGGTTATTGTTCTATTTGTTGACCTTAAACGTGCTTGTGTTGAGGCTTATCTGAAATGAGTAAAAGGTGGGAAAACATGGTTGGCTGGCTTGATTAGTTTTGATGTAATTTAATGGCTTGAGTTTACTTGGGACAAAGTTTGTCCATACATACCGGTACAATTCAAGTGTACTGACGTCCCTTTTGCCGGGGACGCTACATTCGTATTATGATTGTAGGTGGATCAGTAGCAGGCACTTCAGCTCATCGGCAGTAGTATCCTTCTCCTTCCACTGCCCGTTTTGGTGAGCCCCTTTCTTCCTCGAGGCCCTGTGTGGTTCATGCCACCTTTGTTAAGATTTCATTTTGGTTTTGTAAGGTATAGCCGGAGCCTTATTACCGGCAAGTATTGTATTCCCTTTTGTATCCTAGAGGCTCTGTAGACATGTAAACTGTGGGACTCCAGTCTTATGTATATATTATATTATGTCGGGCGTTGTAAAAACTGCAAACTTGTTAATGAATCACTCGTATGGTTTTGTTTGTTTATTATAAAATCATTCATGGTTAGTCAGATATTTGGTTAATGAGAAACAATCAACACAGGGGTAACGCGTGGGAATGAAAGGCACCCAGGTCCGCTTGACTGGGGCAACCCGGTCAGGCGCCGGTCATGTTCCCCGATTTGGGGCGTGACAGACATCACCCTTCGTTCTTTTACTCTCATCCTCACCAAATAATCAAATAAAAGTGCACGGCATCACCCTTCGTGCTTTTACTCTCATCCTCACATCCATGGCACGGCATGATCCTTCGTGCATGGTTTAGGCAACAACGGCACGGAATGTTCCTTCGTGCATAAATAATAAACATGGCACGACATGATCCTTCGTGCATAAATTAAGTAACAACAGCACAGAATGTTCCTTCGTGCATAAATAGTAAAATAAGGCACGAAATGATCCTTCGTGCGAACATAAGTAAAAATGGCACGGCATCACCCTTCGTGCGTTATCACTCTTCCTTACCCAAATAACAATCACAGTCAACGGGCAAAAGAATGAAACACGTAATACGTACCGTCCCGGCAAGGGAAACAATAATCGCAATAATATCCCGGCAAGGGAACAATATCAACAACACAACAAAGTCCCGGCAAGGGAAACAATAATCAACCTTCATAACCCGGCAAGGGCTCAAGAACATGACTTAAGAACATTCCACATTAACTCACAATATGTGTCAACAAACAACTCACGATCATGCTAGATGCTTGTGTATAGATGCTCGTCACCACGCCTATACACTGCACTCGATCACATAGCAATTAGCAATTATTACACTCAATCTTATTACCTCAAGATAGGATAGATCAAACACTTATCTCAAAGCCTTGAAGTCCAATTAACCTTCAACTATCGCTTTACCTCGAAATTCAACCTTCAACTCGCTCGAATATAATCACAATTGGTTCAATTTCTTTAATAAATACTATATAAATTGGTTTGGATGCATAAAAATGATTTTCTCAAAGTTTTACCCAAAATTTCCCAAAATGTCCCCGGTCCCACGTGGTCGAAACTTGGGGTTCGGACCAAAATCCGGTTACCCACTCCCTCATGAGTTCAATTATATGATTTGTTTCGAAATCGGACCTCAAATCGAGGTCCAATTCCCCAATTTATGAAAAACCTAGGTTCTACCCAAAAACAACAATTTCAACCATAAAAACCTTTGATTTCTCATGGAAAACATGTTAAATGATGTTAGGAATTGAAAAAGTTGAGTAAAAATTGACTTACAAGTGATTTGGAGTGATATTGGTCTTGAAAAATCGTTTCTGGTGTTTTGGGTTTTGAAAGAATGGTAAAAAAAGGGTTTAAAATCGTTTAAGTATAAGATTACACAGCTGCGGATATGAGAATTGCGAACATATGTTCGCAATTGCAAACATAGTAGGTCTTGTCTGCGGACATCGCATTTGCGAAGCTATGTTCGCATTTGCGAACTAAGCCCAATACAGGGCAACCTCGCATGTGCGACATTTTGTTCGCATTTGCGAACGTAAGGCATTTGCGAGTCAGGCCCAATTCTGGGCCACTTCGCTTTTGCAAAGTTTTGTTCGCATTTGCGAACCACGGCTATTTTTGGGATTGCTCGCAACTGCGAGCATTTCTTCGCAAATGCGAAAATATCAGCTGGGGAAAATACCAGCTGTGTTATTTTTCAAAATTTGCTCTAACGGCCTATCAAATCTTTACCCGAGCCCTCGGGCTCCAAACCAAACATGTACACAACCTCAAAAACATACCACGAACTTGCTTGCGCAATCAAATCGCCAATATAACATCGTTTTCATAGAATTAAGCCTCAAATTCACGATTTCTTCTTTTAAACTTCATAAACTTTCAAATTTGGAACTCATGGTTCAAAACACATGAAACGACGTTCAATTTCCATCAAACTTTGCAGGAAGTACTTAAATAATATATAAGACTTATACCGGGCGTCAGAACCAAAATACAAGCCCGATACCATAGTCTTTTAATCAATTTTCATTTCCATTTTCATTAATAATTTCAGCAAAATAATTTAACAGAAAAATTTATATCTTGGGCTCTAGGCCTCGGAATTCGACTCTGGAGGCATGCCCGCGTCCCATATTTTCCTACGGACCTTCCGGGACCGTCCGATCTCGGGTCCAGGTCCGTTTACCAAAAATGTTGACCAAAGTCAACTATATCAATATTAATATCAAATTTCTTCAAATTTTCCATAGAATTCATATATTCTAACACAAAAAATTTCCGGCTACGTGCCCGGACTACGCACGTAAATCGAGGCATTATAAAAATAAGGTTTTCAAGGCCTCGGAAGCGTGGAACAAATGAGGAAAACAAGTGATGACCCTTTGGGTCGTCACACATAAAGGCACCTAAATTTTCCTAGTTTGTTAGGACATATTTATTGCTTTCCTAGTTAGTTAAGGTTAATAGTTTCCTTTTCCTAAGATTGGTAGAATTACTTTCCAAGATTGACTTGGTTTTAGTTTCCTAGAATTTTACCTTTGCCTATATTAGTTGGACTTGTTGTCCAAAGTAGTTTAGGACTTTATTTCCTAATTTTTAAGGACAATTCCGTGACCCCCTCTATATAAAGGGGTATCTTCTTTGTTTTTAGGTAAATTATTCAGATTATTTATCAATAAAACTTGTGAGATTTTTCTTGCACTCTTGTGTGGCTACTCTTGGATTTATTCTTCAACCTTCAAGAGTCAACTTAAGGTGGTAAGAATTAAACATTTTTCAAAATCGTAGATCACTTCTAGGTATTCAACAAAGGTGATAAATTCAGGCTTATTGTTGTTCTTGTTATTCTAAATGGTCGGGTTTCACAATCTATTTATTGTTTTTAATTTCTATCAAAGGCGATTAGTTCTTTGTTAGCTAATTATTGTTTTTAGGATTCAACTTCAAGAATAGACTTCCTGAATTCAAGAAACTCTTTCTTGAATTCAATCTATCTTTAATTTTTGTCTTTTATTCGTTTCTTTATTTTCTTTTAGATTCCGCGCGTTTCTTGTTGTTCTTTAGTAAATATTGAATCCCTATCGTGTTGCTATCACTAGCTTACAAAGTACACTTTTAACTTTTGAGCCAAACAATTTAGCGTCGTTTGTGGGGATTTCGAGAATCGAAATCATGGTATCCACCTAGAGATCAACCAACTACCCTTCTCTACACCACACGAAAACAAAAGATGGCTGAAAATAACACTAGATCGAAAGATATAGTGGGTGTCATGGTCCTCTCAACTAGGCCAGTGACTATGTCATCACTAACGCAACCCCGACATCACACCAGGTGCAGAGATCTCGTCCCACATTCGAAGATCTAACGATCTTGCACGAAAAAGGAGATTCCACGTCTGCTATTAAAGTAGCACCCACAGTGGTCAAAAAGCTACTGGAATAGTGGCTGACAAGCACCCAAAGTGGCTTGGTTGAGAAATCACCACAAGGAAACATCAGGTTTGTGCCAACGGTAAGCATCACCGCTCCCATGGGTGAACATGAGGATACACGAGTAAATAACCAACCCATCAAGGCACAGACCAGTGACAGTACGCTAACTGCCATCCTAAGGAAGATGGGAGAAATGGAAAAAGAAAACAAAGCACTCCGCAACCAGATGAAGGAACACCAGGTGAGGGTCGACAAAATCCCCGGAGCTCCCAAGTTGCTACCAAAATGCGACATAGGAAGGTTCGTAGAGCAACCATACACTGAAGAAGCCACCCCTTACTCTATCCCAAAGACCTTCAAGATGCCTCCCTACTTGAGGGTGTACGATGGAACCATAGATCCCGAGGATCATCTGATCCATTACGTCACTACTGTGAAGGGCAACGACCTATCAAAAGAACAGGTATCGTCGGTGCTGCTGAAGAAGTTTGGCGAGACGTTGACAGGAAGGGCCTTGACATGGTATTGTCAGTTGCCAGCTAAGGCAATATTAATGTTTGAGAAAATGGTGGATATGTTCGTCACCACCCATGCAGGTGCGAAGAAAGCGAAAGTAAGGGTTAACGACATCCTCGCCATCAGACAAACCACAGAAGAAGGGCTCAGGGACTTCCTAGCCAGGTTTAACAGGGTGAGGATGAGTCTGCCGAATGTATTAGAAGGTATGACAGTTGCTGCCTTCCAGAACGGGCTAAGCAGGGACGGCTCGAGGGCAACCAAGAAGCTCCTGAACCGCCTCATGAAATATCACCTACCACATGAGAGGAAATCCACAATGCCTATTGTGCCGAGGTACGAACGGACGAGGATGATCTCAATGGGACAACTCAATGGCTAACGACAATACACTCAGAAACGAGGAAAGATCGGCGCAATGAGGGACGACGAGAACAACTCCCACGCTCCAACAGAGACCGACATCAGCCATACACCAGATCACGAAAGAGGTACGCTTCCCTTATTATCCGCACATAACTTTTGCGTGTCTCTTTCAGAAATAGTGTACGCACTGGAGAAGCTAGGCACCAAGGTGCAATGGACGCAGAAGATGAAGTCAGGCCCTGTCATAAGGAAATCAAATGTCCTGTGCGAGTTCCATTAGCAACGGGGACACAAAATCGAAGACTACATAGGCCTATGGCAAGAAGTAGTCAGGATGTTGAACCAGGGATACTTGAAGAAGTTACTAAGCGACAAAGGGAAAGTAAACTTTGCGCGCGAACGAGAAAAATCCCGTGGGCCGCCAAAGACTCATTCCCCAATATGAATAATAAACATGACTATCGGTGGCGGCAACGACTGCATGATCAACCACGTCAAATTCGCTAATACACACAGACTGAAGCAGACCATCTCCCATGAACGATATGACGAATTTGAAGATAGTATCGCCTTCGATAAGTTTGATGCCGACAATTTATCTTTCCCTCACTATGATGCTTTAGTTATTACTTTACGTATCGCTGATACGGATGTCAAAAGAGTCATGATCGACGACGGAAGTGGCACCTGTTATCCACCTAAGGGTCTTTGCACAAATGGGACTCGAGAATAGGGTAATACTGCGTTGCATAGAACTAACCAATTTTAACAATGCAGTGGAACGGACATCCGGAGAAATAACCCTGCCCGTCTTAGCGGGATGAGTCACGCTGGAAATAACTTTCCATGTGATGAACCAAGAAATGACATACAACGTCATTATAGGACGCCCATGGATACATGCCATGCGAGCGGTTCCTTCAAGCCTTTACCAGGTGATCAGATTCCCTACCCCATAGGGAGTATTCAGCATTAGGGGAGAGCCACGCACCGCGCATGAGTGATACAAAATAACTCAAGATTGCGCCCACACCCAACAACTAAAAGGGGCGAGTGCGGAGGCATAATAATTAGCTAAATTAGGGACTAAAGTCAACCCGACATCGGATGCCATCAAAGATACCGACGTCGTGGAAGCCTGTAAAGTAATAGTCGAAGATCTCGACCCAGTCTAATTGGACGACACTAATCTAGTAAACAGAAGCCTACATCGGCCACAGCCTCTCCAACCCAAGTAAGTATCATGAATTCCTAAGTAACCATACAGATATATTTGCTTTCTCCCATTCAGATATGCCAGGGATTCCGCGAGATATCGCCACCCACAAGCTGAACGTCGATCCATTGCATCCGCCCATGCGGTAAATGAGAAGGAAGTTCAATGCCGCAATCAATGAAATGATCGGCGAGGAAGTGGACAAACTGCTTGTCAACGGTTCTATCAGGGAATCAAAGTACCCCAAATGGGTCGCCAATGTTGTCATGGTTAAAACGAATAATGGGAAATGGATAATGTGCATAGATTTCACCGATCTGCACAAAGCATGCCGAAGGATTCATTCCCACTACCTCACATCGACCAATTGATAGACGCCACCGCAGGACATGAGCTATTAAGTTTCCTAGACGCTTATTTCGGCTACAATCAAATCATAATGGCCGAGGAAGATCAGGAGAAGACGACTTTCATCACCCATCAAGGGACTTACTGCTACAAAGTGATGCCCTTCGGGCTAAATAATATGGGGGCTACGTACCATAAACTAGTCACCAAGATATTCAAAGAGCAGCTCGGCAGGACTATGGAAGTCTATATTGATGATATGCTGGTCAAGTCGGCAAGAAAAGAGGATCACATCGACCACCTGAAAGAAGCCTTCAGAATACTGAGAAGGAACGGGATGAAGCTGAACTCCGAGAAATATGCCTTCGGTGTAGCCTCAGGGAAATTCTAGGATTCCTTGTATCACAACGAGGTATCGAGGTTAATCCAGATCAAATCAAGGTGATAGACGCGATACCTGAGGTGCTGAATAGCAAAAAACAGTTGCAAAAGCTCTGCCCTATCTAGATTCATCGCACGATCCTTCGACAAATGCTACAAGTTTTTCAATGTACTGATAAAGGACAATGGATTACAATGGAATGAAGAATGTGTCAAAGCCTTGAAAAAACTGAAGGCGTACCTATCCTCGCCACCACTACTGGCCAAAGCAAATCCGAGCAAGTCCCTACTGTTTACCTGGCTGTATCTGAGGTTGCCGTTAGTGCAGTATTGGTTTGCGAGACTAAAGGTATGCAATCCCCTATTTACTATATTAGCAAAACCTTAGTGGACACCGAAACACGGTATCCACACTTTGAAATATTAGCCCTGGCGTTGGTTGTAGCTTCATGGAAGCTCAGACCCTATTTTCAATGCCACCCCATAAAAGTAGTGACAACCTTTCCCTTGAGAAGCATCCTACATAAGCCTGATTTATCAGTCATGCTCACCAGGTGGACCATAGAGCTCAGCAAGCATGATATCTCGTATCTCCCGAGAATCGCCATCAAGTCGCAAGTACTCGCCGACTTTGTGGCTGACTTCAGCATAGAGATACTGCCAGAGGCGAAACAAGAGGCACATCGTTCCCCTTCCAACACTGACATATGGGCTCTTTACACTGACGGTGCCGCTAATGCCTCGGGATCGAGATTGGGACTCATTCTCGAGGTACCTACGGGCAAAATAATTTGCTAGTCCATACGATGCCTCGAGATGACTAACAACGAGGCCGAGTATGAGGCTGTTATTGGAGGTATAAAACTAGCCATCTAGTATGGAGCTCGATGACTCATCCTCCATTGCGACTCCCAGCTCGTGGTGAACCAGGTCACTAGGACTTAAAGGAGAAGAGATTTCAAAAATACCAGTCAGAAATCCACAGATTAATGACTGAGCTTGACAAGTGCCGCTTCGAGCAGGTTCCTAGGGTGCAGAACACCGAGGCAGACGGCCTTGCAAAACTGGCCGCAGCCACTAAAAACTTCGACAAAGAAAGCATGGTGACCCTCCTTCATTCAGCCATTGATCATACTAAGGTACTCTCCTTAAATTTGACTTGGGACTGGCGCAACCAGTTTGTGTCCTACTTACAGGATGGGACACTCCCACCTAACAAAAAGGAAGCCAAGAAGCTTCGCGTACAGGCCGCCCGGTATTGCCTGATAAATCACGAGCTCTACAAAAGGACCTTTGGCGGACCCCTGGCCAAGTGCCTTGGTTCGCACCAAATGACACCAGTACTCAAAGAAGTGCACGAAGGCCATTATGGCACCTATACCGGTACTCACACCCTCATAAGCTACTTAATACGAGTCGGCTACTATTGGCCAACTATAAAGAAAGACACGGTGGAATATGTCCGCCGATGCGAACAATGCCAAAGTTACGCCCCCATGATACACCAACCAGGAGGCCTCTCCACTTAGTCACTTCCTCGTGGCCTTTCATCAAATGGGGAATGGACATAATCGGCCCGCTACCAGCATGACGAGGAAATGTACGATTTCTATTAGTTTTAACTGACTATTTTTCCAAGTGGGTGAAAGCAGGTGCATACACCCAAATACACGAACATGAAGTCATTGCTTTCATATGGAAGAATATCATCTGCCGCCTCGGCATCCCCAAAGAAATCACCTACGACAACAGACTGCAGTTCATCGGCCAGAAAACAATTAAATTCTTCGACAAATGGCATATTAAGCGAATACTCTCCACGCCATACCACCCCTCCGCCAACGGCCAAGCAGAGTCATCCAACAAAATGATACTAAACATACTGAAGAAGAAGCTCGAATACACCAAAGGGCTATGGCCTGAGCTACTACCCGAAGTACTATGGGCACACCGGACCACACTCAAATCCTCCACAGGAGAGACACCATACTCACTGGTCTACGGAACTGACGCTGTCTTACCGGTCAAAGTCGGAGAACCAAGCCTTAGGTATTCACATACAAGCGGAGCAGAAATCGACATGAACAACTTCAAGACCTCGATGAGACTGAAGAAAGAAGAGAAATGGATTACATAAGAATAGTGGCCCAAAAACAACAAGTCGAAAGGTACTACAACAAGAGGGCCAAAATACTACCGCTCAAAGTGGGTGACTACATCCTCAAAGCCAATACGTTGGCGTCGAAACACCCAAGCGAAGGAAAACTGGGTACCAACTGGGATGGACCATACAAAATCACTGCAGCAGCAGATAAATGGGCATTCCAGTTAGAGACAATGGAAGGAAAGACACTCCAAAACAATTGGAATGTCGCCCACCTCAAGTATTTCCATTTCTGAAAGGCGCCACCCGAGTCGTACTCTTTTTCCCTTACCCGAGTTTTGCCCCCATTTGCGTTTTCTCAGGGAGATTTTTAACGAGGCGGTAGAAGGGACGCCTAGAGATACTCACGAGACAGGTTTATCACACCATCCTCTCCATACGTCCTCCCAGCTGGCATGACAAAGGGACTGGACTAGCATAATCTCCAATGTATGAAAGGCTACAACCATCTCTAATGTATGAAAGGCTACGGCCATCTCCAATGTATGAAAGGCTACGACCATTTCCAATGTATGAATGGCTACGACCATCTCCATTGTATGAAAGGCTAAGACCATCTCCAACATGTAAATGGCTAAGGCCACCGTCATTAATAAGTCGACCCAACTCGACTACGAGAAACGAACTCGATGATAGTCGAAGTCACGTACATGGCTACGACTATATCCAATGTGTAAATGGCTAAGGCCGCCGTTGTTAATAAGTTGACCCAGCTTGACTATGACAAACAAACTTGACGACAGTCGAAGTTACATGCATTGCTACGGCCATCTCCAACGTGTAAATGGCTAAGGCCACCATCGTCAATAAGTCAACCCAGCTCGAATACGACAAACAAACTCGACGACAGTCGAAGTCATGCACATGGATACGACTATCTCTAATGTGTAAATGGCTAAGGCCACCGTCATCAATAAGTCGACCCAGCTCGACTACGATAAAATAACTCGATGATAGGCGAAGTCACGTACATGGCTACGACCATCTCCAACGTGTAAATGGATAAGGCCTCATCATCAATAAGTCGCCCCAGCTCGACTACGACAAACAAACTCGATGACAGTCAAAGTCATGTACATGGCTACAACCATCTCCAACGTGTAAATGGCCAAGGCCGCCATCGTCAATAAGTCGACTACGACAAACAAGATAACTCGACGATAGTCGAAGTTACATACATGGTCAAGACCATCGACAATATCACGGTTAAGGCATCTATCACCATCGATCGCCAACCCTGATCAGTTTCGATGTAAAGCACGTAACAAACAAAGCAACGCCATTATTGACTAAAATTACTTCCTATCGGTGGATAATACAAGTAACATTCGAGAAGCACACTAAAAACTATAAAAATAAGCAAGCATCCACTCTACGGAGACGAGATACCAAAAATAGAAGGTACGAAAAGAAACAGCAAAAGAATAATGTGACGACCCGGCCCGTTGTCATGGGAATTACTACCCCGTTATCTTGCATTTATGTATTTTACGCTTTCATATCAGTGTTAGAGTCTATCGGGCGAGTTAGGAATGATTTGGATTGGAAATGAGGCATATAGCCTTCTTGAAGAAAGCTTAAATATAGAAAGTCAACCTGGAGTTGACTATTTAGTTAGAGGGCTCGGAATCGGATTCTGATGATTCGGGTAGTTCCGGGAGGTGATTTGTGACTTAGGGGAGCGATCGGAATTTAATTTGGAGGTCCGGTGTAGAAATAGGCTTGAATTGGCTAAGGTTGAATTTTGGCGAAATCCGAACGGTAGGTGAGATTTTGATCCGGGGGTCGGAATTGAATTCCGACAATTTTTGTAGTTTCATCATGTGATTTTGGATATGTTCGCAAATTTTCAGGTCATTCGGACGTCGTTTGGTCGGGTTTTTGATTGAATGTTAGTTTCGGAAGTTTTGAAGAAACTTAGGCTTGAATCCGTGTGAAAATGGTGATTTTGATGTTTAGGATGATGTTTTTATGATTGGAACAAGTTCGTATCGTGTTTTGGAGTATGTTGGTGGTTTTCGTTGGGGTCCGGGAGCCTCGGGATGAATTCGGGGGTCCAAACGGACCAATTTGTGCCAAAGACACTACTGTTTCTGCTGCAATAAATGCAGAGAATTTTTGTGAATCGCGTAAGAGGAGGATGTTGAGCTCTGCGATCGCGAGGTTGTGTCTGCGATCGCGTAGGGTAAAGTTGGGAAGCTCTGCGATCGCGAGGTTAAGTCTGCGATCGCGTAGTGTATTAGAGTGAGGCCGAAAATTTGTTCTTCGCGATCGCGAGAAGAGTGATGCGATCGCGTAAGGTCGAGGGGTTGTGCATCACGATCGCGGGTGTATTGATGCGATCACGTAGGGTCAAACTCGAGTGCAGTGCGATCGCGTTCGTAGCATTGCGATCGCGTAGGGTCGCTAAGTGGGTCACTGCGATCGCGTCCAGGTGCACGCGATCGCGTAGAGGAAAAGTTGGCAGCCCAGGATTTGTGCATCGTGATCGCGAGCCCAGTGCTGCGATCGCGCAGTGAATTTAAGTCCAGAACATTTCAGACGCGGCATATCATTCTCAAACCTGCATTGTTGAGTCTTAGAGAGAGAAAGTGATGGGAGATTGCTGGGAAATCATCGGGTGTTCGTCGGAAGTAAGTTTTGTGGCTTAATTACATCATTTTATCATGAAATCCTTGGTTAATTCTCTGTAAATGGAAGATTAAAGGTGGGTTTGAGCCCTAGGCCTAAAATTGAAGAAAAACACTGATTTGAATGGGTAAATGAAGTCCGAATTTGGTAAATTTTATATGCCTAGACTCGTATTGAGACGAGGGTTCCGAATATGTGACTTTCGTAATTTTTCGAGAAGTGTACCGAAAGTCGGGTTTTGGCAACTTTGTGAATTTTGGTGTAAATTGAGTTGTTTTGACTGGGTGTCGTCCCACTGGTCTAATTTGTTGCGTTTATACTATATTTGATCAAATTCTACGCGTGCGGAGCTTGATTCTCGTGGCAAGGACATCGTGGACTAGTCGTCGAGCTGTATTGAGGTGAGTAATAGATGTGGGTGATGACCAGCGGGTTCGAAACCCCGGTATACCACTTTGTGACGCTGTATAACGGCGAGACACATACTCTCTTGTGAGTGCGGGGTCGATTGTGATTTGGGGACTATGTCTTAGTCCGACCTGTTGATACTGTATTATGGTATTGGCTATTCTTGAGCCGTTGAACCTCCTTCTCGGACGGTTGCATATTATATAGTGATATTGGCTACTTTTGAGCCGTTGAACCACCTTCTTGGATGGTTGAGTATACTTATGGGCTGTGAGCCAGTTATTGGGATCCTGCGAGGATCGTTAGCATTATGCTGTGATATTGACATGCTAGTTTTACTACCAGTCTGGAGCTATTACTGTTATTATGATTTTCCAATCTCCGGAACTTTGACATACTGTTTTCAACTGAAAAATGATAAAAGAGTTTTCAAACTAATTTTGAGCCTGCGAGGCTGCATTTGCATATTAGCTGACTGGTAGTGGCTCGGGCTGCGCGCCGCAGCGTATATTCATGATATTGTGCTTGGGCTGTAGAAGCCCCTCTGGAGTCTGAACCCCCACAGTGAGAACGGGTACCCAAATTGGATCGGGCTACGCACCGTAGCGGTCATGTCATGTATTGCATTGCATTTAGCTACATCTACTAGCTGTTATACTTGTTGTTGATATTGTTGGTTCTCTACTGTTGATATTGAACTGTTACAGGGTATTGGTTACAGCTTTACATAGTGCTTTATTGTGGATTTCTTATCTACGTTGTCTTACCCCCGTTTATTACAACTGAGCCTGGCAGTACTCTTTTTACTCCCTGCACCTTGTGTGCAGATCCAGGTACCTCTCAGCAGTCTTGATCCGGTAGCTATTCGAGGCGATTCATGTAAGATAATCGAGGTAGCTGCAGAGACCGCAAGACTCGATATTCCTTCCTACTGTCTTTTGATTTCCTGTATTTGCTATTTCTTTCTACACTTGGTATCATGTAAACCATTATCACACTCATGTTATCTGTAGAGGCTCATGACTCTTGACCCCTCGGTCTTTGGGGAGTTGTTCTGTTTTGGGACTTGGTTCCCTGTTTGATATTTCTATCACTGTTGAATCATTTTGTTATGCTTAAAAATGGATAAAGTGAGCTCCTAGCTCCGTAATTGTTGTTGATTGGTCGGGCTGGCCTAGGAGTGTGCTGGGCGCCATCACGACCGGGTTTGGGGTCGTGACAAGTTGTTATCAGAGCCTAGGTTTACTAGGCCTCATGAGTCTTGAGCCGGTTAGTAGAGTCTTGTGGATCGGTACGGGGACGCCTGTACTTATCCTCGGGAGGTTACGAACCTTTAGGAAACATTCCACACTTCTTGGAATTCTTATCGTGCGTACTTGATTTAGCTTGAGATATGCTTTTGAAATTCCTTCCGCACGTCTGTGTACGCATCGAGCGCTCAATAATATAATTGACTTATGGCTTGCGATTCCCCGGTCGAGGGGCGAGATATAATCTCCGTGAGTTCATGTTGGGCCAGTCGGGATGACTTGAGGCTGGACCTTGTTTATGACTTGAGCATCAAGGTGATGATTTTGTGAGTGGTGGCAATAGATAATGTATTGAGGGTTTGAAACCCTCGTACTTGCACTATACAGTGCTATGCTGAGATGGAACACGCGTCATGTGACGAGCGTGGTGGTATTGTGACTGGGGATTTGGACTTGGTTTTTCCCGATTGATAGATTACTGTGTAAAATGACTGAGACTGGGCTTATATCTATATATTTGGGGCTAGTAGCCTTGTTTGGGGCCTTGTGCCGATCTGTAGAATATTAGGAAGGCTTGTTAATGGATGAGCTGTTAGTTGTTCGACTTTTATCGTAATCTGTTGTGTAGCCCCGAGCTATGGGCGTGGTGAATATTTACCATATCTCTTAATTGGAAGGTAAAGTGCCTTATGTATAGTGGGACGAGTTCAAACTCAGGAAGACTAAAGTGATTATGCTATGTGTATCCTAGTGGAAGGTATTGTGCTGAAATGCTAAGTTGGGGCGAAGTAGGTGGGTTGATTCTCATGTGTAATTGAAAGGTATTTGATATGTGTTATGATTCGAGCAGGTACAACGCATGTTCATGTAACAATTATGATAATATGATTTGTGTAGTATTGAGACTAATGTTGTCGATATGCATTGTGATGTCTTGTCGAGTTGTGAATGTATTGCTAGGATGGTTTTGGTGATTCTGTGGCAGGTGGATACGCCAAATGACAAAGGAAACTCTGTCAAACATTTTTGGAAAATTTGGGACTTAGAAAAGATTTTTGTCACCTAAAGAATGGGTTTAACTGTTGTGTGTGAATGAATACAAGAATTGCAAAAGAGTTACGATTTCTGATGGTTCGAATCTCCGCCGAAGCTTGTAAATGACTTGAATCTAATCCAACTAGAACATTGTGCCATCATTTGAGTAAGAATGTTATGAGTGGCTAAAAGTGCTTAGATGTATGGCTCCAAGCCAAGTTGGGGAGGTTGTTATTGATTAACTGATGGCATTATTGTGTGATATGTTGGTTCTATCTCTAGGTATGATGGGAAATCTTGATAAATGTTATGGTGCTTCGTAGATATGAAGAAATACTAGGATGTTTTGAACTGATGTTGGTAAGGAATGTTTGGTGTATAGAAAAGAAAGATAGCTAATGGTATCTGTATGTAATCATGTTCTGCGGTGTCAGAGTTCTAGCGAGGCTCGAGTGGTTCTGTCCAATAAGACAGTTGAATTACAGCTGAATAAGGGTGAATGACACCCGAGAATTGTTTTACGGTGTTCAAGATTTTGCTTGTAACAGTCAGGTGTCTTAAGATTGTGCGTGTGGCTAAAGATGGTGGTTTCGTTAGAAGAGGTCAAGACTTGTGTTATATTATGTGAATGATGGGATTCTATGTAATCCGTATTGGAAGGTAATGATAATGAATTCAAAATCGCAGGAACTTCTTCAAAATAAAGTATTGTAGAATGTGGTACTTCTGGGAAACATTGAGAGAGTATTGAGTGACCTATGGGTCTTAGACCGTGTGGTCTTATGTACGAGTCTCGTGTGGTAAATGAGTTGATGTATTATGGTGTTACAGTAAGGTCTAATATTAAATTAAAGATAAATCAGAAAGAAAACTGGGTAAATGGAACAACTTGTTTATAAACTGAAATGGTTTGATAAGGAATACGATTAATTCCTGGTATATGTTTGAAGTAATGTGTCTCGCAGATATTGTGCAATAAAGCTTTTGAGTGCTGGCAGTTGTGTAACTTGATATGGGTATAAGGACTCAGTCCTGGCAGTTTAACTTATGCAAGGTAATTGGGAGAAAGAGTTTATGATGTGTTTTACCGTGGTTTAAAAATGAGTGTATTTTTTCTGTTGGTATGCAAGGCTTGGAATGTGTAATGAGTTTTCTCTATATAGGATCACGAAAGTCCTTGACTAGTTGAGTGCGCCGATGTTTGCGGCGTAGGAAAGGAATATGAATTTCCATGTTATCTTAGTGTGGTATGATATATGCGATGTGTTATGGAAAGTTGATAATGGCATATTCAAGGTTTTGTGATCAGTTCATAATAAATGGGGAGTCATTAAAATTATTGAGCAGCGCGAGCAGCTGCAGATGATTTAAGAATCGATCTTTCCGGTGATTAAGGAAAATGGTACAGCTATTCTAGTGAATTGGCAGGGAATATGGTCCAAAAGGACAAAGTAATGTAAACTGATAATATCTAGTGATATGGTGGTATTCTCTTGTAGGATCGACTGTAATAATTGAGTCGTTGATGGCGTAGTGAAATTTCTGAATGACTTTCGTGGTATGAATGGACACTTGATGTGCGTTATGTATTCGTACGGTGGAGTACGGAATCAGGCATAGTGATTCATGTGTTATATATGTGTTGGAGACTTGAAGTTCTTGTTAGCCCGCCTATGCAGTGGTGGTACATCGTGTGTATCAGCACCGTTTAGTAATTATTGGAAATTGGAAGCCCTAGTGGCTCTCTCTCTCAACTTGATATGACGAATTTGGATTATGATACTTGATTGCAGACTGATTGTCATGGGTCAGGTTGTCTAGACTAATGTGATATGGACTATGATGGGATGGCACGAATTGCATAGCAGAGTGCATCAGAGTAGGTGTACCCTAGGACCAGCGGACGGCTGGCAGGTATTGCTTTGTCAGTTGGGCCTTCTGGCGGATATCAGTGCAGAGGTCTCTACCATAGATTCAGTTCCGGAATTGAGGAACTTTGTCGGATGCGTTTCTTGTGGCCGAGCTTGAGGCTATATATGTTTACTGTAGCGAGCAATTCGACTCGATATGCATTTCCTTTTGCGAGATTTATGCGTGGATCGGGTGGCACGCCGCCACGGGTTATTTGGATCGGGTGGTACGCCGCCACAGGTATGGTATCTGGATCGGGTGGCACGCCGCCACGGGTATGTCATTGGAGCGGGTTGCACGCCGCAATAGTGTAATGGGAAAATAGAGTTGGTTATATGTTACCTGGTATACAATGCTTCCTGGCTTCTGAGGAAACGTCCGTATTGAGTATCGCTCGGCGAATGTCACGTCAGTTGTGTCCTTTCAGGATTTGATAGCTTACATTAATTGTTTTACCGTGGGTGAGGTTGATTGTTGGGTTCAGACCTAGATCTGTGCGTGGCTGACCGTTTTGAGCTTGGTAACTGGAGGTGCTTCATGAGTAATAATGTTGGGATAGAATCACGAATCGTGGCAAGTCCACGTGATGTTATGACCTCTTGAGGAGGATTCAGGTACTCTATTTCTATAATGAGAGACGCGATCTCAGTTCTATGTTATGATGGCACGGAGGAATTGAAATGCAACTCTTTTGTTGGAGACAGTTGTCATGATTTGAGTGTGTTCAGGCGTTTATATTGGAGCCTGTGTTGTGATCGTCGTGGCTTAGGCTGGTGTTGAGGTGTCATATCACTAGTGCGGTGTGTTATAATCGAAATGATCATTGGAGCCAATAATGAGTGTGAGTATATGTGATTTCAGCTGGTTACCGAGGTTCGACTCCGAAATCTATTGTGGTATCAGTTAAAAGGGAAATAGATTCATGAAGGGGTGGCCTGAGAGATAGATTCGATATATCGCGTGTTCGGTTGCCGTGGGCAGTATATGAAGGTGTTGGACTAAGACTCTATCTAATGAAGAAGGTTTTTCAGTTAGTATTTGGTTTTCGTGGGGAATTGTTGTGATTAGAGACTATCGTCTCGAGTGATTGGGTTGTTGATACATCATATGATCTCACCCGGAGTGGTAAGCATGGGTTATTGCAGTGGATTCTAGTGTATCCTGAGTATAGGCATGGGATTAGCAATTGGTATATGATTTCGGAAAGTGCAATGTGGTTTATGGTTCGGATGGTCTGTGAGATTTCAGCTATATGATGTTTTCGGACTTATGTGAGATAGGGTGACGTATGATCGCCCGAATATATGCTTGGTAAGGTCATTCAGCTATTGGGTTGCTTCTAGTACAACTCTGGGTCCGCTCGAGGATGAGCGTTTGTTTAAGTTGGGGAGAATGTGACGACCCGGCCCGTCGTCATAGGAATTACTACCCCGTTATCTTGCATTTATGTGTTTTATGCTTTCATATCAGTGTTAGAGTCTATCGGGCGAGTTAGGAGTGATTTGGATTGGAAATGAGGCATATAGCCTTCTTGAAGGAAGCTTGAATATGGAAAGTCAACCTGGAGTTGACTATTTAGTTAGAGGGCTCGGAATCGGATTCTGATGATTCGGGTAGTTCCGGGAGGTTATTTGTGACTTAGGGGAGCGATCAAAATTTAATTTGGAGGTCCGGTGTAGAAATAGGCTTGAATTGGCTAAGGTTGAATTTTGGCGAAATCCGAACGGTAGGTGAGATTTTTATCCGGGGATCGGAATGGAATTCCGACAATTTCTGTAGCTTCGTCATGTGATTATGGATATGTCCGCAAATTTTCAAGTCATTCGGACGTCGTTTGGTTGGGGTTTTGATTAAATGTTAGTTTCGGAAGTTTTGAAGAAACTTAGGCTTGAATCCGTGTGAAAATGGCGATTTTGATGTTTAGGATGATGTTTTTATGATTGGAACAAGTTCGTATCGTGTTTTGGAGTATGTTGGTGGTTTTCGTTGGGGTCCGGGAGCCTCGGGATGAATTCGGGGGTCCAAACGGACCAATTTGTGCCAAAGGCACTGCTGTTTCTGCTACAATAAATGTAGAGAATTTTTGTGCTTCGCGACCGCGAAGCTATGTATGCGATCGCATAAGAGGAGGATGTTGAGCTCTGCGATCGTGAGGTTGTGTCTGCGATCGCGTAGGGTAAAGTTGGGAAGCTCTGCGATCGCGAGGTTAAGTCTGCGATCGCGTAGTGTATCGGAGTGAGGCCGGAAATTTGTTCTTCGCGATCGCGGGAAGAGTGATGCGATCGCGTAAGGTCGAGGGGTTGTGCATCGCGATCGCGGGTGTATTGATGCGATCGCGTAGAGTCAAACTCGAGTGCAGTGCGATCGCGTTCGTAGCATTGCGATCGCGTAGGGTCGCTAAGTGGGTCACTGCGATCGCGTCCAGGTTCACGCGATCATGTAGAGGAAAAGTTGGCAGCCCAGGATTTGTGCATCGCGATCGCGAGCCCAGTTCTGCGATCGCGTAGAGTAAATAGGCCTGGCAGTGAATTCAAGTCCAGAACATTTCAGACGCGGCCTATCATTCTCAAACCTCCATTGTTGAGTCTTAGAGAGAGAAAGTGACGGGAGATTTTTGGGGAATCATCGGGTGTTCGTCGGAGGTAAGTTTTGTGGCTTAATTACATCATTTTATCATGAAATCCTTGGTTAATTCTCTGTAAATGGAAGATTAAAGGTGGGTTTGAGCCCTAGGCCTAAAATTGAAGAAAAACACTGATTTGAGTGGGCAAATGGAGTCCGATTTTGGTAAATTTTATATGCCTAGACTCGTATTGAGACGAGGGTTCTGAATATGTGACTTTCGTAATTTTTCGAGAAGTGTACCAAAAGTCGGGTTTTGGCAACTTTGTGAATTTTGGTATAAATTGAGTTGTTTTGACTGGGTGTCGTTCCATTGGTCTAATTTGTTGTGTTTATACTATATTTGATCAGATTCTACACGTGCGGAGCTTGATTCTCGTGGCAAGGGCATTGCGGAATAGTCGTCGCGCTGTATTGAGGTGAGTAATAGATGTGGGTGATGACCAGCGGGTTCAAAACCCCGGTATACCACTTTGTGACGCTGTATAGCGGCTAGACACGTACTCTCTTGTGAGTGCGGGGTCGATTGTGATTTGGGGACTATGGCTTAGTCCGACATGTTGATACTATGTTATGATATTGGCTATTCTTGAGCCGTCGAACCTCCTTCTCGGATGGTTGCATATTATATTGTGATATTGGCTACTCTTGAGCCATCGAACCTCCTTCTTAGACGGTTGAGTACATTTATGGGCTGTGAGCCAGTTATTGGGATCCTGCGAGGATCGTTAACATTGTGCTGTGATATTGACATGCTAGTTTTACTACCAGTCCGAAGCTATTACTGTTATTATGATTTTCCAATCTCTGGAACTTTGACATACTGTTTTCAACTAAAAATGATAAAGAGTTTTCAAAACTACTTTTGAGCCTGCGAGGTCTGTATTTGCATATTAGCTGACTGGAAGTGGCTCGGGCTGAGCGCCGCAGCGTATATTCATGATATTGTGCTTGGGCTGTAGGAGCCCCTCCGGAGTCTGAACCCCCATAGTGAGCACGGGTACCCAAATTGGATCGGGCTACTCGCCGTAGCGGTCATGTCATGCATTGCATTGCATTTAGCTACATCTACTAGCTGTTATACTTGTTGTTGATACTGCTGGTTCTCTACTGTTGATATTGAACTGTTACAGGGTATTGGTTACAGCTTTACATAGTGCTTTATTGTGGATTTCTTATCTACGCTGTCTTACCCCTGTTTATTACCACTGAGTCTGGCAGTACTCATTTTACTCCCTGTACCTTGTATGCAGATCCAGGTACCTCTCAGCAGTCCTGATTCCGGTAGCTGTTCGAGGCGGCTTCTGTAGGATATTCGAGGTAGCTGCAGAGTCTGCAGGACCCGATATTCCTTCCTACTGTCTTTGATTCTGTGTTTGCTATTTCTTTCCGCACTTGGTATCATGTAAACCATTATCACACTCATGTTATCTATAGAGGCTCATGACTCTTGACCCCTCGGTCTTTGGGGAGTTGTTCTGTTTTGGGACTTGGTTCCCTGTTTGATATTTCTATCACTGTTGAATCATTTTGTTATGCTTAAAAATTGATAAAGTGAGCTCCTAGCTTCGTAATTGTTGTTGATTGGTCGGGCTGGCCTAGCAGTGTGCTGGGCGCCATCACGACCGGGTTTGGGGTCGTGACAAATAACTTCTATTATCATCAAGAAAAATATACATGTACAACAGGATCTATTTACATCTCCAAAAAATAGCAAAAATAAAATAAGTACAAGTCCTAGCATGCCCCACCATCCCGTCCGCCGTTCCCTGCCAGTCCGTCTTCTTTCCCGCTGCCGCCCTCAGCCTGATAAGCTGCAGAGATCCAGGACCCCGAATCCAGATGGTTAACGTCTTCGGAATTATAGCTCGCCCGGTCTAGGGAATAGGAACTATATCCGTAGGCTTCATGGGCGACCCGATCTAGATGATGCTGGTCCTCCACCCCCCCTCAGTGGGTCGGTCTGCAGCAAGCAACTCCTCGAACACAACCAACTTGGCTTCGGCGTACACCCACATGTCCCGTGCCTCGCCATGCACACCATCGTCAGACCTGGACGTAACATCGTGCTTAAGAGCCTCAATTTCAGCCCCCTTGGCATTGAGCTCGGCAGTTAAGGCATCAACCCCGGCACGCAAATTAGCGGCCTCCGTCGCTAAACCATGGCCAACCTCTAGTTCATCCTCCTTTGACTAGAGAAGAGTCTTCAGCTCATTATTTCGAGCCAAAGCGGCCATCAGCTGGTCATCCATCTGCTCCAGCTGAACTACCATTCGCTTCAGCTGTGCCTCTGACTGCTCCAGGCCCTCACAAAAAACCTAAAATTGTGGTTCATGTGTGAGTAGGTCTGCCAGCGCTTGATGCTTGGTGCGGCATTCCCGGTACTGCTTTGACACCTTGTTAAAGGTGGCGGCCTTCTTCTACACTCGCCGACCCCTCTTTATCTCCAAAATGAGGGTATGAAGAAGGGGAAAAAGAAAAAAAGAAAAAGAAAAAAAATTCAAATCAGTATGCACCAAAGTTCACTTTATGATACACGAAGAAAAACGAAATATACCTGCAAGGCCGCGCCGGCAACCCTCCGAGATAAATCCCTGTTGCTAACTTCTTTTAACATTTTGCACTCAGCGGCCGCACACAATAAGGTCATATGCGCTGCGGCCTTCTCGCTATGTTGCAACAGGTTATGCCTGCTTGGGATCAAGATCCGGCGGTTAGACCCACCCGCCGTCATCCCCACGCGAGCTCGATCCCTCCTTAATGCATCCGCATCAGCGGGGGCTGTCTCAGGTTCCGCCCTCTCTTCATCACCCGCTTCACTCTTATTCTCTCTCTATATCTCTTGACTCTAACGAACAACTTTTCTTGAGTTCATAATATCACTTTATATTATTAGATCTACAGGATTATTATCATGCTTACATCTCTAGGTCTATTATATTTGATTACAATTTACCCTCCCATAATTTCGTTTGTTTTCTAGCTTACAAAGTACACTTTTAACTTTTGAGTCAAACAAACAATAACAATAACAATATGACTTTGAGAATTGTTGTATTTTCAAGTAAAATAAAAGAGCTTAATACTTTTCATGCTTTTAGTAGTTATTGTAA
Source organism: Nicotiana noctiflora (assembly GCA_032618575.1). NCBI lineage: Eukaryota > Viridiplantae > Streptophyta > Magnoliopsida > Solanales > Solanaceae > Nicotiana > Nicotiana noctiflora. The sequence goes on along the minus strand of JASVEL010005666.1, from coordinate 310,943 downwards.
ACAACTAAAAATTATTCAACAAAAGTTTTGAGAACAAGACATACTCAAGATAGGTTTTTTTTGGTTGGTTTCTACCTGGTGTCTGGTACTTCAATTGGATCATATTAAATTTAGAGTTCGCGTCGGAAAGTAGCATATTAAGAAGTAAACGGCTCCCTAACAAAGGCGATTTTATATTCAGTGCTCGAACTCAAAACCTTTGATTAATGATGGACAATCACTTACTACTCCAACATAATTCCCGTTGGTCATGTTCAAAATAGATTAAATAAATATCAGCGACTTGCAAGAAAAAAAAAGAAGAGAAAATATTCATGAGTTTATTTCTTTGACCTTATACTCATCATTAGAGATAGCCAATCATTATTATCCTAAAGAAGAAAAAGCCCAAGTGCATGTAACCAATAGCCTTCTCTTATTCATTTTTCTTTTCTTAATAGTTGATGCAGCTGTACGAATTGGAAAATGTAAGAATTAGTTGACTCTTAATAAATATTTGGTGATCTATCTAACCTTTGACTCACCAAACATTCACTAATATATACATTAGACATTAGAGTAACAATAAACGGAAATAGGAAAATTTTAGTATTCTACTTGATTTGCTACTGAACCATAGTGGTGACTGTTTGATTTTTCATCTTGACAATCCTTTCTCCTTTAAATACTTACTGTAAAGGAGGAGAGAAGAAATGTAGAAGAGGAAATGGAATTAGAAAGAATTTTGTACGTATTGCTATTGAAAAATAAAATCATTTCATCGATCCTCTGATTGCTACCTCTATTACAATTTGCTTCACTATCATTTCTACTGTTTTCTTCTGATCTTGGAATATTCTGTTGTTCATTTCATTTCATATGTGGTACACTGTACATGCCAGGGTCAATCTATAGACTTGACCTACCGCATTGTTTGCAGTTGCATTGCTTTCAGCCCATTGTATCTCCCTTTGCCATTCCGTCGGAGCTCTATTTATTCCTTGCCAGCATAATATCTTGCTCCAAATTTGGACAGTTAAACAATAAATGTTCAATAGTCTCCTATATTTATAAATAAAAACTTGCCCGTAAAACAACTTCCTTTTATTTTGTTGGTTAACCTAGTGAAGATGACATCAGTAAAATGATGTCAAATGTTGTGGTAAGATAAATAAGATCCTGTTATCTTAATTAGAGTCTCAAGCTCAGATCGAGTATGTGAACAGAAAAAATTATAGTAAGATATTGTTCTTTTTAATGGACCCTATATGATATGAATTTGAACCGTAATAAGAGGTGAATAGAGCACGAGCCATCCAATTTTCAGTCTGCTAATTAAAAACTAGCCAGCGTTTGCAAAATCATTAAAAAATAATCATTATTTTGCTGCAACAAGGTAATTCGTGCACCTATGAATGAACTTCCAGTATCTGAAATTTTTTAGCATAATATACTGGAGATTGGAGCACCTGTGTATAAACTTCCAATATATTATGTGGAACTCGAGTATATTATGCTGGAAATTCACATGTAAAAAATTCGAACTCCAGTATATTATGCTAGAATATATTTCGGATTTGAATAGTATTTTATTCAGATTTATTTTACATGAAAAATATCTAAATTTTTATTATATTTAAAACTGTGACTAATTTTCAATTGTAAATATGACTATTTTTTAATTACTGATATCAAATAAAAAATAAAAATAGGAGGAGCAAAGTTCAATTATATGTGGTTGGAATTTGCAGGGCAATAGAGTCACGTAGGGTGGAAAATTGACAGTAAGTCACAGGAAAAAGGACGACTTTGTCGTCATCCCTAAAACCCTTTGAAAAACTCAGTTTAACTTCTGTTTTCTCTTTATTTATTACATACTTTTGTCGTTTCTTGATTTTCGTGAGCTGTTTTATTAGTCAGAAACCGCTGGATAAAAGGAAAGAAATCAGGAATGAGTGAAAGGCGTGAAATACCAGAAATTATAACTTTTTTTTTTCGTTCTCATTTTCCAAATTTAAACGTCACCTTTTTTATTTTTTTAATGAATTATAGCAAATTCTTGTTTTAGAAGCGGACCTACCTCCTTAATTGTAAAGGAGATCCTTGAATTTTAAACCTTTAAATTTTTCAAAATTTTAGGGTTTTACAATCTTTTTTCCATAACTTCTGTAGCCACTGCCCGACTACTTTCTTTTTTTTTGCAAAATTCATCCAATATTATTCCCCAATCTGATTAATGGTTCAATTCAACCACTAATTTGTGCTGAATTCCATTTGCAATTGTGGTTTCTTGAATAGTTTTTTTGGTACGTTACTTTCAAGATTAATTGTTGAGTGTTTTAGTGTAATTTGTGTGTCATTTAGTTGAAAAAATGGAACAACCCAATTCACCTGTAAGATTCAAATTGGGTAAACAATCTTCTTTAGCACCAGAGAGAGGTGAAAGGGAAGATGGTGAAGATGGGGTTGTAATTGATATTGATCCAAGGGTAAGACTAATGTATTCGGCGAACGAGGCTGATATAGAAGGGATAAAAGAGCTATTGGAATGTGGGACTGATGTTAATTTTAGTGACATTGATAAGAGGACTGCTCTTCATGTTGCTGCTTGCCAAGGTTCCTCTCATGTTGTGCAGCTGTTGCTTGATAATGGTGCTCAAGTTGATCCCAAAGACCGTTGGGGTAGCACGGTATGATGATGATTTTACTTAAATGTATATTTTTTGTCTCTTTGGTGTGTGGATGTTTGATATTACTAGAGGCCGTTCGAACATTATGGGGTCGTCTGGTTACCGGGATAGATTACTAACCGTGGAATAGGATATGGGATTTTTTTAAATTATTGTGGTTTGGGGCCAGCTTGCACGCACTTCAATTAATCCTACGGATAGCAACATGTACTAGATAACTCTATGTACCAAGACTTACACAAACGAAAAGAAATCACCTAGTGTTTTTTGTCTCCCTGGTGTTCGAACCTGAGAGCTCAGGTTCTCAATCCATTTCTTTGACCGCTAGGCCTTACCCTTGGTTGCATAGAATATGACATTGTATGTATCCCATGTTTTGTTATTAGTATTAGCTAGTGATAGGTTAAATGTTCTACCAAAATGGTGGGACTTCCATGTAGAAGGTGGGATAACTAATCCTATAGGCTATAGGATAACCCGACCCATGAAATATCCTTGTTTATCCCACCAAGTAAACAATCCCTATGACTTTTTTAACACATATAGAGGGCTCAAGCTAAAGTTGATTTGGATTAACCTGTAACTTATGCATTACATCCGCCTCTGGTTCGCTATGATCTTCTGCTGGTTTGATGTTGCCAGTGTAGTTACTTTTGGGTGTATAGCTTATGAAAGAAGGTTATTTTCGAAAGGGAGCCTTGGAGCAAAGGTAAAGTTCTCTCTTTGCGACCTATAGGTCACGCGTTTGAGCTGTGAAAGCAACCACTGCATCCATTAGGGTAAGTTGCCTGCATCACACCCTTGGGATGCAGTCCTTTCTCGGACACTTGCATGAACGGAGATGCTTTGTGCAACAGGCTGCCTTTTTTTAATTTTTGGGCATGCAACTGATTATTGAAAGTAGTATTTCTCACTTGCCAGCCATTCCCTTCATTTTGCCCCATTTTTTTAATAACCATGATGTCCGGGCCATTGCGGGCACCTCGATTAATTATACGAGATACCTATTACCTCTCACTAGTAACATGTACTAGGTAATGCTGTCCAGCAAGGCTCGAATATATGGGAAGAAATCATTTAGTGTTTGTTGTCTTCGTTGAGATTTAAACCTGAAACCTCATGCTTCTAAACTCACTTCATTGATCACTGTGCCACTTCATTTTTCTCCATTTTACGGGTTATATTTGGTGTTGGGTCAGTTTGTGGGCACTTAACTATGCCACATAGTATCTCCATCCGCAAATATAGGGATTAGGCAAATTTGTCCAGCTTGGTTTAGGCACATAGAAAGAGTACACCTAGTGCAGTCTCTATTGGGATTTGAACCTTGCTTCCAGAATTGTCACTCTAGTGCTTCAACCGTTAGGCCATCAGCGGGGCATTACTAAGGTTATTAACTTATTAACAACAACAACAACAAAAACCCAGTAAAATCCCACAAGTGGGGTCTAGGGAGGGTAGTGTGTACGCAGACCTTACCCCTACCCCAAGGGGGTAGAGAGGCTGTTTCCAAAAGACCCTCGGCTCAAGATATTAAAAAAGATAAAAGAAGAGAGTATTAGATTCACCGCGGAAATCATACGGTAAAAGGAACATAGAAAGCAGGAAAGGAAAATAATAATAATAATAATAATAATTCAAAGCAAAAACGATGGTTTGAAAATGAATCCTGCATCGAAAATAGAAAATAGTAAAACTCGACATTGCCCCTACTCCCTAGCTATCTTAGACAAAAACCCACCGAACTAGTCCGCTACCTCCTAGCCTACAACCGTAATAGGCGACTTCCATAACTTCCTATCAAGTGCCATGTCCTCGGAAATCTGAAGCATCGCCATATCCTGCCTTATCACCTCCCCCCAATACTTCTTAGGCCGCCCTCTACCTCTTCTCGAGCCGTCCACAACCAGTCGTTCACACCTTCTTACCGGGGCATCTAGGCTTCTTCTCTGAACGTGCCCAAACCACCTGAGTCTTGCTTCCTGCATCTTTTCATCAATGGGAGCCATGTGCGCCTTCTCTCGAATGTCATCATTCCTAATCTTATCCTTTCTAGTGTGCCCACACATCCACCTCAACATCCTCATTTCAGCTACTTTTATCTTTTGGATATGTGAGTTCTTAACAGGCCAACACTCAGCCCCATACATCATGGCCGGTCTAACCACCGCTTTATAGAACTTACCTTTGAGTATCGTTGACACTCTCTTATCACACGAGACTCCAGATGCTAACCTCCACTTCATCCATCCTACACCAATACGGTGTGTGACATCATCGTCGATCTCCCCTCCCCCGTGGTTAACCGACCCAAGATACTTGAAGCTGCTTCTATTTGGGATAATCTATGACTCAAGCCTCACATCCACGTCCACTTCCCCCGGTCCGGCGCTGAACTTACACTCGAGGTATTCCGTCTTCGTCCTGCTTAGCTTGAAGCCCTTCGTCTCAAGAGTCTGTCTCCAGACTTCCAATTTCTCGTTAACACCGGCTCGTGACCGGATAAGGTTATTAATAATTTCTCATTAACACCGGCTCTTTAAGATAATAAGGTTATTAACTTATTATGATATCTTAATGGCGGATCATAGCAAAGAATTAATATTAAGCCATAACAAGGATGGTGGATAATGATACTATCCCAGGTCATGTGAATATTGTAGAATGTCAGCTTTTGTCTGCTTTAGGAGACCTTTTTTTCGACTAGTGTTGGCTTTAAGATATTTTTTGTTTTTCAAAGTTACATGATGTGCGGTCCTCGCTTAAGATGAGGATATATGCATGAAGATGTAATAGTTGTTCTTCGTCTTAAACATATACCATAACAACAAGAGAAAATGATCAAAATGGTCCTTAATGTATGAGGGTTTGTTGGTACTTAATATATACCACTTAATGGATATAATCCTTAATGTATGTAAAATGTTGATAGTTTTAGTCCTAAGCCCTAAAAACTAATGGTTCCCGTTAAACTTAATAGAGAAATGCAAAAACGTTCGCTCCTGTCCTCTCTTCTCCTCACTTCTCCTCCCTCTTTGTTTCTTGCTCCTGCTGCCTTCTAGCTGTTCCTTTCTTCTTCCTTTGGAGTAGTGCAAATATTTATTGAATTTTTTCTCTTTATTTTTTGTCTAAGATTTGAAAACGTACTAAGGAGAATTAGGACTTGAGCTGGTTTGAGAAGCCTTGTTTTTTTGTAATTCTTACTCTTGGACTGAGATTGTCTTACCGCTAGTTTGTCAACCTCCCTGGGTGTAAGAGTCACTGGACTAATCGAAGAAAAATAATGAAAGTTATTTGATAGGGAAATGCTATATTGGTTCATGTTAACGCTTCCTTCTTGTCTTTACAGAGCCGAGGGTCGACCGAAAACAACCTCTACCTTTCAAGGTAGCGGTAAGGTCTGCATACATACTAGCCTCCCCAGACCCCACTTGTGGGATTACAAATCAGTTGTTGTTGTTGTTGTTGGTGGTTCATATTAGCGTTGTGCAATCTCATGGACACCGGAGTGTTGTTCCTCAGAGTTTTTATAAAGGAAATTTGACTTTTTGTATTCTAGGAAACCTAAAGAATGTGGAAGTGACAATGTTATTAGTATGAATCACCAAAAAGGACAATTTGATTTCTAAAAGTTGCAAAAGAGGAATCACCAAATAGGGACAATTTAATTTCTCAAGTATTGTGGACACACTTTTAGTTGGACGCAATTTGAGTGTCTTGTTTTTCTTATTAGTTTACATTTTTGGCAAAAATCTGATCTTGCTTGAACAGCCCCTTGCAGATGCAATACATTATAACAATCATGCAGTGATCGAGCTACTGGAGAAACATGGTGCCAAGCCTCCAGTAAGTTTGCTTTTTCATTCTACTACTGATGAGGGATAAAGCTTTTATTTCTTTATTGTTATAAGAGTTGCTTGGCTTTTGATGTCTGTCTAAATTAATTTTCATCTAGATGGCTCCCATGCATGTTAATACTTGCCGTGAAGTGCCGGAATATGAAATCGATGCTAAAGAACTTGATTTCACTAATAGCATTGAGTTGAGCAAGGTAATATATTTTTTTCGCTCGTGTCTTCCTAGTCTTATCTATTTAATTTTACTACAACAACACCACCCAGTAGAATCCCACTAGAGGGGTCTGGGGAGGGTGGGATGTACGCAGACCTTACCCCTACCCCAAAGGGATAGAGAGGCTGTTTCCAAGAGACCCTCGACAAATCTATTTAATTTTACTGTTGTGTCATATTTCTCTTCCTTTTGCAGGCGTAAATATTTTTCCTTTGGTGATACTTTGCCTTTAGGCTTACTGGTTGTAGTTTTTGGTAGTCATTGATGTTTATGACTTGATATCAAATATCAAATATGGACTTTTGACTTGAGCCTTTAAACTGGTACCTGTCCCGTCATAGATTATAGAGCTGTCAGTTACTAATTTAAAGTTGCTTCTGGGGTTTCCACATACTAATTGATGGTTAGCCTGTCATTGAAGAGTTTCAGATAGTTATATATTGAAGGACCGGTTTCAGGAAAAATACATGTGATGGGCATTGGGAAAACGTTATAGGTTACTTGAGAATATTATGTTTACTCCAATATTGAGAGAAGATGAGGACAGGGAAATGGTAGAGGAAAGAGAAGGGAGAAATGACAAGGAGATGTAAGAAATCGCTGTTTCTATGCAATCCCCTGAGTGAGATTTTTGAAAATAAAAACTGAAAGGAAAGAAGATAAGGTGAATGAAAACTGAAAGCCATTGCTAGACTTACAAATTCGCTGAGTATATTCTAGTATTTGCAATGCCAACAGGAACCAGCTGGAAGCCTTGAGACAGTTGCTTATTTTGTTTCAGGCAATGTTTGGTCTCAAGTTCAACTGTGGAAGTGTGAGATCATCCTAGTGGTTGAAGTGAATAATATTAACAGTTTTTGGCACTGGTGCTCCACCTTTGGGCTCATTAAATAGAGATATAACAGCGTGGAATCCTGTAGAAGAAAGTGGTAGAGAAAAGACTTATATATTGACAGAAAAGATATTGTTAAAAGAGGGACAGTAAGTGTTAATTAAACAAGCACTCTAGTTGTTTCATGTCTCTGCTACAAACACCGGCTAGCGTGATAGGAAAATTGACAAGACTATTGGGGAGCTTCACATGGGACTCGGTCGAGGGTTATTTGGCACCTCCTTAAATGTATTTCAAGCAGTTGATGTTACTTCTCATGCATTGAACCTTGGTTCTCTGGTCGCGTCACATATGCCAACCATTATTGAGATTGACAGGAGTAGCTAGCATCAAGATTTTGACTTTAAGCTTTAATGCACGCTTTTAGAATTAAAGAAAAAGGAAGTTTCCTAACATGTCATGCAGCCTTCCAGATACAAGTGTGGTGTACAACATACCCATAAGTGAGACTCTACCAGATGCAGCTCATGACTCCCTAGGACACCTTAGAAGTTACTGGCTGCTCTGATACCAAATTTAATAGTCATCCCACTAGTGATATTGTCCGCTTTAGGAGTAGGCTTGTACGGGTTTAAAGCGCGTCATTAGGGTCTAAGGCATGCTTCCTTTTATACTCAGTATCTCTCACGTGTTATGCCGATGTGGGATTTACCTCGGTATTACATTTGGCACCTGGCCTAACTATCTGCTTATTAATGCGGTAATATATCATGCTTAGAAGAATTTTGAGATGGCTCGTTCTATTGTTCACTGAAGTAGCCTGGCATATCTTCTTGCTCCAGTGTAGAAATTTTCTCTCTGATTCTCTACTGATCCAATGATATTGTAGGGAACCTTCCATATTGCCTCATGGCGAGGAATACAAGTTGCTGTAAAAAAGTTTGGGGAGGATGTGATTGCTGATGAGGATAAAGTGTGAGTGATAGAAAAGCGATATTGCTTCTATTTTTCGACTTACAAGGGGGGAAAACCCGTAGTTGCTTCTTCACATTGTTTAGCTCTTTTCGTTTAATTCTTTGATTTACATTCTCTAATAATAAGTCTTCTACAGGAGGGCATTTCGAGATGAGCTTGCGTTGCTCCAGAAGATAAGACATCCTAATGTTGTCCAGTTTCTTGGTGCCGTAACACAAAGTAGTCCTATGATGATAGTGATGGAATACTTACCAAAGGTCTTTCTTATTAATTCTACCAATATTCATACTTATACAACATTCATATACAATGGTTTAATTTTATAGTTCAATCCATTTCTTCATGTTGATCTGTTTCTCTGTTTTTCTCCTCGTTTTTTCTTTCTTCTTTTTGAATAAATATAAGTAATATGTTTGAAACTTTTCCAACAAAGCTATCACTTTGACCTGACTTTTCCCGTTGCCGTATATTTCCAGGGTGATCTCCGTCAATATTTGAATAGAAAAGGAGCGCTTAAACCAACAAAAGCTCTCAGATTTGCAATGGACATCGCGAGGTTCACATCCACTCTGTGCTATAGGCCAATATTAAAAACTCTTTATAAATTGCAAAACCAGTGGTTTAAATGTTTGAAGAAATTTTAAAAAGGCAATTTTTCATTATGCATTATTTATAAAACTTTTCTTGGATATAAATTTCAACGTATCGTAGTCCTTGGTTTTGACTATTACTGCTGAGTATAAGAATTCTCAAACAATACCGAGATTCGTCCCCGTGTTCCTTTCTTCAAATATTTCTTCCCAATCAGGTCACACTTGCTATTTAGTAAAATAATTTCGACATGCTGTTCAAGTTCATATTATGTTGAACCTTGCTTTTGTTACATCTTATATGTGAGCAAGATGGATTGAGTTTCATAGCTTCATATACTGTATTTGGTTGTAGGGGAATGAATTATTTGCATGAACAAAAAGAAGCAATTATTCATCGTGACCTTGAGCCTTCGTAAGTATTCATACTAATTCCTAGCCAAGTTTTCGAGTAGCATGAATTACCATAGAGCTTTCATGATTATTTTGGGTTCTTCCCTGTAATAATAGTTTTATATATATGAGTAAGATAACAGAAATATTTTGCGGGATGATACTGGACATCTGAAGGTTGCTGACTTTGGAGTAAGCAAGCTGCTGAAAGTTACCAACAGGGTCAAAGAAGACAAGCCTCTGACATACGAAGACAGTTATCGTGAGTAACTCTTTTAGATATGCTTACTCAACCTCTATTAATTCTCCATTGGGAAAGATACGGTAACTTTACATCAGGTTGAAAATGGATGTATGTGTATATGTTGCTTGTCACTGGCTGCAGAATTACTAATGGTCGAGTCAGTTGAGTCTTTTCAAGTTTGCTTGATACTTCAGAAAAGCTTTCTTTATCTGAGATGTTTGTGATCTGATCCTGTTAATTGATATTCGAGCAGATATTTGGATCTTTTCTAACATTTCAAGTTCTGTTTCCTTTTCTAATTCTTGTTCAACAAATAGGCAGATATGTAGCTCCAGAGGTTTTCAGGAATGAGGAATATGATACCAAAGTTGACGTTTTTTCATTTGCCTTAATTTTACAAGAGGTAACATTTTCTCTCATCTGGTTGATGTTTAAAATTTGAGGAAGAACAGCTTATTTGCTCTCTCTTGTGGATCATATTGTAAATAAATATCTCTATTTTACCTCTAGGAGTGTCCAGCTCTGTGTGCGTGTATCTTGTATGTGTCTTGATTGCGTCAGTCATTCTATTCTAAGTTGTTCTTTTCTGGAAGAATGCCATTTAGTTGTCTCCTTGTGGCGCAGGAGAGGCGCCTAGATGGTTAACGGTTACTATCTGGTCTCTTTTCTGTGTAGAGGACCAGAAGGTTGCTGTAGGTTTTGTGTGTACTTCTGTTCAATGGTGTTATTCTCTTAACCTGCAAATTGGCACACAGAAAAAATCCTTCGGACATGATTTGCTAGCCTAAAGAAGTATCTTCCAATTGATAATCATTTAAAGTCTAAATATGTGTTGACTAGAGGTCCATTAAGTTCTGTGTTCTTAAAAGTGAATGCGCGAAAAAAAGAAAGAAGCCAGCAAGGATCTTGGGCTTTAAGTGAAAAAGAAGAAGGGAACGCATATTTATTTTGAAATTAAATTTGCAATTGACAGAAAATCATAACATTGCTTAACTTATATGAATTTAATATTAATGACATCAAATTACAATCAAATTACTAATTTAAGCATTCAATATTCAGTTTAATCTAATAGATCAAATTTGACATTATTGAAATGCGAGGTCACAGAGGATTACTCAACCATACAAAATTGATTATCAGTTTTCAATTACTCAACCATACAAAATTGATTATCAGTTTTCAATTACTCAACCATACAAAATTGATTTGCACAACTTAATTTTATATTTGATTGTTCTTGTAAATGTACTGATAGAAAAGCAGAGAGTAGCAAAAGGAGAAGCATAGAATTAGAAGTAAAAGCAGAAGATGACTTACATGCAACTAGATGAAAGGGTAACTGTTCGAAGAAGAAACATATAAAGAAGTAACACAAAAAAAGCAGAAAATATGAAGAGAAGAAGATGATGACGGCAATAAAGTCCACGATGAAATAATGAAATGTCATATAAAAAAGTCCTAGTACTAGAATGCTAAGGGCCTATTTTCTCTTCTTTTTCTCTGTTATTACATCTTTTGGAGTCAAATTCAAAGAATAGAGTGCTTCATGCTTGGATCACCTTGCACTGCACTGGCCAAAGTGCTGAACTCTTCGAAGTGTGTCGCTTGCCATGAAATGATAACTTATTGGTTGCATTACCGTTTCTTTAAGTGATGATGTGATGAGTTCTATAACAGTGATTATGTCGGACAATACATACTTCAACTTTCATCTTTTACCATCTAATGTATCATTTTCTTGCAACTCACATATATGATTACTTAAATCTTGATCCATTTACATTGCATATTTTCATAAGTACTAAAATAACTTTATTTTGATTAAATTTAGTGAGTCAAGGATGTGCATATTTTGCAGTTCTGTTTTCACATATAGATATGTTTTATCTTTATAATGTGCTGTATTTCAGATGATTGAAGGCTACCCCCCTTTCCATGCTAAGGAAGAAAATGATGTACCTAAATTATATGCTGCTAAAGAGCGCCCTCCTTTTAAAGCCACTGTGAAGTTTTATGCCCATGGATTGAAAGAGTAAGTTCTATTTTTTCCTCTCATGTGCTACTATAAATCACGATAATTTCGATTATAATAAACCATGCAATTCTAGGGTAAATATTTTTTCTTATAATCTGATAACAATGGGACTCCTTGTCTTGGACCTAGACTTGAATGTCTTCTCTTTTCGGTTTGATACCATGTGAAGAGTGAGACAACAGAAAAAAAGTATTTATCTTGAGTAGAACTCAATGCAGTGTAACTCCTTGTATAGGATTTAGCCTACTCTACTAAGGTATATTACTACCTTGCTTATAATGGTACAAAATATTTTCCTAATTAATAGTAGAATTTTCTAGGCTATTCTTGATGAATATTTATAATGAGTTTAGACATATTTTGTTAGTTATTTTATAGTCTAATTAGTTATTGTGAAAATTCTAAATTGAGTTCTCCCAGCAAAATAATTTGAGAATATGTATCAGTTATGTCTGTTGATCATTTGAAAGATAAAAATGAACTGTCCTGTGAAAATTATTTGTCCTGTGAAAATTATTTATCCTCTGGTGTGGACAAGTTGTTTCATTTGCTTGATGAACACCAGTTAATTAATTTGGGAGTAAGATGTCACGACCCGGATTTTCCCCCGTCATCGGGATCGTGATGGCGCCTACTCGTGGTAGCTAGGCAAGCCAATTCATTCAACACTATCCTGTTCTTATCATTATTTTTATACTCATACTTAATAGCAAGAGAAATAATTATTCAATTTAATAAATGCGGAAGACTTTCTAAATCGAGATAAATGATACTAAGATAAAACACTGATGAAATCCTCTACCCAAGACGTGGAGTCACCAACTCACGAACTACTAAAGAATACTACACATAACGGTCTGAAAGAAAATAATAAATATCATGAGACCACAGCAAATAACATAAGTAAATAGAAGAGATGCCGGGCCTGCAGACGCCTGCAAGCTACCTCGGTCTCGAAATGCTCAAAACTCTCGCGAGTACCCTATTGCTGCTGCTGCTGCTCCTGATCGAAACCTGGACCCGTACAAAAACGCACAGAAGTGCAGTATCAGCACAATCCGACCCCATGTGCTGGTAAGTGCCTGGCCTATCCCGGCGAAATAGTGACAAGCCTAGGACCAGACACTCACATAAACCTGTGCAGTTCTATATATGTACACCACAAGATAACAGGAATACCAAGTAACAAATTCAACAAAAAGTATCATAATAGGGGAAAGCACAACAATCAGCAACATCTATTACATCAGTAATGAAAATCAGAGTATAATGGAAACAATTAATATCAAAACAAGGAATATCAAATAGTTGCACGGCATCACCCTTCGTGCTTTTACTCTCATCCTCACACTCATGGCACGGCATGATCCTTCGTGCATGGTTCAAATAACAACGACACGGAATGTTCCTTCGTGCATAATCAATATCACAAGGCACGACATGATCCTTCGTGCATAATCAATAACAAGGCACGGCATTACCCTTCGTCCATAATCAATAAAATAAGGCACGACATGATCCTTCGTGCATAATCAATAAAACAAGGCACGGCATTACCCTTCGTGCATAATCAATAAAATAAGGCACGGCATGATCCTTCGTGCATAATCAATAAAACAAGGCACGGCATTACCCTTCGTGCATAATCAATAAACAAGGCACGGCATGATCCTTCGTGCATAATCAATAAACAAGGCACGACATCACCCTTCGTGCATTATCACTCTTCCTCACCCAAATAACAATCACAGTTAAGGGCAAAAGAATGAAACAATTAACATGAATCGTCCCGGCAAGGGACACAATAATCATCATAGTAAAGTCCCGGCAAGGGAAACAATAATCAACTTTACAATAAAGTCCCCGCAAGGGAAACAATAATCAACTTTACAATAAAGCCCCGGCAAGGGAAAACAGTCATCCATTTCACAACCCGGCAAGGGTTCAAGATTTCATCTTAAAAACACCCCACAATAGATATCGACAAACGACTCACGGTCATGCTAGACGCCAGTGTATGGATGCTCGTCACCACAGCCCATACACCGCACTCGATCACATAGCAATTAACACATAAATCCTATTCCCTCAAGCTAGGATAGATCAAACACTTACCTCTAGCCTTGAAGTCCAATTTATCCTTCAACTATAGCTTTACCTCGAATTTCAGCTTTCAACTTGCTCGAATCTAATCACAATTGATTCAATTACATTAATAAATACTATATAATTTCGTTTGGATGCTTAAAAACGGTTTTCTCAAAGTTTATCCCAAAATTTCCCAAAATGCCCCTGGTCCCGCGTGGTCGGAACTCGGGGTTCGGACCAAAATCCGGTTACCCATTCCCTCACGAGTTCAATTATGTGATTTGTTTCAAAGTCGGACCTCAAATCGAGGTCCAATTCCCCAATTCATGAAAAACCTAGCTTCTATCCAAAAACAAGAATTTCTACCGTGAAAACCTTTGATTTCTCTTGAAAAACATGTTTAATGATGTTAGGAATTGAAAGAATTTAGTAAAAAGTGACTTACAAGTGTTTTGGAGTGATTTTGCTCTTGGAGAATCGTGTGCGGTGTGTTGGGTTTTGAAAGAATGAAGAAAACAACAACAACAACAACAACTCAGTATATTCCCACAAGGTGGGTCTAGGGAGGGTAATATGTAGACAGGCCTTACCTCTACCCGAGAGGACAGAGAGGTTGTTTCCAATCGACCCTCGGCGCAGGGAAAAGAAAGGCAAACAAAAAATAAAAACAAAAACCGCATTAGTTACTCTAGCATACATCGCATAAAAGTTATCTAAACATAAGAGACATAAATACCATAAATAAGCAGGTATGTAATGATATTAAAACAGTAACTACCAGAAATGACTACCACAAGAGAACACAAACTAATCATCTACGGGCGGCCCTACCACGCCTCACCCACCCTGGAAAAGGAGTACGAAAAATCTAGAAGCCCATATCCTACAACCCTGATACTAGACCTCCAAACTTTCCTATCAAGGGTCATGTCCTCGGAAATCCGCATCCTGGTCATGTCATGTCTAATTACCTCTCCCCAGTATCTCTTAGGCCTCCCTCTGCCTCGCCTCACACCAACCACCGCTAGCCGCTCACAACTCCTCACCGGGGCATCGGGGCTTCTCCTCCGCACATGCCCGAACCACCGAAGCCTCGCCTCTCGCATCTTCTCATCCACTG
Organism: Nicotiana noctiflora; assembly: GCA_032618575.1. Taxonomy (NCBI): domain Eukaryota; kingdom Viridiplantae; phylum Streptophyta; class Magnoliopsida; order Solanales; family Solanaceae; genus Nicotiana; species Nicotiana noctiflora. Next base: position 295,923 of record JASVEL010005666.1, on the reverse strand, counting down.
GGGCCACCCCCACCTTCTCCCGAATAACTTCGTTCCTAATCTTATCTAACCTGGTGAGCCCGCACATCCACCTAAGCATCCTCATCTCCGCAACCATCATCCTCTGAACATGGGATTTCTTCACCGGCCAACACTCCGTCCCATACATCATGGCAGGTCTAACCACAGCTCTATAAAACTTTCCCTTGAGTTTCTGTGGCACTTTCTTATCACACAAGACTCCTGATGCAAGCCTCCACTTCGACCACCCCGCCCCTATACGGTGAGTGACATCCCCGTCTATCTCCCCGTCCCCCTGGATCACCGATCCAAGGTATCTGAAACTATCCCTCTTGGCTATGGCCTGAGATCCAATCATCACGCTCCCTCCCACTTCGCTCGCTCAGCGCTAAACTTGCACTCCAGATATTCTGTCTTAGACCTGCTTAGTTTGAACCCCTTAAACTCGAGAGTCTGTCTCCATACCTCTAGCCTTTCGTTAACACCGACCCTCGTCTCGTCTACCAGGACTATGTCATTAGCAAATAGCATACACCAAGGTACATCCCCTTGAATATGCCGCGTCAAAGCATCCATTACCAAGGCAAACAAGAGGGGGCTAAGCGCAGATCCTTGATGGAGCCCCATAACCACCGGAAAATGGTCTGAGTCGCCACCCACTGTCCTGACCCTGGACTTAGCTCCATCGTACATGTCCTTGATTGCTCTGATGTAGGCTTCCGGCACGCTCTTGGCCTCCAGGCACCTCCATAGTACCTCCCTAGGGACCTTGTTGTACGTCTTCTCCAAGTCGATAAACACCATGTGCAGGTCCTTCTTCATATCCCTAAACTATTCCACCAATCTCCTGACAAGGTGGATAGCTTCTGTAGTGGACCGACCCGGCATGAAACCGAACCGGTTCACGGAAATAGATGTCGACTCCCTCACCCTGGCCTCGATCACCCGCTCCCAGACCTTCATGGTGTGGCTTATTAATTTGATGCTCCTATAGTTGTTGCAACACTGGATATCCCCTTTGTTCTTATACAAGGGCACCACTATACTCCACCTCCACTCCTCCGGCATCCTTTTGGACCTGAAGATCGCATTGAACAACCTGGTGAGCCACTCCACTCCTGGCTTACCCATGCATTTCCAGAACTCCACCGGGATTTTGTCTGGCCCGGTCGCTCGACCTCTACTCATCCTACACAAAGCCCCCACGACCTCTTCCACCCTAATGCGCCTGCGGTACCCTAAGTCTCTACGACGCTCTGAATGCCCCAGCTCCCCTAGTTCTATGTTTTGGTCCCCCTCCTCGTTTAGAAGGTCTCGGAAATACGCCTGCCATCTCTGTTTGACTTGAGACTCCCCCATCAGGACTCTACCATCCTCATCCTTGATGCACCTAACATGGTCCAGGTCCCGCGCCTTCCTTGCCCTTACTTTGGCTAACCGGAATAACTTCTTGTCCCCGCCTTTCTCCCCCAATTCCTCGTACATGCGGCCAAAAGCCGCATTTTTAGCCTCCGTGACCGCCAATTTCGCTTCCTTCCTTGCCACCTTATAGCTCTCTCTCTGTTCACCCGCCTTTCTTCCTCGCTTGTGCTCCCCGCCAACTTCGCAAAAGCAGCTTTCTTCACCTCTACTTTCCCTCGCACTATGTCGTTCCACCACCAGTCGCCCTGATGTCTGCCTAGATAGCCTTTGGTTACCCCAAGCACATCCCGCGCCGCCTCCCTAACCAGATTCGCCGTCTCTGACCACATTGCGTCTACTACCCCAGAACTTCTCCAAGCTCCGCCCTCGACTAACCTCCTCTCCAGCTCCTTGGCTTTCTCTTTAGTCAGAGCACCCCATCTAATTCGCGGTTGGCCCCGAGCACCCCTCCGCTTCTTCTTCACCCGATTCCAACATCCATCACTAGGAGTCTATGAAGAGTTGAAAGGGATTCTCCCGGAATAACCTTACAGTCCCTGCACAGACCTCTATCGCTCCTTCCGAGAAGGAGGTAATCGATCTGAGTCCTCGCCGTCGAACTTTTGAAGGTGACCAAATGCTCCTCCCTCTTCCGAAATGTCGAGTTAGCAATCAGAAGCTCGGAAGCCCTAGCGAACTCCAACAGCGCAGAGCCTCCTCCGTTCCTAACCCCAAGGCCAAAGCCACCGTGCACCTCACCATAACCGCTAGCATCTGCTCCAATATGACCTTTAAAGTCCCCTCCAATGACCAACTTCTCAGATTGGGGAATACTACGCACCAACTCGTCCAAGTCGTCCCAAAAACGCCTCTTGACCTCCTCATCTAAGCCCGCATGCGGTGCGTAGGCGCTGATGACGTTGAGGACGCATCCCCCGATAACCAACTTGATAGACATCAACCTATCGTTCGCTCGCCTAACCTCCACCACGGACTCCCTAGGGTCCTTATCTGCCAGGATGCCCACTCTATTCTTACCCCTCACGACCCCAGAGTACCACAACTTAAACCCGTCAACATCCCGCGCCTTCGTCCCTTTCCACCTAGTCTCCTCGACACAGGCTATGTTGATCCTCCTTTTCTGAAGAATCTTCGCCAACTCAACGGACTTACCCGTCAGAGTACCTATGTTCCACGACCCGATCCTTAACCTATGTGCGTCTGCTACCCTCTTCCCACCCTTACCTCCCGCCCTACCCGCGGAACCGCTCCCTGCCCCCTACCCACCCCTGCCACCGCCACTGCTCCCGCCCCCACCCCCCCGAGGATATGACCTTGCACTTACATCCCCCGCTGCAGCCACTATCCCTCCAACTGACTATGGAGAATAATGACGCACTCACGCACAAAAGGGAGATACGAAAAGGATGCACTAGATAGCAACAGAGTAAACCTCACAAGAAATGATAGCAAGAGTACGAAAAAGGTGTACATGTTAAACGAGAGGCGGGAGGTACCAACTCCCGGTGAAAAACAAAAGCTGAAGGTAGGCTTTGGTGCGCCCGGGGTCAAGTGTTGCTTCCCCTTGCACGTCCTGGCCGGTGTTGCTTAGCTCTTCACTCCCAACGCCGCAAAGTCGCCTTGTCGCTTGTCTTGAGATTTATCGGGACGGGTAGTTCTGTTGCGTCCCACCGAAAACCTGCACAAACACAAAACCAACCACACAAAAAGGCGGGGGAAACGGGTGTGGGGGAGGGGGCTGCCAGCGACTTCAAATTCGTTTAACTATCAGATTGCACAGCTGCGGTTATTGCAATTGCGAACGTTTGTTCGCAATTGCGAACATAGCAGGTTTTGGTCTGTTGCTCTCGCATTTGCGAGAAAATGTTCGCATTTGCGAACTTGGCCCAAGGTCTGTCAGCCTCGCAATTGCGAGACATTGTTCGCATTTAAGAACTTGAAGAGTTCCTGAGTTACTCGCATTTGCGAGATTTTACTCGCATTTGCAAGCCCTGCCTTGTTCTGCCATCTTCGCATTTGCGAAGATTGGTTCGCATTTGCGAACCAAGGCTAATCTGGTTCTTCTCACATTTGCGAGAAATTCTTCGCAATTCCGAAGATACCGTCTGGGTGAAAAAAACCAGCTGTGTTATTTTTCAGAATTTGCTCCAACGGCCTATCAAATCTTTACCCGAGTCCTCGGGCTCCAAACCAAACATGCACACAACTTCAAAAACATATTACAAACTTGCTCGTGCGATCAAATCGCCAATATAACATCATTTTCATCAAATCAAGCCTCAAGTTCATGATTATCTTTCTTTTAACTTCATAACTTTCAAATTTGGAACTCAAGGTTCAAAACACATCAAACGACATCCAAATGTCACCAAACTTTGCGTATAGCACATCTATAATATTTAAGACTTGTGCTGGGCGTCGAAACCAAAATACGAGTCCGATACCAAGGTCATTTAATTCATTTTCCTTTAATAATTACAGCAAAAACAATTCAACAAAAAAATCCATAACTCGGGCTCTAGGACTCAGAATTCGACTCCGGACACATGCCCGAGTCCCATATTTTCCTACGGACCTTCCGGGACCGTCCGATCTCGGGTCTGGGTCCGTTTACCAAAAATGTTGACCGAAGTATACTATATCAATATTAATATCACTTTTCTTCAAATGTTTCATAGAATTCACATATTCTATCACAAAATCTTTTCGGTTACATGCCCGGATTATGCACGTAAATCGAGGCAACATAAAATGAGGTTTTCAAGGCCTCGGAAGCGCGGACCAAGTGAGGAAAACAGGTGATGACCCTTTGGGTCGTCACATCCTCCACCTTTAAAAAACAATCGTTCGTCCTCGAACGGACAAGAGAAGGAAGTACCTGAGTCGAGGAACAAATGTGGGTAACGGCTCCGCATATCAGACTCGGACTCCCAGGTCGATGCCTCAGGAGGCTGACCTCACCACTGAACTCGCACAGAAGGAAAACTCTTCGACCTCAATTGTCGAACCTGCCGGTCTAGAATGGCCACCAGCTCCTCCTCGTAAGATAGATCCTTGTCCAATTGGGCAATACTGAAGTCCAACACATGTGTATGACCACCGTGGTACCTCCGAAGCATAGATACATGAAAAACTCGATGTACAACTGATAAGCTAGGTGGCAGTGCTAGTCTGTAAGCCACCTCTCCCACTCGGTCCGGAATCTCAAATGGACCAATATACCTAGGGCTGAGCTTGCCCTTCTTCCCGAACCTCATCACACCCTTCATAGGTGACACCCGGAGCAATAATCGCTCACCAACCATGAAATCTACATCTCGAACCTTACGATCCGCATGAGTCTTCTGTCTGGACTGAGCTAAATGCAATCTCTCCTGAATAGTCTTGAACTTATCCAAGGCCTCCTGAACTAAGTCTGTACCCAACAACTGAGCCTCCCCCAGCGCAAACTATCCGACTGGAGATCGACATCGCCTACCATACAACGCCTCATACGGGGCCATCTGAATGCTAGACTGGTAGCTGTTGTTGTAGGCGAACTCAACTAATGGCACAAACTGGTCCCCCGAGCCTCCAAAATCAATGACACGAGCTCGGAGCATGTTCTCTAGGATCGGAATAGTCCTCTCAGACTAACCGTCCATCTGAGGATGAAAAGCTGTACTCAACTGAAACTCGGTGCCTAACTTTTATTGGACCGCTCTCCTGAAACACGAGGCAAACTACGTACCCCGATCTGAGATAATAGACACCAGCACCCCATGAAGGCGAACTATCTCCTGGATGTAAATCTCTGCTACCTTCTCTTATAAGTAAGAGACAGATACTGGAATGAAGTGTGTTGCCTTGGTCAGCCTATCAACAATCACCCAAATAGCATCAAATTTCCTCCGAGTCAAACAGAGTCCAGTAACAAAGTCCATTGTAATCCGCTCCTATTTCCCCTCTTGAATTTCAATTCTATGGAACACACCACCAGGCCTATGGTGCTCATAGTTAATCTGCTGTCAGTCTAGATATCGAGCGACATACGCAACAATGTCCTTCTTCACCCTACGCCACCAATAGTGCTGCCGTAAATCCCGATACATATTTGCGGTGCCCGGGTGAATAGAATACCACGAACTGTGGGCCTCCGCTAAGATCAACTTTCGAATCCCCTCAACATTAGGCACACAAACTCGACCCTGCAATCTCAATACTCCGTCATCATCTAGAGTTACATTCGTGGCACCTCCCCATTGTACAGTATCTCTCAAGTCACGCAAACGAGGATCATCAAATTGCCTCTCACGGATACGCTCTAATAGAGATGAACGAGCGACCATCCAGGCTAACACCCTGCTTGGCTCAGAAATGTCTAGTCTCACGAACTGGTTGGCTAAGGCCTGGACATCTAGAGCAAGTGATCTCTGACTGACCGGTATGTACGCGAGGCTACCCATGCTGGCAGACTTCCTACTCAATGCATCTGCCACCACATTGGCCTTACCCGGGTGATATAGGATAGTAACATCATATTCCTTCAGCAACTCTAACCATCTCCTCTGTCGCAAATTCAACTCCTTTTGCTTGAATAAATACCGTAGGCTTTTGTGATCCGTGTACACCTCGCACGCCACACCATATAGATAATGCCTCCAGATTTTTAAGGCATGAACCACTGCTGCCAGCTCAAGATCATGAACGGATAATTCTTCTCATGTATTTTCAACTGTCTCGAAGCGTAAGCAATAACCTTACCATCCCGCATCAATACCGCTCCAAGCCCCGTACAGGATGCATTACAGTAAACTGTGTAAGGCCCTGCACCCGTAGGTAATATCAACACTGGTGCTGTAGTCAAGGCTATCTTGAGCTTCTGAAAGCTCGCCTCACACTCATCTGACCACTTGAACTGAGCACCCTTCTAGCTCAACCTGGTCATTGGGGCTGCTATAGACGAGAAACCCTCTACAAATCGACGGTAGTAACCTGCTAACCCCAAGAAACTCCGGATCTCAGTCACTGAAGCTGGTCGAGGCCAATTTTGGACTGCCTCAATCTTTTTTGGGTCCACTTGAATACCTTCCACTGATACAATATGACCCAGGAATGCCACCGAACTCAACCAGAACTAACATTTTGAAAATTTTAGCATATAGCTGATTATCCTTCAGAGTCTGAAGAACCACTCTGAGGTGCTGCTTGTGCTCTTCCTAACTGCGGGAGTATACCAGGATGTCATCTATAAAGACTATCACGAACAAATCTAAATATGGCCTGAACACCCGATTCATCAACTCCATGAATGCTGCTGGAGCATTGCTCTAGTGCGAAAGGCTGTCTTAGGAATGTCAGCCGCCCTGATCTTCAGCTGATGGTAGCCCGATCTCAAGTCTATTTTTGAGAATACCCTCGCTCCTTGGAGCTGATCAAATAAATTATCAATCCTCGGCAGTGGATACTTGTTCTTTACCGTCACTTTGTTTAATTGCCGATAATCAATACACATCCGCATCGAGCCATCCTTCTTCACAAATAACACAGGTGCACCCCAGGGAGAAACACTGGGCCTTGATAAAGCCCTTTTCTAGAAGGTCTTGCAACTGATCTTTTAACTCCTTTAACTCCGGCGGGGCCATACGATAGGGTGGAATAGAGATGGGCTGAGTGCCCGGTGCCAGATCAATACAGAAATCAATATCTTTGTCGGGTGGCATGCCCGGCAGGTCCGAAAGGAAAACCTCGGGAAACTCCCGTACAATAGGAACGAATCAATAGAAGGAATTTCCGCGCTGGAATCACGATCATATGCCAAATAAGCTAGGCACCCCTTCTCGACCATGCGCCGAGCCTTAACATAGGAAATAACAGTGCGAACGGAGTGGCCTGAGGTCCCTCTCCACTTTAGTCGGGGTGATTCTAACAAGGCCAAGATCACTGTCTTGGCATGACAGTCTAAGATAGCATGATACGGGGACAACCAGTCCTTCCCCAATATGACATCGAAATCCACCATGTCTAATTGCAATAAATCAACACGGGTCTCAAGACCCCGAATATAACTACGCACGAACGATGCATCTGGTTGACTACTATAGAGTCGCCTACTGGTGTAGACACATGAACAGGAACACTCAGTGGATCACTGGGCTGCATCAAGTATGGTGCAAAATAGGAAGACACATACGAATATGTAGACCCACGGTCAAATAATGCTCATGCCTTTCTATCACAAACCAAAATGGTACCTGTAATCACAACATCTGATGCCTCTGCCTCTGGCCTAGTTGGTAAAGCATAAAATCGGGGATCGACACCTCCCCTCTGAGCTACATCTTTGGGACGATCATCCACTGGCTGTCCTCTACCTCTAGATAAACGGTCTCCACCTCTACGGTCTCGACCTCCACCTCTACGATATCTACCCCCGCCTCTAGCTGGCTGGGCAGGTTGTGAGTCAGCTGGGGCCTGAACCATGGGACGAGGACCCCGCTGCTGAGTGTTGCCCGTTGCTCGAGGGAAAAACTTGACAAGATGACCTGGATCACCACAACCATAACAACATTTAGGCTGATGGGGCTGCTGACCCTGACGACCCGAATGGCCCCCACGAACACTCTGAAGAGGCTGAGCACTGATTGGAGGCTGATTTGAATACTGCTCATGAAACCCACAATCACCTGAACCACCCTGCGAAACCTGGAGAGCTGACTAAAAAGGTCTGGAAGACTGGCCTCTATCATAAGAATCCCTGCCTCCAGATGAGGCACCACTAAATCCGCCGGAGTGACGAGGCCTCTTGTCTGAAGGATAGCCAGCTCCCCGAGCAAGAGCCATCTCAACTCTACGAGCTGCATTATCTGCCTCCTGAAAAGATATATCACTCCCAACTCCCATAGCCATCTCAAGTCTAATCGGCTGATTTAGCCCATCTATAAACCTGCGAACCCTCTCCCGATCTGTGGGGAGTATCACAACCGCATGACATGCCAGATCAACAAATATCGTCTCATACTGAGTGACAGTCATAGTACCCTGCTGGAGGCGCTCAAACTACCTCCGAAGTGCATCCCGCTGAGTAACAGGGAGAAAATTCTCCAGAAATAACTCTGCAAACTGATCCCATGATAAAGCCGGGGACCCTGCTGGTCGAGTCAAACAAGAATCTCTCCACCAAGTCTTGGCGGATCCTGAAAGCCTAAATGTACAGAAGTCAACTCCATTGGATTCCACTATTCCCATAGTCTTGAAAATCTCGTGGCAACTGAATAAGAAATCATAAGGATCCTCTGATGTGGCACCGCTGAAAGTAGTGGTAACGAAGAGTTTGGTGAAACCTATCCGTCCTCCGTAAGACTTTTGAAGGCGTAGTTGATCTATCACTAGCCCGTGTCATTGTTCGGCTGGAGAAAAGGTACGTGACTTCGCCATTCGTGGGAAGACAAGAGTGGAAATTCAACATAACATTTTGAAGAACGAATTCGCACGATAAGAAAGAACAAATGAGAAACTTTTTTCCTAACTCGATAGACTCTGGAGGACAAGTACAGACGTCTCCGTACCTACCCCTCAAACTCTACTAAGCTTGTTCGTGAGTGGTGAGACCTATGTAACCTAGAGCTCTGATACCAACATGTCACGACCCGGATTTTCCCCCGTCATCGGGATCGTGATGGCGCCTACTCGTGGTAGCTAGGCAAGCCAATTCATTCAACACTATCCTGTTCATATAATTATTTTTATACTCATACTTAATAGCAAGAGAAATAATTATTAAATTTAATAAATGCGAAATACTTTCTAAATCGAGATAAATGATACTAAGATAAAACACTGATGAAATCCTCTACCCAAGACGTGGAGTCACCAACTCACGAACTATTAAAGATACTACACATAACGATCTGAAAGAAAATAATAAATATCTGTCTGTCTCGGAACAATGAGATCACAACAAATAACATAAGTAAATAGAAGAGACTCCGGGTCTGCGGATGCTTGCAAGCTACCTCGGTCTCGAAATGCTCAAAACTCTCGCGAGTACCCTACTGCTGCTGCTGCTCCTGCTCGAAACCTGGACCTGTGCAAAAACGCAAAGAAGTGCAGTATCAGCACAATCCGACCCCATGTGTCGGTAGTGACAGCCTAGGACCAGACACTCACATAAACCTGTGCAGTTCTATATATATGTACACCACAAGATAACAAGAAATGTCAAGTAACAAATTCAACGAGAAGTATCATAAAAGGGGAAACACAACTGTTAGCAACAACTATTAAATCAGTAATGGAAATTAGAGTATAATGGAAACGATTAATATCAAAACAAGGAATAGCAAATAGTTGCACGGCATCACCCTTTGTGCTTTTACTCTCATCCTCACACCCATGGCACGGCATGATCCTTCGTGCATGGTTCAAATAACAATGACACGGAATTTTCCTTCGTGCATAATCAATATCACAAGGCATGGCATGATCCTTCGTGCATAATCAATAACAAGGCACGGCATTACCCTTCGTGCATAATCAATGAAATAAGGCACGACATGATCCTTCGTGCATAATCAATAAAACAAGGCACGGCATTACCCTTCGTGCATAATCAATAAAATAAGGCACGACATGATCCTTCGTGCATAATCAATAAAATAAGGCACGGCATGATCCTTCGTGCATAATCAATAAAATAAGGCACGGTATTACCTTTGTGCATAATCACTAAAATTAGGCACGGTATTACCCTTCGTGCATAATCAATAAACAATGCACGGTATTACCCTTTGTGCATAATTAATAAACAAGGCACGACATCACCCTTCGTGCATTATCACTCTTCCTCACCCAAATAACAATCACGGTTATGGGCAGGGAATGAAAAACACCAAATCATGAACCGTCACGGCAAGGGACACAATAGTCATTACAACAAAGTCCCGGAAAGGGTAATCATTATCTCACTTCACAACAAAGTCCCGGCAAGGAAAACAGTGATCAATTTCACAACCCGGCAAGGGTTCAAGATTTCATCTTCAAAACATCCCACAATACATATCGACAAACGACTCACGGTCATGCTAGACGCCAGTGTATGGATGCTCGTCACCACAGCCCATACACCGCACTCGATCACATAGCAATTAGCATATAAATCATATTCCCTCAAGCTAGGATAGATCAAACACTTACCTCTAGCCTTGAAGTCCAGTTTATCCTTCAACTATAGCTTTACCTCGAATTTCAACTTTCAACTTGCTCGAATCTAATCGCAGTTGATTCAATTACATTAATAAATACTATATAATTTGGGTTGGATGCTTAAAAACGGTTTTCTCAAAGTTTAATCCAAAATTTCCCAAAACGCCTCTGGTCCCACGTGGTCGGAACTCGGGGTTCGGACCAAAATCCGGTTACCCATTCCCTCACGAGTTCAATTATGTGATTTGTTTCAAAATCGGACCTTAAATCGAGGTCCAATTCCCCAATTCATGAAAAACCTAGCTTCTACCCAAAAACAAGAATTTTTACCGTGAAAACCTTTGATTTCTCTTGAAAAACATGTTTAATGATGTTAGGAATTGAAAGAATTAAGTAAAAAGTGACTTACAAGTGTTTTGGAGTAATTTTGCTCTTGGAGAATCGTGTGTGGTGTGTTGGGTTTTGAAAGAATGAAGAAAAGAGGTGTAAAATTCGTTTAAGTATCAGATTGCACAGTTGCGATTATCGCAATTGCGAACATAGCAGATTTTGGTCTGTTGCTCTCTCATTTGCGAGAAAATGTTCGCATTTGTGAACTTGGCCCAAGGTCTGTCAGCCTCGCAATTGCGAGACATTGTTCGCATTTGCGAACTTGAAGAGTTCCTGAGTTCCTCGCATTTGCGAGATTTTACTTGCATTTGCGAGCCCTGCCTTGTTCTGCCATCTTCGCATTTGCGAAGATTGGTTCGCATTTGCGAGAAATTCTTCGCAAGTGCGAAGATACCAGTTGGGTGAAAAAAATCAGCTGTGTTATTTTTCAGAATTTGCTCCAACGGCCTATCAAATTTTACCCGAACCCTCGGGCTCCAAACCAAACATGCACACAACTTCAAAAACATATTACAAACTTGCTCGTGCGATTAAATCGCCAATATAACATCGTTTTCGTAAATCAAGCCTCAAGTTCATGATTATCTTTCTTTTAACTTCATAACTTTCAAATTTGGAACTCAAGGTTCAAAACACATCAAACGACATACAAATGTCACCAAACTTTGCAGAAAGCACTTATATAATATTTAAGACTTGTACCGGGTGTCGGAACCAAAATACGAGCCCGATACCATGGTCGTTTAATCCATTTTCATTTAATAATTTCAGCAAAAACAATTTAACAGAAAAATTCATATCTTGGGCTCTAGGCCTCAGAATTCGACTCCGGACACATGCCCGAGTCCCATATTTTCCTACGGACCTTCCAGGACCGTCCGATCTCGGGTCCGGGTCCGTTTACCAAAAATGTTGACCGAAGTCAACTATATCAATTTTAGTATCACTTTTCTTCAAATTTTTCATAGGATTCACATATTCTATCACAAAATCTTTTCGGCTACATGCCCGGATTATGCACGTAAATCGAGGCAACATAAAATGAGGTTTTCAAGGCCTCGGAAGCGCGGAACAAGTGAGGAAAACAGGTGATGACCCTTTGGGTCGTCATATAAGATTACCTACACATCTTTATTCAGAATTAAAATCGATGGCTTTCATTCGTCACGATTTCTTTGAAGTGCCCTTATATTTGGCCAAGTTATGCAAGTTTATCTAACAAAGTCATGATATGCAAAAATGATTTTAGCTGAAGTGAGAAGCAGCTAAAATTGTTGAGATAACTGATCGAATATATCATGCTAACACTAAACTTCTTAGTGTCCCGTTCCCATTTAGTTTCTGAACAAAAGGGTTTAGGTGTAAAATTAAAAATAAGAAGCTGGGATCCGGATGTCATTTCCTGTATCCTTAATAAAATTGACATGTCAAAAAAAGAGAACTAATTAAATAAAAGTAGCGGATGGTATCATTCTTGATTCTGGTAAGTATATGGATTAACAGGTTTATTACTGATCAACTGGGGTGTTTTACTTGATAAATTGTAGTAGCACCTGTTGAAATGTCAAAATAAACTCTCCTCCCACATCGGTTGGAAACCCCTTTTGTAGGGAATTTTTTCCTATAAAAGAAGGCCTTATGTTTAGGATTTAAATACACCTCTCGTTTGCCTTTTTATCTTCTTAAGGCATTTGTATCTTCTCTCTTTATTATTATTTCACTTGTATTTTGGAGTGGAATAAAATATTGGTTGTGTCCGAGGAGTAGGCAAAATTAGCCGAACCTCGTAAATTCTCGTGTTCCTTTTATTATTGCTTTATTGTCTTATTTATTATTTGGTGGCTGCCATAATTTTTGGTATAGTAGTTGTGACTCATTCACACTATATACATTTGGCTTCCGCAACAATTGGTATCAGAGCCAAGGTATTATCTCGGTATGCTCTGTGGTTGCAGCGTAGTCTGATCTTCCACATCAGAAAAGATTTATCTTGGTAACTGAGTCAAGGTTCCGTCTTAGTATGCTCTGTGGTTGCAGCTTAGTCTGATCTTTCACATCATAAAGGAAATAATCTTGATTTGTGTCGTCAGCTATTAAATAATATCTGTATCAAAGATGGTAGACAATAAACAAGAAGAATCTACATCAAGTGTCAGCAATACGTCATCATTGGCATCTTCGCTTATGACAAGAATTGTGTCAAATGCGAAATTTGAGGTAGAAATTTTTGACGGGTCCGGACATTTTGGGACGTGGCAAGGCGAGGTTCTAGATGTCCTTTTTCAACAAGGGCTAGATCATGGTATTGGAGAAGAAGATTGGAGAATTATCAACCGTGTTGCTTGCGGTACCATTCGATCCTACCTTGCTAGAGAGCAGAAATATCCATACACAAAGAAAACTTCTGCAAGTAAATTATGGAAAGCACTGGAGGATAAATTTTTGAAGAAAAACAATCAAAATAAATTGTACATGAAGAAAAGACTGTTTCACTTCACTTATGTTCCTGGTACCACGATGAATGAACATATCACCAGTTTCAACAAGTTGGTCACGGATTTGCAAAATATGGATACAACTTATGATGATAGTGACTTGGCATTGATGTTGTTGGCGTCACTTCCTGATGAGTACGAGCACCTTGAAACTACTCTACTCCATGGAAATGACGAAGTTTCTCTCAAAGAAGTTTGTTCGGCTTTGTACAACTATGAACAAAGAAAGCGAGAAAAACAGAAGGGCGGAGAAGGAGATCGTGAGGGGTCGTCCTCAAAATCAAACGAGGACAAGGAAAGGAAGATCTAAGTTAAGATCTAAACCCAGCAAAGATGAATGTGCCTTTTGTCGAGAAAAGGGGCACTGGAAGAAAGACTGTCCAAAGTTGAATAATAAGGCCAAACATAACAATATAAAGGTCATTATGGATTCAAATGTAGCTGATTGTGATGATTCGGATTTCTCATTAGTTACAACGGAGCCGTCAATGTCATCAGACATATGGTTGATGGACTCGGCTTGTAGCTATCATATGTGTCCCAATAGGGATTGGTTTGTGGACTTTCAGGAAGGAAAATATGGAGTCGTCCAAACAGCGGATAACAACCCTCTTACCTCATATGGAATTGGTTCAATACGATTAAGGAACCATGATGGAATGATCAAAACATTAACAGATGTTCGATATGTATCGGGTTTGAAGAAAAATCTCATCTCTGTGGGAGCCCTGGAATCAAAAGGGTTCAAAATTATTGCAGAAAATGGAGTGATCAGAGTATGCTCCGGTGAATTAGTGGTAATGAACGCCAATCGGAAGAACAATAACATGTACCATTATCTTGGTAGTACAGTTATTGGGACAACGACAGTGACGTCCAGTGACAACAAAGAGGCAGAAGCAACCGGGCTATGGCACATGCGCTTGGCACATGCTGGAGGAAAATCCTTGAAATCTCTATCAGATCAAGGATTGTTGAAAGGGGTAAAGGCTTGCAATTTGGAGTTTTGCGAGCATTGTGTCAAAGGAAAACAGACAAGGGTTAAATTTGGTACAGCAATCCATAATACTAAAGGCATTTTGGATTATGTACATTCTGATGTTTGGGGTCCTTCCAAACCACCTTCATTAGGTGGGAAGCACTGTTTTGTAACCTTTGTTGATGATTTTTCCCGAAGAGTATGGGTGTATACAATGAAGAGCAAAGATAAAGTGTTGGGAATTTTTCTCAAATGGAAGACGATGGTGGAGAATCAAACGGGCAGGAGGATCAAGTGTATTCGCACAGACAATGGAGGTAGAATACAAAAATGATCATTTCAATAAGGTTTGTGAAAATGATGGCATCGTCCGACACTTCACTGTCAGACATACACCACAACATAATGGAGTGGCAGAACGCATGAACCGGACCTTGCTGGAGAAGGTACGATATATGTTGTCCAATACTGGCTTGGGCAAAGAATTTTGGGATGAGGCAATTACATATGCATGCCACCTCATTAATCGTCTACCATCTGCTGCTATTGATGGCAAGACACCATTTGAAAAATGGAATGGAAAGCCTGCTGTAGATTATGACTCTTTGCACGTATTTGGCTCAACTGCATATTATCATGTGATAGAGTCAAAATTGGATCCAAGTGCAAAGAAGGCTATTTTTATGGGGATTCTTCTGGAGTCAAAGGATACCGCTTATGGTGTCCTATGACAAAGAAAGTAATATTCAGCAGGGATGTTATCTTCGATGAATCTGCTATGGTAAACAAGGTAACAAATGTAGATACCAAACAAGATAATGGTGCTTCTAAGCAGGTGGAGTTTGAGGGAAAATTTATTTTCCTGCACAAGAAGCAGAGGAGGAAACAAATGAAGATTATCCTCTGGAAGGAGAGCCAGTAAACGAGATTCCAACTCAGGAATCTCAACAACAACTTGAATCAATAGCAATCAGTAGGCCAAAAGGAAAATAACGAAACCTGTTCGTCTCATAGAGACAGTTGCTTATGCAACCACAATTGCAGCTGATGATGTTCCTACCACTTATAACGACGCAGTCCAAAGTTCAGAAGAAGATAAGTGGAGGATTGCCATTAGTGATGAAATACAGTCCCTTCATCAGAATCATACATGGAGATTGGCCAATCTCCCGAAGGGAAAGAAAGCAATTGGGTGCAAATGGGTATTTGCAAAGAAAGAAGGATTTCCTAACCAAGAATATGTTCGCTACAAAGCAAGATTGGTGGAAGTATTTTCTCCAGTTGTAAAACATTCCTCCATTCGAATTATGTTGGCTTTGGTAGCACAATTGGATTTGGAACTAGTTCAGATGGATGTAAAACTGCGTTTTTACATGGAAACTTGGAGGAGGAAATCTACATGACTCGGCCAGAAGGATTCAAAGTTGCTGGAAAGGAAAACATGGTGTGCAAACTTGAAAAATCATTGTATGGATTGAAACAATCTTCTAGACAATGGTACAAGCGATTTGACAAGTTTATGTTGCAGCAGGGGTACAAGAAGAGCAAGTACGATCATTGTGTGTATTTGCGCAAGCTTAAAGATGGTTCCTTTATATATCTTCTCCTATATGTTGATGATATGTTAATAGCTTCCAAGAATTCGGAAGAAATTGATAAGTTGAAGATTCAGCTGAAGAAGGAGTTCGAGATGAAGGATCTGGGTGAGGCGAAGAAAATTCTTGGCATGGAGATAATAAGAGATAGACGTTCAAAGAAACTCTGTTTATCCCAGAAAGAATATTTGAAGAGAGTACTACAACGTTTTGGCATAGATGACAATACTAAGCCAGTTAGTACTCCACTTGCTCCCCATTTTAAGCTAAGTACTACTATGTCGCCAAAGGATGAAGCTGAACGAGAGTATATGTCTAAGGTACCATACGCAAATGTTGTTGGTAGCTTGATGTATGCAATGATCTGTACGAGACCTGACATTTCACAGTTGTTGGAGTTATTAGCAGATATATGCATAATCCGGGAAAGGAGCATTGGCAAGCTATGAAGTGGATTCTACGGTATATTCATAATACTGTAGATGTCGGGTTAGTTTTTGAGCAGGAAGGCAATCAGTCTGTAGTTGGATATTGTGACTCAGATTTTGCGGGTGATTTGGACAAACGAAGATCAACTACCGGTTATGTGTTTACTTTTGCAAAGGCACCAGTTAGTTGGAAGTCTACTTTGCAGTCAACAGTTGCTTTGTCTACAACAGAGGCAGAGTACATGGCTATTACAGAGGCTGTGAAGGAGGCAATTTGACTTCAAGGATTGCTAAAGGAGCTTGGTGTTGAACAAAAAGGTATCACAATTTTTTGTGATAGTCAAAGTGCTATTCAATTAGCGAAGAACCAAATTTATCATGCAAGGACGAAGCACATTGATGTTCGGTATCATTTTGTACGAGAAATCATAGAAGAAAATGGAGTCACGGTGAAGAAAATTCATACTACAGATATGCTGACAAAAGTGGTGATTGCGATCAAGTTTCAACATTGTTTGGATTTGATCAACATTGTTGAACACTGAAGATTGAAGATGAAGACACAACCAAAATTTGTTATTGAGAGAAATTGAAGATGTGAAATTTTGCCAAGGTGGAGATTTGTTGAAATGTCAAAATAAACTCTCCTCCCACATCGGTTGGAAATCCCTTTTGTAGGGAATTTTTCCTATAAAAGGAGGGCTTCTGTTTAGGATTTAAACACCTCTCATTTGCCTTCTTATCTTCTTAAGGCATTTGTATCTTCTCTCTTTAGTATTATTTCACTTATATTTTGGAGTGGAATAAAATATTGGTTGTGTCCGAGGAGTAGGCAAAATTAGCCGAACATCGTAAATTCTGGTGTTTCTTTTATTATTGCTTTATTGTCTTATTTATTTTTTGGTGGCTGCCATAATTTTTGGTACAGTAGTTGTGACTCATTCACATTATATACATTTGGCTTCCGCAACAGCAACTTGATAAACTGGGATCTTGGAAAATGTCTTCATTTTGGTTTTCCAGGTTGATTGAAGAGTGCTGGAATGAGAATCCAGCCAAGCGTCCAACTTTCAAGCAAATTATCCCAAGACTTGAGTCCATTTATAAGAAGTTTGACCGCAAGAACAATTGGAAGGTAAATTTTTCATCGTTTGTGTTTTCCCTTCCTACTGTTTCAATGCATTCAATTTTGTGATTGGTGTTTATATGTTTGAGATTTTCACGTTTCGGTCATCTATGAATTGAACTATTTGCCATTCGTTTCATCGAATAAAGACTATTAGCTAAATCAATTGAGTTGCATGCTTTTGTGAAATATGGGCTTTTTAGTGAAAACAGTATCTAGGCTCTGATGTGGCAAGTGGCTCATGTTAAGCGCATACGAATCGCGGAGAATTGCCAGCGCAAGTATTATATGCTTACAATGTGACTAATAAGAAGTATTCCGACCTGGTTTTGTACCGAGGAATATGTCCTTCTTGCCTGGTCCATATATCTGGTAGTAGAATATTATTTTCTTGTTTTGAGCTAGTTTCATTTTCGTCTTTTTCCTGGAGTCTTGGTGTTATTTGCATTTTCGAGTAGTATTGGTGGCATGCAATCTTTCACTAAAAAGGGCAGCGTGTAATTTTTTCTTTCAATTGTTGGTGCCTTAGTTATATGCCCTTGGCATGTGCTGCAATATATTTCTGGTTTCCTATCCGGTGTCCTATACCCGCAATGGTGCGAGACTAATTTTGAATTCGCACGGAGAAACCCCACATTGGAGGGGTTGGGAGGGGGCGGGGGGTAGCACTTTTTACCAAAGGTGTCACGGCTTGAACGGTGCAATTAGCATAACATATGATTCGATTGATACTTAAAGTGCCTCTTTTCATCATGAATGATTTGCTACATGCAGGTTATAAGGCCATTGAGATGCTTTCAGCACATAGAGGCAATGTGGAAGAAAAATACTTCAAATTTAAGTACCCGGAATGGTTCATCTCGGTCGACGCGCCATATCTAGCAAGTTTTCTTTATGGAAATAAGTAATTTTTCATTTGCTCAACTGTGCATAAAGTTTCTTCTCCTCATTTTTTGCAAAATTTTCAGTTGCTTTTAGTATTTTAGGCTGTTGGATCATTTTCTAGTTTCAATTCAAATCTTCTATTCTTGTCATTGGGATGATGATCTTTGTTAGTTTATGTTATTTTATGTATATTAAACTTGGACCCTTTTTCTTCCATCTTTTGAAGAAGACAATATTGAAGTTTAAACGGTTTATGTTTCTTTTCCTATGTGATTCTTATATATTTTATCGAGAAGATGAAAGTAGCTAAAACTGGGGGTGTTAAGGTGGATGTGTGGACATATCAGATTAGATAAAATTACGAATAAAGTTAATCAGGATAAGGTGAGAGTGGCCCTTGTGAAAGATAAAATGCGGGATGCGAGGTTGAGATGATTCAAGTATGTTGGGAGGAGAAGCATAGAAGCCCCCGTTAGAAGGTGCGAGAGGTTAGCTTTGGTAGGTATTATGAGTGGTAGAGGTAGGCCTAACAAGTCTTGGGAGAGGTGATTAGGCGGGACATGACGCAACTGCAGCTGACTGAGGTCATAGCCTTAGATAGGAGGTGTGAAACTCGAATATTAAGGTAGAAGGTTAGTAGTTAGTCGGAGTGTTTCCTTGTGTGAAACTCGAATATTAAGGTAGAAGGTTAGTAGTTAGTCGGAGTGTTTCCTTTTGTCTTACTCATTTCACTGGCATTTGTGTTAGTATGATATCCTTTTTTCATAGATTGCTATTATTATCTAGAGCTTAACTGCTCTCTTGGCTTCGGTCTTATTTTTATCTTGTGTTATTCCTAGTTGTTGCCATTATTCTTTTTCACCCTTTCTCCAACCAATGGTCTATCGTAACTAGCCTTTCTGCCATTACAAGGGTAGGGATAAGGCTGCATATGTCTTACCCTTTCCAGACTCCAGTTGTGAGAAATCACCGGGTTTGTGGTTGTTTGTTGTTGTAATTCTTATTGATTTTAACAAAATCAATTTTAGTTTATTATTTGCCTATTCAATTTGACCATTTTTATTTTCATTGTAATTGTAAAGAAAGAGTTTTTAGCTTGAATCTATAGTTTCTTTATGATACATGTAAGTGTTCCATCTACTATATCTCTTGTAATATTCTTGGTCTTATAGTTATTCTATAGAACTTACGTTTTACTTTACTCTGATAGATATTCTTTTATTGCATAATAAGCAGGTAGCCCCTCTTGATTTTATCCATGTTACTTTGATTATTTGTGTAAAACTTTGGGGCGTCAATGAATCTTTAAAAATCGATTGAACTGGTCGCGCCGAACAGTACTGAACCAATTTTTAAATTTCTTTTAGTAAAGTTGTAATATTTTTTTATATAAATTTTTAATCGTACTGAGTAACTAGGATTGATTTTTATACTAATTTTCATCTACTATATGCAACATGATGAGTAGACAAATATCATATATGAATACATTGTTTTAACAATGCAATAAATTCAAAGCTAACAATTTTAGAAGTTAGAATCGAAATTATCTAAGTTAAAATTTTAAATACGTTCTCCGAAGAAATTGAAAAGAATTGGCTTTAGTAACTGCTGATTATATTGAAAAAATAGCACGGTCTAGTCAGTTTTCTGATTGTTCACTAAAAAATAGCTCTCGTTTATCAACTTAATGAAAAATACCAACTATTTTGCTGTAATAGAGACCGGTTCAGTATAATATAGTGGAGTTCGGTGCACCTGTGTATGATGCTGGGCCAGTATATTAAACTAGAACTCTAGCATAATATGCTAGAAGTCCAGTATATTATACTTGAAGTCCAATATATTATATTGGAACTTCAATATATATGCTGGAATATTTTTTGTATTTGAAAAGTATTTTTGTTCAGATTTATCTTTACATGAAAATGACTAAATTTTGATTACTTTGGCGACTGGGCTATTTTCGAACGACCACTTGTAAATTTGGCTATTTTTGAATTTTTCCCAATTATAGCTCCAAAAGGAAAACTTTTATATCATTGAATTTTATTGTATTGTGTTAAATGGTCAGAACAAGAACAGTAATACTAGTTGGCTATTGAACAAACATGTCTTGTGGTTGAGTGGAATTAACTCATAGATTAATATTAGGTTTGCACCAATTGGCTAATATCCGTTGGATATGCATCAGACGGTAGCAAAGCTGTAAATGATCTTCTAGCAGTGGCCATATTTGCAATTTCTGTAGGGTGAAAATTATCAAAGAAAATATACTGATTCCTGTTACTGCATGGAATTTCACCTTTACGGCATTGTCCTTCGGCTATAGTGTCTGATGTTATGCAGCATGATGAGTCCATTGTAAATCCTGGAATTCCAAATACAAGAATTAACCAAATAGCCACTTGCCTAACTGCTTAAACTAAAAATAATTCGTGGATATATGACATATCTGTAATTAATGTATAATATGTATAATATATGTATAACCACGTATTGTCAGTATATAATTTACGTATACCAACTAGAACAACTAAACAGTGAATTTGGATGACTATCTGAGTAAAGACCATATATATGTATCATAACAAAAGTTAGTCTGATACACAAAGCATTTTAAGTTCATACAGGGTCCGGAGAAGGAGCTTCACCTCAAGGAGTGTAATGTAAACAAACTACTCCAATATAAGGATTAGCGGCTGCTTCCATGGCTCAAGCTCGTGACTTTAATGAACATGAAAATGACTTCACTTGCATTTTATTTATATTTTATATAATGTTACATTAAGATGAATTTAATTAGAAGAATATGGTTAGTAAGGATTAATATAGCTGATTCTAAATTGAGCAAAATTGATTGTCTTCCTTTAAATTTTTGGTCTAATATCACCTTCATTATTAGAAAAAGGTCACATTTTTCTCTTGATCCTTAACAAAGATCCAACATAAGGATAATTTTATACCATAATCAAAAGTTGAGGGATAAATATACACCTTTATTCTCGAAGAATTTGGACATGTGGATTATAGTTCACCCATTTCACTTTATAGTATAAGAGAATTTATTTTCTAGTAGGGAAGACCTTGGGATAGGGTTGGCAAGGCGGAGAGCCAAGGCTAAGGTGAGGCTTTTGGACACATTTAACTAGTCAATCAAAAATAATTACATCCCGCTAGATTAAAAGAGCAATTCGATGTACTAAGCTTTCGCTATGCAGTTCGAAGAAGGGTCGGACCGCTAGACTATTGCACCATTTAGCTCTGTCTCATTATGTTAAACTTTCTTCACTTTGTCATATTAATTACAATTTTTTCCATTTCCTTTCATGTCACATTATTTACTTACTAGTTCATTCATAAAAGAATAATATATTTTTATATATAAAAATAATAAAATTTAAACCACTTATTCTACCTTTAATAAAATGCTTTATAACACAAATTTCATGACATGTTTAAAAGTATTAGGCTTTCAAATGCCTTATAACCATACACTTGATATAAAGTTATAACATGTTTATAATCACAAGTTTTAAAAGTTCTTTTTAAGTCCCGTTAAATCAGAGTATATCATATAAATTGAAACTAATAGAGCTTAAATTAAATTGTTTTGGAGAACTATCATTCTTTTTGGACGGATAATAAGAAAATATTGTCATATAAGCTGAAATAAAGGAGTATATATCTATGTTAAAAAGATTTGGCATATACACTTTGATAGAATAAATAATTTTTTGTATTTTTTATATTTTAATATATTCTTATTGTAGTTATCTTTTAAGTAAGAGATAATACATAAAATACCCATCAAACTTGTCCGAAAAAACTATTTACACACCTAAACTTTACGGGCGACCTTTTAACCCACTATTCTAAACTTAAGTGAATTTAATACCCCCTTCAAAAAACTGAACCAAGTCTTATGATGGCTGTGTATTACACGCACCAGTCCCCTATTTTCAGTTTTTCTATATTTTTTTTAATTTTAGTTTTTAAAAAAAGAAAATTTTATGTTAAAAAACCAAAAAAAAAAAAATTGTTTTTACAAATTTGTGTTCCCAGTTTTTACAAAACAATTTTTTTTTAAAAAAAACTAAAAAAATAAAAATATATACTTTTAAAAAAAGAAAGTATTTTGTTGACAATAATCTTTTCAGTTTTTAAAAACAAAAATATTTTGTTAAAAATGAAATTTATTTTTTCTGTTTTCAGAAAAACAATTCAGTTTATACAAAAAAAAAATTAGTTTTACAAAAATAAAATATTTAAAAACAGAAAAAATAATATTTTTCAAAAACGAAAATACTTTGCTTGAAAAAATAGTAAAAACGAAAAAAATAGTATTAACAAAATATTTTTTGTTTTTTAAACACCGAAGAAAATGTTTCCAACAAAATATTTATGTTTTTGAAAAATGTTTTTTTTCTTCGGTGTTTCAATTCTTTTTAAAGATTTTTTTGTGTAAAAACTGTAAAAATAAAATTTGTAAAACTAGAAAAAAATTGTTTTTTAACATAATATTTTCATGTTAAAAAAGAAAAAATGAAAAATAAAAGAGAAAAAAATAATATTAAGTTAATTAGTTATAATATCCTATTAAAAAGTGACACATGGACCTGCAAATTAGTTTTAAAATTTTTTTTTGCCTTTATGCGCAGCTACTACGTTAACTGCACGTTTTGCGCAGAGGGTGTGTATTAAATTCATTTAAGTTTAGAAGAGTGGGGTAAAAGGTCGCCCGTAAAATTTAGGTATGTAAATGATTTTTTCGAACAAGTTTGATGGGTACTTTATGTATTATCTCTTTAAGTACCGTGATACTCTAATTTAACAATAAAAGTTAAACCTATTTTAGAAAGAATGAAAATATGTAAACTTACCAACAGGTGTGGGAGCCCCAGATGAAATGCTAGTCTGATTTATGTAAATAAACTTTGCATTAGGAAGATTAGTGTTCAAATCATCAATAAGAATCTTGAGTTTTTGATTAAACAGCTGCACATAATTATTTATAAAATCAACACATCCAGATGCATTTCTTCCAAACACCTCCAGCTCTCCTGGCAAGCAACCTAATAGACCAATATTTGACACAGCCACCTTCCTTGCTCCATAGCTGTACAAAGTCTAAAATATACCAAATTAATTCATAAAATATTTGGACGAGTTAAAATGGGTTAAATTAGTAACAAGCTGCTCAAAGCTTATTTCAGTTGAAGTGAGTTGGATCAAGATGAACTAAATAATGGATCGTAGCCCAACCCGTCCGATATAACCAAGTTTTAATTTATTTGTTTGTTTTCTTATAAATTTATTTACTAATCAAATACAACTAATATTTTTTCCCCTTTATTATGGCTATATCTTACAACAAAAAAATTAAAAATATTTTTGACAAGTTTTCTTATATATCAACTTGGGCTACTTATTTACACCCGAATCAGCACAACAAAAATGGCATGGCATAGTCATTTTTAAGATTGGATATCCAAAATTAGCTACCATCGCTAATGTCTAATGTCATTTAGATGGGACTGACTTGGCATGTGTTCAAATTGACCCATCATGAATATTCCTAGCCCAATTTTGCCATCCTATTTTTTTTTAATAGAAAAACTACTAAGAAATAGGAAAATTGACACTCTATAATCGCTGTAAAAATAATAGCCGAAAACATATATATATATATATATATATATATATATATATATATATATATATATATATATATATATATATATATATATATATATATATATATATATATATATATATATATATATATATATATATATATATATATATATATATATATATATATATATATATATATATATATATATATATATATATATATATATATATATATATATATATATATATATATATATATATATATATATAATAGAAATTTCTAACGGGCAAATTCTTTAGCAAAACAGAAAATATGTTGCTAATCCTACCTCGCAACAGATTAGCGATAGATTATCACAGAATTCTATTAGCTATGACCGATTCAACGAAGATGTTCGTAGCTAATTCCAGTTTTTAAGTACAGATTATTTACATCAAGTATGGGGGGGGGGGAGGAGGACGAGGACTTGAATACCTACTAATAACGGGGTTTAAACCCTCCACCTCAACTAGGGTGATTTTTAAAAATAATCAGATTTACGACTGGTCGTTCAAAAATAGCTCGATTTCAAAAGTAATCAAAATTTAGCCACTTTTATGTAAAGATAAATCTGAGCGAAAATACTATTCATAACCCGGAAAATACTCCAGTATATTATGTTGTAGTTCCAGATACTTGAACTCCAGCATATTATACTGGAGTTTCAGAATAGTATGCTGGAACTCCAGCATAATATGATGGAGTTCCAACATAAATACACTAGAACTTCAACATAATATACTGGAGTTTCAGCAAGTATAATGGTCAAGCATAATATACTGGAGTTTGGAGCACCAGTGCTTCAGTCTCTAGTATATTATACTGGAGCCAGCAAAGTATACTGGTCCAACATAATATGCTGGAGTTCATATACAAATGCACCGAACTCCAGTATATTATGCTGGATCGGTCTTTATTGCACCAAAGCGGTAGCTATTTTTCATTGACTTGATAAACGCTGACTATTTTTGATTGATCAATCCGAAAACTAGCTATACCGTGAAATTTTGGCCATCAACCGTGGAAGGCAAAAAGCCCACGAAGCCACCCCTATTTGAAGATAAGATTAATGTGAAATAGAAAAGAAAGAAATTAATAGTACAAACCTTTAGTTGTTGAGAAAATTGTTGAACAAGGATTGTTGCAAACTGATTTGGTGTATACAAAAGGCTCGTAGGGTAAAATTGGGGCTGTAAATAGTTGTTGAGATAATCATTGTTGCCCATATCAACAGTGTACAAACATTTGCTTAAGAGGCCTTTAGCTGAAGTAACATTTCCAAGTATGGAAATAATTCTTGAAACTGTGAAAAGATGATTCTCTAGTTGCCTATTCATGCTCCACCGATCGCCCTAAAATAGTCATTTACAAGGAATTAGTGTCTCAATTCCATGCAATATAATGTAGTGAAAATGGTAGTAATAATATGATAAAAAGCAGTTCGGGTGCGTAAGATACTTCGCGTTCATACAGGGTCCGGGGAACGGGGGAAGGACTGCACTCTCGAGGGATGTAATGTAGACAACCTAGCTAGATACAAGCATTATTAGTTATTTCTACAACTCGAACTCGTGATCTATAGATCATACAGAGACAACTTTACCGTCGCTTCAAGACTCGCATTCGATAGTAATAATATGATATTCAAATTAAACTCAGAATATTTGCAGCTATATTGGTTACATCTAACAACAATTATGTTGAAGCTATATAGTGTACGTGATCTTTTAGTATTATTATTAAATCTACCTAGGTGAAAATCCTTCATCCACTAAATAATACATGCCAAATACTTATCAGCATATTTATTGAAACAAATGACACCTTTTTATTTTTGGAAACTATTTAATCTTAGCATTTTATCCTTAGTGATATGACTTGTTAGGAATAACTTGATATGTAAGTTTATTCTTTTAAAAGAAAGAAAAAATGAAAAGACATGCGAAACTGTTACACACCGCTCATTTAAAAGAATAATTTTTTTATATAACTGACCTATGTTGAAGTCTTCTTTAATTTTTCAAACTGATTGGGACAATGAATAAAATATAGTTATGGTTGACTGCTACTAATTGAGCAACGAAAAAGTTGTCTCGGTATGTATATATATATATATATATATATATATATATATATATATATATATATATATATATATATATATATTATGAATTCGACGTGGAAGCAGCTATTAATGCTTGCATTATGGTATATTGTCTATATCACACCCTTTGGAGGTGCGATAATTTTCCGGATTCTGCATAAATATAGGATACTTTATCTACCGAACTGTCTTTTTTTTGTCGCTATTAATTGAAAATATAAGAAGAAGATAATTAATATTGGTGACAAGGAGTTTTTACCCATTGATAGCCAGTCTCATCACGAATTCCAGCAACTCCTGATGCATAATTAACACCTTTGAGGATTTCTTTGCCTCTTGCACTTACAAATGGAGGAATGAAACTATCAAATCCTAGGAGTTCAGCTGGACAAAGGTTAAAAAAAAGAAAAAGATGCTATATTCTTAATACTAGCAGGTATTTTACAAGAATTTAACGTTAAAAAAATGTATAAAAGTTAAGATCATTTTAGCTTACAAGAAATAATCATATGTCGAGTCTGAGAAGGGTAGTGTGTACATAGACCTTACCCCTATCCTGAGGTAGGGATGTTATTTCTGAATAGACCCTCGGCATCCTTCCCCCAAGAACTTCTCACCTTGCTCTTGGGGAGACTCGAAGTCACAACCTCTCGGTTGAAAGTGAATGTTGCTTACCATCCAAGCAACCCCTCTTGTCTTAAGAAAACATAAAACCTTTTGAAATTTGTGATTTAGTATAAGCTATAAATATTTATGTAGCTATAAATAATTTCATTACGGGTAAAATAACAAGCTATTTAAAGCTAAACTATTTCTAAATAAAAAAATATAGATTAAGAACAGACTATAAAGGAAAGTATGGCACATAAATTGAGATTATTATATATGTTCAAGACCATAAAAATACAAAATTCACTAATTGTCCCTATAATCTAATATGATGCATATAAATAGTATATGTATGATTATCTTCGGAAGCAAAAGTAAAAAATAAAAAAATCAATAGGGGGATGAAACCTTCATTCATCAAAACTAATTCAAGAATCCTCAGTTGCCCTTATCAATTATAATGTTTGAAAAAAAAAAGGATTTTGGGGGTCAGCTAAATCGGTAAGCATCAACCTTTATATTAGGTGGAGGGTTATAATATAATTTAAAAAGTTCAGGAAAGTAATTTTTTCACAACAAAAACTTTTCTCTCCAACCGAGGTGACAGACCACCTTATGACCGATATAATTATTACTGAAAGGACAAAAAAAAAAATGGTATTGAATGTGACTCTACTAGTACCAATCTCCTCTGACCAAGAATCCTCGGTTGCCCTTAATCAAAAGTTAAGAGAAAGGGATTTGAAGGTAAGCTAATTAATTCGGTAAGTATCAACCTTCTATATTAGGTCGAGGGTTCAAATCTCATCAGTATAACATCTCTTCCCCTCCCTATAACATCACATTATATAAGCGCACAAAGAGAGCAGAGGATATAAAGATTAAAGTAAAAAGAGTAAATCGGTACATAAAGAATCTCGCATTCATCCAAGGAAGCAAAGAAACCAAAAAAAGATTGAAGAAAAAAGAGAAGGGTTGAGAAAGAAACCAAAAAAGTCAGCTTTATTGCGGCCATTGGTGAATCTTCCATTAACACCAGTAGGAAAATCAATGCCATAAGGTGGATAATTGGCTTTGGCTGTTGTTGTAAGATTATTGTTATTGCCATTATCAACTACAGAATCTCCAAATATGAAGTAACAAGGCACTAATGGTTCCCCTTTAACCACTGGTTTTGTGCTCACAATGAGTATTAAAATTATTAAAATGAACCATATTAAAGACATTCTTGAATTGATTGAAGAAATCAAAGAAGAATGGTTTATGAGAATAAGTGGAAGACAACCTATTTATAGTGACATTAAAAAAAAAAATCACGTTGAGGATGTAGGGGAGACTTTCCTTTTTTTTTTTTTTCTTTTTTCCCTTTCATTTTAGTAGAAGTTTTAAAAATTTCGTTGAAGTGTGTGACCATTTCACGCAAAGTGTAAGTTTTTAAAAAGTTATACTTTTATTTACTAGTCCTCAACATGTCCTTTAACATGCAAGGTTAATTCTTTTTTATGAGCTAAACACGTGAAAATTTTCTTTGATAATGAATGACGGTGAGAGTCAAATCAAGAACTATATATTTTCTAATACCATTTTAAAGATTGTGACTAATTGACCATCTTGCATAAAATTTTAAACTCTTCAATGGAATGATCACATACTTCAATAAATCTTTTTTAATTTGGTACGCTCCTAGAAGGCTATTCTTGCCCTAGAGGTATTCTTATCTCGCTAATTAAATTTCTTTTTAGATAGAGATTACAGAGTAAAGATGTTAAGTCTCATTTTGATAATAACAATACAAAGTACTTGATTACTAACAACTTCTTTCGGTTCATAATAAGTGTCCAATTTACTTTTTTATTTTGGTTCAAAATAAGTGTCCAGTTATGTAATCAAGAAAGAATTCAATTTGTTTTTACAAAATAACCCCTATGTACATATCCCTAAAAACATTTCTTATTCCTTATATTAAATGTTTAATTAGGGGTAATTTAGTCATAGTAAGTATTTTCATATAAAATTTAGTATTTTCTTAATGGGCGTGCTAAAAGCAAATTGGACACTTATATTGTGAATCTGAGGGAATATATGATAGGAACTCACGAGAAAAGCAGAATAAAAAAATGTCACAATAAAAGAAGCCCTCATATACGATCTACCAAATTTATCGAGGTGTTTCAAGAATCAAAACAATTAGTTGTTATCTTATTAATAGAATTTCTTATCGATTCTCTATAAAATACATCGTTTGACTGAGAGCTTTCGAACACCAACAAATAACCAACCTGCAATGAATAGAAAAGATTGACAAATCAATTAATGATATGCAGTTATAGCACAAGAGGGGTTGCTCTTATGGTAAGCAACCTCCACTTCCAACCAAAAATTTGTGAGTTCGAGTCTCCCCGAGAGCAAGGTGGGAAGTTTTTGAAGGGAAGGATGGCAGGGGTCTATTTGGAAATAGCCTCTTTACCCAAAGATAGGGGTAATGTCTGCATACATATTACCTACCCCAGACCCTACTAAATAGAATTGTTGTATATGCCGTTACAAGAAATCACAAAAGTAAATCAATGACAACAAAGTATTATAAAAATCACTTTAATATCCCAAAGTCAAAGTAAACAGATCTTGAGGAAAATCTCATAATTGCCAAATGGAAAGCACTATCTCTACGTAACATGCATGTCATGGAAAATTACTTAACTATGACTTCAACAAAAAATAACCTTATGCACAAATATCCCGCTTTTACGCAGATTTCGGATAAGGGCCATACCTAAAGGGTATAGTTTAGTTAGGCTATCCTAATACAAACATTAATGACTTTTTCTACGGTTCGAACCCATAATCTATAGGTCACACGAAGACACATTTATCGTTACTCCAATATTCCCCATCTTAACCAAGACGTCAAGATGTCAATGATTCAAGCAAAAGGATTGTACTTCAATTATTCTTCTGATAAAAAAGAAAAAAGAGTATAAACATCGCGAGATTCTGTTGTGTCAAGAATAGTTTCTTTCGTAAGCTATAAATTCGGCATAAATCGTTTGTTAGTGACGAGCGCAAGAAAATCAACTGTTGTAATCATTGTTGGTGCACAAAAGTAAAATTGCAAGAAAATCATCCGTTGTAATCGTTGTTGGTGCACGAAAGTAAAATCTCACTCTCTGTAAATGAAAAATGAAAAAAAGAGCTCAAGAATCTCCTTGCGATCGAAGAGAACTGAATTAAGATATTACACTAGTTCCGAACAAGTATAAAAATATTGATTTATCATTTATTTTCCTGCACTCTATATACTTCTTATACATATGTCCTAACTATTTCCTAATTAGTTAACTAGTGAACAAAAATAGCAGTGTTATGAAATAATAAAATAAGAAGAACAATATTGCAGAGAAAGAGAGAGAGGAAATTCTTATTGAATTTTAGGATGATTTACAATGGGGTAAAACTCCTCTATTTATAGGAGAAATATGACTTAGTCACAAAGTAAAACTCTCCACAACATAGACATTCACTCTAAATAGAATTCTATTCTTAACACTCCCCCTTGAATGTCTACTCAATAAGTAATGTGCCTCATTAAAACCTTAACTAAAATAAATCCCAATGGGAAAAAAATCTAGAAAAGGAAAAAGAGTACACATATCTAATAATACGTCTTTTGGTTGCCTCGTTAAAAACCTCGCAAGGAAAACCTAGTGGGACAAAATCTTGTAAGGAAAAAAGAGTGCAACGCGCATTAACACTCCCCCTGATGAGAGCATCAATTCACATCCTTAAGCCTTCGCATCCCAATCTTGTACACTAGCTGAATCTCTCATGAGATATTACGGAGTGTTATGTCATATGAACTTCTAAATCACTTGCCTCCTTTATTATGATCATTTGCTCATCTTCTTTATCAAGAAGTTTATTTGAAACTGATTTGTCTATATGCTTTAAGTGTACTATAGACTTTGTCTTTCTAGGACTTAATATGAGCATTTGCATTGAGAATATAGTTACATTCTTTGGGTCAGCAAATGCGTCTGGCATGCTTTGCAATAAATTGCACATGAATTATCCTTTTATGAACTTCAAGTTCATATTATTTTATTCGAGGATCTAGATGTATAAATGATAATTCATTCCATGTAACATTTTCTCAACTGTTGTATCTTGTCTCCCCCTCATGTTATAAAAACTAACTTGTTTTCTCAACTTTGAGAACTCATCTTTGTGCGTTATGGTGTTAATCAAAATATACACCGCACATAAATAATAATAAGATGGAATTATTTGGTTCCTGACCCTGAACCACTTGTGAGGAGAGAATGTAATATACTTTCGTATAGAACCAATATCAAACTGATATAGATAACTTTGTTCTCATAAGCAATAATTTAGTTATTGAATGGAGGCACTCAATAAATCATTTTGCTAAACCAGCTGTGATGTAGACCAACTTATCAAGATGGACTTCTTGAATAGAAAATCTGGAAATTATGCTCTAAATCAAATTATTGAGCAAGTTACCTCGCACACACCGGCCAGGTTGCGGGTTAATTTATAATAATTGCACATGTAACCATCTCATAGATGCATCTAATGTGGTATACATGGCGGGTGAATGGGCCCATATTCACCTTTGATATTTCCAGCATTCATGAGATTCAATCCCACTTTTAATTGGTCTATTAATTAATGAGAACAAGCAATGTAAGAGAATTCGTAAAGAACTTTCTAGTTCTTTAATATTTACCCATGTAAATTATCTTTATTTTTGCACATCATACTTAAATTGATATGAGTAAATCAATTATGCCAACTGAATAAATTATCAATATTGATAAACTTCAGGTTTACACCATGATGTGTGCAATTATGAATAAACTCCAAATTTATTATGATATGGGTTTTTATATCAATAAATATTCACTTCATTGTGATATTCTTTTGTTTATGTAGTACAAATTGGAGAATAAAGCGGATAACTTTTTACATACATATTACCCCGCTACAAGTTGTAATCTTTCCTTTATTTATAGTCTCAATATAATCAACCGCTTTCGCGTATATTTTGGAAACTGAATAATTTTCTTTGAGACGTAATACAACACAATACCTTATTGGTAATTAATTGTGTTCCTCCAAAATAGTAGTAATTGGCTCTTCCAGAGCTCTCAATTAATTTTGAACTACCACAGATTCTTCATCATCCATGTGGTGAATATCTCTTTTAAAGAGAAAGTTATACCATTGTGGCCATGGTCAAAATAATATGCAAGATCTGTTTCTTGCATTATCGTTGACTTTTAATAATCACAATGCCAAAATATTTTGACGTACAATAGGTACGTGACCAATGACCATTCATGCTATAATAATGATATTATTTATGGTATCATCTCAAACCTTCTTCTAGAGGTGAGTGTGGTATATTCACTATCACTAGCACGTTCATATTCTTTGAAGAATGAATATGTATTCATAAGTAAGATGTTGTCACATTCACATCATGAATGGACCATAATCATCTATATGTGCTTTATAAAATCTCATAGATGACAAATATTATTTTCACAGAGTGAATGATTATTTTGGGAATACTTATTGTTCTCATTACCACAATGATGACGATATAATTACGTCTATTGCCACGTCCATATCCATTGATTATTCATGGTAATAATTTTGTCTTCTTTCAGACTTAGTACATACTGCTATCACATTCTCTAAAGGGAATGAGAATGGAGCAAATTCAATGGGACGGGTTTTCAATTCTTTGACCACAAATATACATGAATTTAATCATGGCAAGGCATAGAAACTTTACCACTTCATGTGGGTGTAATTTCTTAAAAACTCCATTAGAGTTATAATCAAACTTTGTTGTCTTTGCTTGTATATAAAATCAAATTATAGAATTTCAAGAATTTGAAAGAGAAAAGTAAAATACTTACCTTAAATCCAGAATTTTAATCATGAAGGAAGTTCATGAAACAATTGACAATCATTATGCTCAATTCCAAAGTTTCTACTCAATTGGTTAGAGTCTCGTGCTGATAACGTGTTATGAAATAATAAAAGAAGAAGAACAATATTGTAGAGAAAGAGAGAGAGGAAATTCATATTGAATTTTAGGATGATTTACAATGGGGTAAAACCCCTCTATTGATAGGAGAAATATGACTTAGTTACAAAGTAAAACTCTCCACAAGATAGACATTCACTCTAAATAGAATTCTATTCTTAACAAGCAGTGAATTCAATCCTTACAAGGATTTTGCGGTCTTCTAGAATATGCAAACTTTTTTTGCTCTTTTTATTTTTATGTTTCTCGCTTTTAAGAATGTCGTGCAATGTTGCTAACGATTGAGGACATAATATCACAAAAAGAATCAAATATTTTGAGATTCATTAATCATATATAACGAAGTGGTAATGCTTTTTTCCCTTTCTCTTAAAGCAAGATTGATGTTGTAAATTAATTTATGAATTTCCAATTCCACTCCATTTTTTCTAGACATGGGCACTATGAGTCGATTAGAGTACTACAAAATCGAGCCGACTGCACTATTAGGTCTATATGATCTTAGTAACATTTGATGCAAAATATAAATTTATATATAAAAATATATGAACTCATAATTTTAAATACAATAACTATAGGTTCAACGGTAAGAACATTAAATATTGAACCCAAATAATTTAAATCTAGAATCTAGCTATAGCTCGGAAAAATGATTAGGCGAGAAAAATGTGATGGAAATGTAGGCATGAATAGGAATAATGTAGAACTTTCCATGGCAAGACGTAAGTTAGACTTTAAATAAACTAGATAGTTAGTTAACTTGTTTGGCTCTTCAAGCCTTCACTACACTTAGAGTTTGGTCAAGTAATTAATGAACATTAATTCGATATTTAAAGTACAATTCCTTTAGAATTGAATGACAATTTAGTTCGTCTTGTAAAATTTTAGGTATTTTTTTCTCTACACGATCAGAATAGCAATTGCGAGAGATATTGTTTTTCTAAATTTGGTTCTCTTATGACTAAATAAGAGCACATTTCTAGAACGAAAATTTACGACACAATTAGAATGCGCCGTTGAAATTGAGTAATAGCATGTTTGGCCAAAAAGCTGGTTACTAGTGTCATGACTTAAATCCCGTAAGACGTGACCACAACCCGACAAAAGGGCGGACCCAATGGCAGAGCTAAATAGCTTCACGGGTGTCAATTCACAGTACGTGCCCTCATATCGTAATACCAAAGAAAAACAAATGCTGGTTCAATGCTCAAGGAATCTTGCGTTTATGAAAGATCGCACCCCAAAGGGTGTGACGTACGTCTACCCTAATGCAAGTATTAAGTAGTGGCTATTTTAACGGTTTGAACCCGTAATACAATAAAATTATTTTTGAAAACAAAAACAAGTAATAGATAAGCACAATAGTTACTTGTGATTTGTGACGTTATCCATATTTTGGTGTACTATATAGAAGCAAGTGAAATCACACTAATTTCAGAGTGTTACATCACAGGAACAATAAGAAAGAAATACTCCCTCAATTTATCAACAACAACAACAACAACAACCTAGTATATTCCCGTAAAGTGGGGTCTGGGGAGGGTTATATGTAGGCAGGCCTTACCTCTACCCGAGAGGGCAGAGAGGCTGTTTCCAATCGACCCTCGGCGCATGGAAAAAAAGGCAAACAAAAACAAAAACCGCATTAGTTACTCCAGCATATACCTCATAAAAATTATCTAAACATAAGATGCATATGTACCGTAAAGAAACAGGCATGCAATGATATCAAAACATTAACTACCACAAATGACTACCAAAAGAGAACACAAACTAATCATCTATGGGCGGCCCTACCACGCCTCACACCCCGGCAAAGGAGTATGAAAAATCTAGAAACCCCTATCCTACAACCATGATACTAGACCTCCAGACTTTCCTATCAAGGGTCATGTCCTCGGAAATCCGCATCCTGGCCATGTCCTGTCTAATTACCTCTCCCCAGTATCTCTTAGGCCTCCCTCTGCCTCGCCTCACACCGACCACCGCTAGCCGCTCACAACTCCTCACCGGGCATCGGGGCTTCTCCTCCGCACATGCCCGAACCACCGAAGTCTAGCCTCTCGCATCTTCTCATCTACTGGGGCCACCCCCACCTTCTCCCGAATAACTTCATTCCAAATCTTATCTAACCTGGTGAGCCCTCACATCCACCTAAGCATCCCCATCTCCGCAACCATCATCCTCTGAACATAAGATTTCTTCACCAGCCAACACTCCGTCCCATACAACATGGCAGGTCTAACCACAGCTCTATAAAACTTCCCCTTGAGTTTCTGTGGCACTTTCTTATCACACAAGACTCCTGATGCAAGCCCCACTTCGACCACCCCGCCGCTATACGGTGAGTGACATCCCCGTCTATCTCTCCGTCCCCCTGGATCACCGATCCAAGGTATCTGAAACTATCCTTCTTGGCTATGGCCTGAGACCCAATCATCACGCTCCCTCCCACTTCGCTCGGCTCAGCGCTAAACTTGCACTCCAGATATTCTGTCTTAGACCTGCTTAGTTTGAACCCCTTAGACTCGAGAGTCTGTCTCTATTCCTCTAGCCTCTCGTTAACACCGACCCTCGTCTCGTCTACCAGGACTATGTCATCAGCAAATAGCATACACCAAGGTACATCCCCTTGAATATGTCGCGTCAAAGCATCCATTACCAAGGCAAACAAGAGGGGGCTAAGCGCAGATCCTTGATGGAGCCCCATAACCACCGGGAAATGGTCCGAGTCGCCACCCACTGTCCTAACCCTGGACTTAGCTCCATCGTACATGTCCTTGATTAGTCTGATGTAGGCTTCCGGCACGCTCTTAGCCTCCAGGCCCCTCCATATTACCTCCCTAGGGACCTTGTCATACGCCTTCTCCAAGTCGATAAACACCACGTGCAGGTCCTTCTTCATTTCCCTGAACTGTTCCACCAATCTCCTGACAAGGTGGATAGCTTCTGTAGTGGACCGACCCGGCATGAAACTGAACTGGTTCTCGGAAATAGATGTCGACTCCCTCACCCAGGCCTCGATCACCCGCTCCCAGACCTTCATGGTGTGGCTTATTAATTTGATGCTCCTATAGTTGTTGCAACACTAGATATCCCCTTTGTTCTTATACAAGGGCACCACTGTACTCCACCTCCACTCCTCCGGCATCCTTTTGGACCTGAAGATCGCATTGAACAACCTGGTGAGCCACTCCACTCCTGGCTTACCCATGCATTTCTAGAACTCCACCAGGATTTCGTCTGGCCCGGTCGCTCAACCTCTACTCATCCTACGCAAAGCCCCCACGACCTCTTCCACCCTAATGCGCCTGCAGTACCCTAAGTCTCTATGATGCTCCGAATGGCCCAGCTCCCCTAGTTCTATGGTTTGGTCCCCCTCCTCGTTGAGAAGGTCTCGAAAGTACGCCTGCCATCTCTGTTTGACTTGAGACTCCCCCACCAGGACTCTACCATCTTCATCCTTGATGCACCTAACCTGGTCCAGGTTCCGCGCCTTCCTTTCCCTTAATTTGGCTAACCGGAATAACTTCTTGTCCCCGCCTTTCTCCCCCAATTCCTCGTACATGCGACCAAAAGCCGCGTTTTTAGCCTCCGTGACAGCCAATTTCGCTTCCTTCCTTGCCACCTTATAGCTCTCTCTGTTCACCCGCCTTTCTTCTTCGCTTGTGCTCCCTGCCAACTTCGCAAAAGCAGCTTTCTTCACCTCTACTTTTCCTCGCACTACGTCGTTCCACCACCAATCGCCCTGATATCTGCCTACATAGCCTTTGGTTACCCCAAGTACATCCCGCGCTGCCTCCCTAACCAGATTCGCCGTCTCTGACCACATTGCGGCTGCTACCCCAGAACTTCTCCAAGATCCACCCTCGACTAACCTTCTCTCCAGCTCCTGGGCTTTCTCTTTAGTCAGAGCACCCCATCTAATTCGCGGTTGGCCCCGAGTTCCCCTCTGCTTCTTCTTCACCTAGATTCCGACATCCATCACTAGGAGTCTATGAAGGGTTGAAAGGGATTCTCCCGAAATAACCTTGCAGTCCCTGCACAGACCTCTATCGCTCCTTCTAAGAAGAAGGTAATCGATTTGATTCCTCTCTGTCGAACTTTTGAAGATGACCAAATGCTCCTCCCTCTTCTGAAATGACGAGTCAGCAATCAGAAGCTCGGAAGCCCTAGCGAACTCCAATAGCGCAGAGCCTCCTCCGTTCCTAACCCTAAGGCCAAAGCCACCATGCACCTCACCATAACCACTAGCATCTGCCCCAATATGGCCATTAAAGTCCCCTCCAATGACCAACTTCTCGGATTGGGGAATACTACGCACCAACTCATCCAAGTCGTCCCAAAAACGCTTCTTGATCTCCTCATCTAAGCCCGCATGCGGTGCGTAGGCGCTGATGACGTTGAGGACGCAACCCCCGATAGCCAACTTAATAGACATCAACCTATCGTTCACTCGCCTAACCTCCACCACGGACTCCCTAAGGTCCTTATCCACCGGGATGCCCACTCCATTCTTACCCCTCACGACCCCAGGGGAGGGGATTAATTTAAAAAAAATATATTAGCTAGGGAATTTTCAACCATTCTCCTGAACACAGGCTATGTTGATCCTCCTTTTCTGAAGAATCTTCGCCAACTCAACGGACTTACCTGTCAGAGTACCTATGTTCCACGACCCGATCCTTAACCTATGTGTGTCCGCTACCCTCTTCCCACCCTTACCTCCCGCCCTACCCGGAGAACCGCTCCCTGCCCCCTACTCACCCCCGTCACCGCCCCACCCTCCGAGGATATGACCTTGCACTTACATCCCCCGCTGCGGCCACTATCCCTCCAACTGACTATGGAGAATAATGACGCACCCACGCAAAAAAGGGAGATACGAAAATGATGCACTAGATAGCAACAGAGTAAACCTCACAAGAAATGATAGCAAGAGTACGAAAAAGGTGTACAGGTTAAACGAGAGGTGGGAGGTACCAACTCCCGGTGAAAAAAAACCTGAAGGTAGGCTTTGGTGCGCCCGGGGTCAAGTGTTGCTTCCCCTTGCACGTCTTGGCCGGTGTTGCTTAGCTCTTCACTCCCAACGCCGCAAAGTCGCCTTGTCGCCTGTCCTGAGATTTATCGGGACGGGTAATTTTGTTGCGTCCCGTCGAAAACCTGCACAAACACAAAGCCAACCACACAAAAAGGCGGGGAGATATAATACATTACTAATCTATTAAAAATTTAAGTAGAAACAACTCTAAATGAATTCAAAGATCATTATAAGCTAAAATATAAATATTTGGGTGGGAGAGAAGAGAGGGAGAGAGATGAGAGGTGAGGTGGGGAGGGGAGAGGGGGATGGGCGGGGGCTGGGGGCTAGGGGTGGGAGGGGAGGGGGAGAGAAGAGAGAGAAGATAGGTGGGGGTGGGGGTGACCTTACCTGGGTGGCTGGTCGCCAGAGGGGGGAGGGGGGAGAAAAGCTGCTGGGGAAAATGACCGTTGCCGACACTGAGGGAGAGAGACGACGAGAGTATTCTGTTTAGGTCAGAGAAATAATAGTAGCTCCAAACTCCCTCAATTTATCATGATATCTATATTAATTAATATATAATTTAGTGAATTTGAAAAAATAATAGTGAACTCAGATAATAAAGTTGCATTGAACTTTCCCCCTAAACTTTACCATTATTGTTTTCATTAGTAAAGTATTAATTAAGTGGTAAGATTAGTGTCCTAAGCCAAATAATATGGATTGGGTGGAGTATATTAAAAAGAAATAGTTGAGAAGGAGCAAAATTACCAAAAGCAGAGGGATTTCAATTAAATCTTGAAAAATGCCATAAGTATTAATGTTGATTAATTTGGCATTTGAGGTATGTTGTTGAGCTTTTCACAAGTGCCCTCAGTTTAGAGGTGGGCCAATGCAATATGTAGAGCTAGAGGTAGGCGTTCAGTTATTTGATTTTCAGTTTTGTAAAAGTAGTAAGCGAAACCAAACTGAAATAAGTTCGGTTCAGTTTGATTTTCTAATTTTAGTTCGGCTTATTTTTAGTTCGGTTCAGTTTGATTTTCTAATTTCAGTTCGTTTATTTCAAAATTCGGTTCAGTTTGATTTTCTAATTTCAGTTTGGTTTATTTCAAATCGCCTTTCGATTTGAACATTATTATATTGGGCTCCTTATATGTAATAATATGATTGACGAATTTGTTATTTTCTTCCAAAACTTCGGACTTCTTGGAAATACTATGTTAATAAAAAAAAACAGACTAAGTTTTGCACACAATTTGGATTATAAAATTCAAACAGAGTGCAAAATTACAACCCTGTGTGAAATCCTCCAGGTATACTATCATATATGCTATGTGTCATGACCCAATCCGGTCGTGATGGTGCCCAACCCTAAAGCTAGGCAAGCCAGACCAACAACTGTTTCCACAGTTAAAGACCAGTCCCAAAAGAGAAAATTTCAAGAAGAATATAAGAGTCAATAATAATATTCCAACAATAATAGTATAATAAAATACTGAGAAGTGCGAACATCGAAATAACAATCCCAAAAGATTTGGGGTCACGAGTTTAGAGCCTCTAAGCAAAACTGAATAGTAATAGGAGTACAGAAATAAATACTCAAGTCTAGAAGTATATAGAAATAAATTGAAATAATGAGAGAAGCTAGGTCCTGCGAACGCCAGCAGCTACCTCAGCAACTCGAATATACTCTGAATACGCTGGAAAGCTCGTTTAACCCTCCTGTGTACCTGGATCTACACACAAAGGTGCAGGGAGTAGGGGGTGAGTACTAAGTACTCAGTGAGTAAAAAGTATATAAAATATCTGAAATCAGGAAATCCACAGAGTACCAAAGAGCAAAGCTAAACTACACTCCGATACCTAACACGAACTAACAACAATGGCAAATCACAATTAGCACACATAATTTACAAACAAACATGCAATGCAATGCACATGACCGCTACGATGCGTAGCCCGATTCGTTTAACGTCGACGACGCTCATTGGGGGTGTGTACAGACTCCGGAGGGGCTTTTTCAGCCCAAGCGCAATATTCATATCATCCGCTGCGGCGTGCAGCCCGATCCATACTCAGTCCACAACATGCATATGAGTCACACAACAGTTAAATTTATTTATTTCCAGGTTTCAGTTCATTAACAATGAGAAATACTTTAATTTTATTTAATTTTTCAGGAACATGTGTCTTAGCATTTCATAATAGTGATTTCAAGCCAGGACTGAGATCAGTGATTTTACAAATCAAGCTATCACATATATATCTATCCCCTAGGGATACTACAGGTCGGCACAAGGCCCCAAACATGGCTTATAGCCCACATATATACTTTACACAGGGTGAGTTTTCCACTGCCAATATAATATTATTCATGTTCGGGATGGACCAAGTCAAAATCCCCAGTCATAACCAATTTTGCACCTGCCATGGGGTGCGAGTCACGCCCTAATAGCGTCACAATGTGGTAAGCCGGGGTTTCAAACCCTCAGGCTACCATATACACTAACTACTCACCTCAAACCAGCCGTGGACTCGTCCGCGATGCGCTTTCCCTTTGAATTTGCCGCCT
Organism: Nicotiana noctiflora; assembly: GCA_032618575.1. Taxonomy (NCBI): domain Eukaryota; kingdom Viridiplantae; phylum Streptophyta; class Magnoliopsida; order Solanales; family Solanaceae; genus Nicotiana; species Nicotiana noctiflora. The sequence goes on along the minus strand of JASVEL010005666.1, from coordinate 255,359 downwards.
CGTGCATCGAATCTAGTCAAAACCACATCAATTACATAAATATGGGTCAAAAAAATGTAACCCAATCAAATTTACTTGAAAAATGCAATAATACACGAAGTTGGTAAAACCCGAGCTCCGGGCCCACCTCTCGAAATATTTTGAAAATTCAACCGACAGATTCCTCGTCTCGCCATGAGTCCGTGCATATAAAATTTATCGAAATCGGAGTTTGAATGGCCTTTCAAAACCCAAAAACTCATTTTCATAATTTAGGCCCTAATTCTTCACAAATTCTACCCAATTTCATGAATTTTGGTGTTTATTCTAGCATAAAATCGTATTTTTGAGTCAATAAACTTATCTCCAGCGATTACCCGTTGATTTATCTCTTCAAAGCTCTCAAAACCCTCCCCTGACAAAGTAAAAGTGGTGTAAAATAATAAGGGTTCGCGTCTGATTTTTAACTTAACTGTTCTGTCACTGATGCCTTGTTCTATGCGATCTCAATGCCCCTATGCGATTGCATAGAGTAAAATTTCCAGGCCATTTTCCTCCTATGCGATCTCAATAACTCTACGCGATCGCATAGAGCAATCTCCCTGGGCCCCAAATTTCTTCTCCGTGACCACAACATAGTATATGCGATTGCACTGTGCAACATTATGAACCTATGCGATCGTACTCTGTGAGCACGTGATTTTTGCCTCACATGAATTACTCCCAAAGAAATCAAAATCAAAGTTGTCCTATTTTTGTGTACATGTTTGTGAGTTTCTCATGATATTTTGTGATTGTTTACGTCCGTGCGTGCGTGTTTTGTTGTTTAAATTAATAAAAATAAGTACAAAAAATATATTGCATTTACATTTTAGGATTTAACTTTATAATTAAAAGTAATTAAAATAGTTTTACTAAAATGGAAAAGCACAAAATATGTATCTTGCATTTTTCTTTTAGCATTTAATATCCAAATTATTTGATTTTTATTTTAATTAGTATTTAATTATGTGTGATAATTGTTATTAGAAGTTAATTAGTATTTTGATAAGTTAATTTGGTCTTATAATATAGCCTAAGATTTTTGGTTCTACAATTAAGAAATAAAAAGGAAAGAAAAAAAAAACAAAAAAGAAACAAAAATAAAAAAAGAAACTCGGACCAGGCCAGCAAATTCCCACAGCCCAAACCATTTCTCATCACAATCACAATCCCAAACCAAAAACCCCTATACACGGTCCAGATCCAATCCATCTCAGAGATCAACCAAACGATGTCGTTTGGATTCTCAAATCTCACCCATCCATTTGATCACATCCAACGGCCTCAAGCTTTCCATTTGGCCCGACCCATTCACCCTTGAGATCGATCCAATCTCATTTAATTGAGACGGCGTCGTTTTTTACTTGGCAAGAAATCCTGGCCGTCAATCCTACTTGATCCAACGGCCAGGATCTTATCTCATGCCCTGTATATAATCTTGATCTCACACCCCACGCCCCGTAGACAGACCCACCTTTCCTCATCCTCCATCGTCTCTATCAGAGACAGAACCAAACCATAGCGCCGCCCTCCCTCTCCACCGCCTGAAACTCGGCGGAAGCCAACCCAAACACCACCAAAATAACACAACCAAACCACCACAACTTCCTCATCCCTAATATACCATTAGTTTTCCTCAAATCCATGTAGATTGGTTTGAATTTTAGATCGAAGTTTGACCCCAAGCCCTAGTTTGTTCGAGCTAGAGGTTCAGTGGACAGTGAAAAATTGTAGACCAAGTTGGACTTTAATTGTGTGTTTTCACATGGAAAACTCACAATTAAAGTCCATTTTTGTCCCAAATCAGAAGATTTGAAGGTTTCAAGTCAAGTCCTCGTTCAATTTGGTAGGTTTCCTGTTCATCCCTTTTTCTATTAGTTTATCGTTTATTAAATTCATCTTCTACCCCTTTTGATTTTGGATCAAATGTTTTTGGGTTTATTCTGAAATCTGTTTCTTCTCTGAAATGATTCATATTAGTTAGTATCAGTAATTTTGTACAAAAATATGATTGTTTACTATTGTTGATTATTTTGGATTACCGTAGTGATGTTATAGTTTGTTTACCATTTTCAGTTTGTTAATTTTATCTGTTTTATCTTCCTCAAAGACCTTTATTTTGTCGAACATTATTTCCGTTTTGTTGTTTCAAACGAATTCACTTTGATTAGCATCGTCGAATATTTAATTTCGTGTCTTTGTTCTTTTCCGACCCTATGAATCACTATTAGTGCCTCAGTCAATTATTATCATGTGTATGTGTTATAGTTATAAATGCTGTCGATCGGTCATATTAGATATGTTAGAACAATACCGCAACACTGTTAATAGTGATTTAAATTCGCTATGATTCATTTGTTCTAATCTAAGTTGATTGTGAATTGGATATAGTTGATGAGTTTTAGTACAAATTAAAAGGGATGGGGTCAGGATAGAAATCACAAGGATTCCAGGGGTAATTTGGAGTTGAAATTCTCTAAAAGTGAGTTAGTTTGAGTGGTTTGTCAGTAGGAATACTATAGTGTTAAATTCTAAGATTAATTAATAGAAAGAAGGGAATAATAGGCTGGCTTAATACATTTTTTTAGTGGAATACCTGAAGTAACATGGGTTTTAAAGGAAATTTGAATAAAAAATATGGTTACCAGTACGCTTTTGAATTAAAAATGGGATTAAACACTAAGTAATGGGCTGGGCAAAGAATAGCATGATAGAAATTAGTTTCTTAATTCTGTTGAGTGCTCTTAAGAGCTGGAAAATCAGAACAAACATGAGGGGGGGGGGGGTGATTAAAAGGTTATTTGGGCGCATGTGCAAGGCAATAACAGGTAGAAACTTAGAATATTTTGGGATAGAAGGTCTGTTTGTTTTTGTCTATAAAAGGGGGGAGAAGACACTAACAAAAGAGAGACAGATTTGAAGAATCGTGAGAGTTAAAAACTGATAAGTGATGTCTTTTTGTGAGAGAGGACTGTTTCATTGAAGCTTGAGTTTTCTTTTGTTCTTTGAGTGTTTGAAAATCAGAAATTATTGTGGTATTGCTGCTGGTTCTTTCTATTTTCTACTTGTGATTTGCATTTGGTATTTCCGGTTTGCGAAATTTGTATTCCTGGGGATCTGCTACTGTCCATTGGTTGTTGGTGTTTGTTGCTGTTTGTTACTGGCTGTTGCGTACCACTGCTGTTCCACTGATCTTCCTCTTCTTTGGTTTCCTATACCAGGTACATTTTGATCCTCATGGGCTTCATTTAAGCATGTATTAGAAGCAGGATTTGGGAGAAAAATGAATATAGTGCATTTATGGATTTTAATTTGTTTCGATGTTATGTTTCTTAGTTCATTCTAATGTATGTGGAGTATAAACTCATGTACCTTCAAAATAGGCTGGTGTTTAGTTGAATATGTATGTTGATTAGTAATTGTCCTCCGATGTGTTTCTTAGATATTGTCTTGGTGTTAAATTTAGATGATGCCTGTTTAATCTATTATTAGATCAATAATGCTAAATCTGATTTTGTTACAGTTTGTAGGGTTGAATATTGGTTATAGTTGTATAGGTTCACTTCAGTTGAAATTTGAGATTAAATGCATGCTTAATAAAACTCACTTCTGATTCATATTTGGTTTGTGTTGAAAAATATCAGCATGTATTAAAATGCTTCACTTGTTAATTTGGCACTAAGCTTGGACATGAGTCTGTGTGTTAGGTCATTAGCAAACAAAAACTAAAAATCAATTGATGATGCAGAATGCTTCTCATACATAAATGGTGAAGTATGTGTGATATCATTAGGCATAAATAACATAGCTAATAATTTCATGAAATCGGTAAATCTTCTATATTTGAAGTTTAGCTCGGCATAGTAAGGTTAAGATCGTAATCCGGTAGGCGTGACTTGAGTTCAAATAAAACGAGATAAGGTTAAGTTTGATAAAATTTTAAATAGGTATTAATGAGTAAGGTCGAATTTGCTTTCAAAAAATAAACGCAAATAATTAACTTTAAAGTTTTATTCATTCAATAATGTAAGTTTAATTTAGCTAGGTTATCATTAGTCTATTTTTATAATATCCATTGTAGATCCCATATTCTATTCATAATTTTTTTTACTTTTCGTAATATTCACTTACAGAATGTGGCACTAAAACAATTCCTCTTATGCAAAGCAAAATTGTAGATATTTTGTTAGTATTTGTCTTAAGTTGTTAATTGATAAGAGATCCGAATTTTTCAAGCATGTAATTAATTAAGATTTTTCTCTTTTACTTTAGAGACGAATTGAACATAAAGAATGTAGTCACTTTAGGATTTCCTTTTAAAAATAAATAAGACGAGCCTCGCTCAATAAAACATAAAATTACGGGGCCCTCCTAAGCGTACATGTATTAAAAAAATACTTAGATTGCGGGACACGCCGTTTAGCGAATTTTACGGCATTCTAAAAATAATAATGCGTTAGTATCTTTAGGCGTTCATTTAATAATTTTATCTCCCTAAAATCGGGTACACATTTATGTGACCCAAATCCAAATCTCAGTGAAGTCGGAACGCATCAAAAACTGTGGATGCATTTATGTGACGCAGTTCGAGACACAATCTTACGCATTGTAATCCTCTTTAAATGTAATAAATAATAAATGCGGTTCAAAGTAATAATTGGCACATAAGTTCATAATTGTTAACAATAAGATAATTAAGCCGAATATGATAGTTGAGTGACCGTGCTAGAACTACGGAACCCGAAAATGCCTAACACCTTCTCTCGGGTGAACAGAATTCCTTATTCGTATTTTTGGTTCGCGAACTGTTAAATAAAGTCAAACCTTTCCTCAATTCGGGATTCAAACCGGTGACTTGGGACACCATAAACATCCCAAGTGACGACTCTGAATCTCTTAATAAATGAATCCTGTTTTGACTGTCCTTTAGTTGAAAAAACTCCTTTTACATCTTGCGCCCTCACGGGTAGCGGAAAAAGGAGGCGTGACAGCTCCGGCGACTCTGTTGGGAGCAACTAAACCAAGAACCACTGGTTCAGGGTTTAAGAATTCGAGCTTTAAACAATTGGTGTATTTGGCTTATTTATTATCTGATTTTATTACCTGTTTGTCTCAATATGCTAAATGTTGCTTCTACCGCCTTGATATTTGGTGAACTGTATATAAACTGTGCCGAAACCCACTTCTTTCTGAGTATTCTGAAAAATGGTGCATACGTTTGCGTAGTCCGCCTTTTGAAAAATTATTCCAAATAGAGCGAGTGTTGGGTAAGTAACAAGACCGGGCAGATTTTAGTGCTCCCATTACGTCGCCCCCTCCTCAGCCCCAGTTGTCCGCTCGGGTACCTCAACTCTAGACCAAAACCCATGTTTTTCTTATACCTAGATAAAACACAACTTCATGCCGGATCCCTAGTAGGAACGCTTATCTGCATCATGTGCATTTGACTTAGGGGACTCAACACAGGGATTGGGTCCGTCTAGGACAAGCAACCTAAAGTGAAAAGACCATCCTGCTGCATCAAATTTTGTGCATTTACTTGTTTAGATCGGCCTGCTGACCAGCTTCAAATATTGGAAAACTAAAAAACAAAGGAAAAAGAAAAAAAGTAACAATGTAGAGGATTAATCATTAGTTTTACCCGAATAGTGTCAAAATCCTGTTAAGTTGTTTTAGAAATTTAAATAAAATAAAATTAAAAAAGAGTTTATTTTAGTGTGTCTCTTTTTTTAAATAATATATTCGAAAAACTTAATATTTTGGATTTATTTGAGAAAAAAAAGATTCTTGTTTTTGAACTTAGTTTGTTTGCTTTGACGAACTGCGCCAATCTAATTCTCACCGGACGTGAGATACGTAGGCAACCCTCATTGGGTCAAATCTCCTTTTTGCAAAGATAGTCATAAAAAGTGTGTCAAATATTTAAAAATTGGTCATAAAAAAGCCGTGATACTGTTTTATCTAGAAAATGTGTTTTCACAGAGAGTTCATAAGAGTCATCCCTGAAACCTTGAATTTCCACAGGTACAAATGAATACTGTCCAAGATGCACCCCAAGTCGTCATAGAAAAAGCTCACGTACAACTACAAGAGTGGTGGAATGATCTGGATAAAGACAGTCAAGTTTGGGTAAAGGAGCAGTTGGGTCCTTTGCTAGACATTTTGCAAATCAAGCCACGAAATGACTTAATCAAGGCTTTGGTGACTTTTTGGTACCCCGTTAACAATGTATTCCATTTCTCAGTTTTGGAACTCACTCCTACTTTAGAAGAAATAGCTGGGTACATTGCTTTCGGCCAAGAGTTAAGGAAGCAGAAGCTTATATTTCCCAGGGCCCCCTCACAGCGTAAATTCTTCGATCTCTTGAAAATCAGCAAGCAAACAAGCAACGATCGCGTGAGAAATGGAAGTTGCAAGTTCTACTTTTTGTAGTACAGATTCGGAAACTCAGCTGGATATGAAAGAGGTCTAAACAACAAACAAAACAAAAACACGTGGGAGGTTCATCGCCGGTTCGCTTTTATTGTGGCATTCTTAGGAATCATGGTGTTTCCAAACTCTGAAGGTTCAATAGACATCCGTATGGTTAGGATCGCGCATGTTCTCATCGACAAAAAAGATCACACTCTTGTCCCGCTTGTGCTGTCCGACATGTACCGGGCCTTGACTTTGTGCAAGTCTGGAAGTCAGTTTTTTGAAGGTTGCAGCATTCTCCTGCAAATATGGATGATCGAACATGTTCGACACCACCCTAAGTTCTTGAAGCATGCTTCAGATGGGATCAACTTCATCGTTAAATACAAAGAAAGGGTGGAAGATTATAAAACATCCGAGGGGTTTAACGCATGGATTTCCTATTTGAGAAAGTTGAGAGCAGATCAAATTGAATGGACCATAGGGTGGCTCCCGATAATGGAGATCATTTACATGACCGCTTCAAAAGGATACTTGATAGTGATAGGAGCGAGAAGTATACAGCCATATGCGCCATAAAGAGTTTTGAGGCAGCTTGGAAGATATCAGGTGATACCTGAGGAAACGGACCTATGTAATCTAGCCATTGAATTACACCGCGGCTATCTCTGAAGAGTTGGTGAATAGAGATTGGCACTATTGCCGGTATCTAAAAAATAGCACCATAGTACCAGACCCTATTAAGGGCGAGGTCGATCCCGATTATGTTGCTTGGTTTAAAATGAGTTTTCACGTAAGCCCTGGACCCGAGCTTGAAACGATTAGGCTTGCCAAAAGGCCTTACATTCAAGCTTTTAATGACAAAATTCAAGAAAGATTAGCTTGGTTGGACAAAGAACGCGAGTACAAGGACCGCATAGGAGAAATAGAGAAGCATGTGCAGGATCTCCAATATGAAAACGGCTTACAAATTGCAGCCGACGAAGGGGTCAAAAAGAAATTGACTCAAGAAAATGACACCCTCAAGGCTTGAATCTGGCGGATCAGAAAAGAAGCGAACAACCAACCAAGGAGTCGATCTGATCAGAGGTTGATAGACGGATTGAACCAACAACTCAAGGAAAGCCAAGAAAAGTTGGAGAGGTCCGAGGCTAGCAGGGAAATGATGCAGGTTAGATGGGAAAAAGGTACAACGGAACGAAGGGAGTATTTGCAGCAGGTCAAGAGGGGTTATGAGATGAGCATCGGGGTATTAAGAGAGACAAATTCCACTCTTCAAGAACGGGTCTACAGACAAGCTCGTGAAGCTAGGGAGGATAGTAAATGATGTTACGACATGATAGCCCTGATGGAAGAACAAATGAAAAAATTCGAAGATCGGCTCGCAGACAATGCGTGAGTATTGGGGTTGAAACATCGGCAGATAGAACTATTGTTTAGAGAAAGGGATGGCATTCGGGAAAGGATCGACGAGATTGGGCACTACATTCACATGAGATGCCTATCATGCGAACAGATGCCCCGGGATGCCCTCTTCTCTTCTATCATGGGTTATGTCCATCAAATTATGGGGGAACTAAAGAATCTGCGAAGAGGTCTTGCACCAAGGACCACAGCCAGGCCAAACAGGGCCCCACCGACACAGAAACTTAAAACCTTAGAACATGTTTAGATTGAACTTGCATTTTCTTTAAATTTTGAGTCTAGTCGTGAGTTATTCTGTTCTTCTTATAAAAAGGTTGTAATATGTTTGACCATTGTTTTAAGTTTTGTTTTTGTAATCAAGTTTTTGAACGATAGTTGAAAAACTTTAAAAATATTTTGTGTGTTATATTCGCACGAACTACACTGGGTCTGGTCACGCGGGGACGTGATACGTAGGCAATCTACATAAGATTCGACCACCACTAACAATAAAAAGAAAAGTGAAATAAAAAGGGAAAGTTTGAAGATTCCAAAGACAAGCTGGGATGACGCATGCAAGACATGTTAGAAAGGATTAATTAATTAGGAAACATTGCATTCCAATATGTGATTACTAAATCTGTTAAATCCTATCACTAACGCGTTTGTTGTTTTATAATCCCTATCAGTCAGTTGTTATTATGTTCTAGCACCACACCGCTATCCAAATAGATCTAAAGGACCCGTACCTTTAAGCATGACTACTTCAGAGCACAACGTCGAGGAAGAAAGGCCTACTAGCCAGTTACTGAAAGAGGTCATGGAGAAGATAAAATGGATAGTGTTGGAATTGAGTGCGATGCACTTAGGTGTGGCCAAAGCACAGAAGATCCCTGAATTATCGGTCAATCCTATAGCAGGACATGCTCCGGAAAACCTTCACCCGGGCCCTTCAACGAACATACTAAGTCATCACTGTTATCAGGGGAGAAGCCCCTATGACATCCAAGCACCGCCACTTAACCAACATTTTCCACCACCAAGCACTCCTATTTTGATGGGAACCCCGCCAGCCACACTACAAAGATCAAATAGTGAGCCATTATTTCTGGCTCATGATACTCAATACTATCCCCCATAACATACCTTCAATGCGCTGGAACCCCACAACCCTCGCATGGAAATCCCAACAGAGCATGAATGGCCGGCAAAGGCCCTGGAACACGATGAGGTGATAAGAAAATTCAGAAGTATTGAGCAAACCCTCAGAAGTATGCACGGGTTGGGCAATCAGGTCAGTGTGGCCTACAAAGATTTGTGTCCCTTCCTCGATGTTCAATTGCCAGCGGGATTTAAAATGCCAAAGTTTAACCTATATGAGGGACATGGTGATCCAATGGCACATCTGCGAGGGTTTTGTAGCAAGATGAGATGAGCAGGTGGGAAAGATGAGCTGCTGATAGTTTACTTTGGTCAGAGTTTAAGTGTGTTAGTGCTTGAATGGTACACTAGGCAAGATCCTAGCAAATGGCACACTTGGGATGATCTGGCCCAAGCATTCGCCGGTCATTTTCAATACAATCTTGAGATAGTTCCCGACCGTCTCACATTACTAAGGACAGTTAAGAAACCCGGAGTAACTTTCCGCGAGTTTGGTTTTCGGGGGAGAGAGTAAGCAGCTAGGGTAGATCCTCCCATGAGAGAGGGAGAAATGGTGGAATATTTCTTACAGACGTTGGACCCAACCTACTTTGGCCACTTGGTGACAATGGTTGTAAAGTCTTTTAATGAGGTGGTGAAAGTAGGGGTCATGATAGAAGAAGGACTGAGGTCCGATAAAATTCTGAGCTACTCAGCGCTCAAAGCCACAACCCAAGCTATTCAAAGTGGTATAGGGGGTGCGCTGGGCAGAAAGAAAAAAGAAGAGGTCGCTACGGTGGAAGCAGGCAATTGGTCCAAGGCCAGCAGATCATACTATAACCAACCCAGACCCTACAATCCAAATTATCCATATTCCTCACGCAGCCCACCACAAAACTACTATCCTCCGCATGAACCACATTTTTCCGTGCACCAAGCACAAACATATACTCAACAACCGGTTCGTCCACAATGGCGCGCGCACCGGCTCCCCAAAATGCATATGCACCTTTGCAGAACATCTATCCACTTCCACAGAACACATACCTACCACTCCAGAATGCTTATCCTCCACCAAGGGCCTACAGGAACCCTCCAGGAGGAGGTTTTCGCGGAAATCAAGCTTCTAAAAATGATAGGCTACAGAGGTAAAGAGCCTTTACTGAATTGGGAGAAACCTATACTGCCTTGTTCCACAAATTAAGGCAGGTAGCTTTGTTGAGCCCTGTCGAGCTTAGGATGCCAAATCCCCCACCCCAGAATGTGGACCAATCAAAAAGCTGTGAGTACTATTCAGGAATGTTAGGACATGATATCGAGAAGTGTTGGAGATTGAACCATGCGGTACAAGATCTCATTGATACTAATAAGATTGAGGTCCAAAAACCAGAAGCGCTCAACATCAATCAAAACCCATTGCAGGCACACGATGAGACTCATATGATTGAATTCGTGCATGAAGGAGGAGAGTCGAAAATACCATCACAAATAGTGATGATGATTCGGGCTACTCCAAAAGAAAAGATGATCGGTAAGAAAGCAGGGGTACATGTGGATAAGCTAGAGGTTGAACCTATAGTGATATTTGGAAAAACTGTAGCCATTACTCTAAAGAAATCAGAAGCCACCAAAGTGGTAGTATCAGGAGCATCATCTGTACCCGTATTTGTTGTAAAGGGAGTTTGCCGAGAACCGGTCATTGTCAAGCCTGTAGTCCAACTGCCAGTAATTAGCAACAAGGCTGTACCTTGGAAGTATGAGAAGGCAGTGGTAATGTACAAAGGTAAGAAAGTGGAGGAATACATATGTGAGGATCAGGGGTTGACTCGTTCAGGGAGATGCTTTGCTCCCATCGAGTTAAGAAAGCCTAGTTCAGCAGTGATGAAGAAGCCAGTAACGCAAGAAGAAGCCGAGAAGTTTCTGAAGAAAATGAAGACACAAGATTACTCCATTTTGGAGCAATTAAGAAAGACTCCAGCTCAAATTTCATTGTTGTCTTTGCTGATTCATTTGAATGACCACTGCTAGGCACTAATGAAAATCCTAAACGAGGCTCACGTTCCAGAAAAAATCTCGGTAAATCACTTGGAGAAGATAGTGCACAAAATCTTCGAAGTAAATTGGGTGACCTTTTATGTTATTAAGTTACCGATAGAGGCTACAGAACACAACAAATCCTTGTATTTGACCGTGAAATGCGAAGACTCGGTGGTCACCCGAGTATTGGTTGATAATGGGTCAAGTGCCAGCATCTGTACTTTGGTTACTTTAAATAAGCTGAAAATTGATCATGACCAGATTCACAAGAATAGCATCTGTGTCCGAGGTTTCGATGGAGGTGGTACCAACACGCTGGGTGACATCATACTGGAATTAACCATTAGTCCAGTAGAGTTCACCATGGAATTCCAAGTGGATGATGTAACAGTATCATACAATCGTCTACTTGGGCGACCTTGGATCCATGTTTCCAAAGCAGTACCTTCTACATTACACCAGATGGTAAAATTTGAATGGGACAGGCAGGAGATAGTGGTGTATGGAGATGACGGCACAAGCCTTGTGGGAGATGATATTGTGCCATTCATAGAGACGGAAGACGATAAAGGACCGTGGGTGTACCAGGTTTCGACGGGGTTTCAGTGGATAAAATGTCTGAAGGAGAGAACCTCCCACTCTCCAGGATAGCTCCCGCAACCATCATGACAATTTCAGAGATGCTGGGTAATAGGTTTGTACCACGAAAGGGCCTGGGGGCAGAGCTTCATGGTATTGTTCAGCCTATATCCTTGCCCGAAAATTTTGGGACCTTTGGACTGGGGTTCAAACCCACCGTGGAAGATGTATAACAAGCCAAGAAAATGAAGAAAAGAGTTTGGGTTCTCCCCAAGCCAGTTCAGTGCCTTTCCAGATCTTTTGTCAGAGCAAGGGCCAAGAAGTCATCGGTCCCGAAAATCCTAGGACCATTGATTGATATGGATGGAAATTTAGATCAGAGCTTTGGTGTCCATATGGTAGAAGCTGGAGAGGGTTCCAGCAGAGCGGACATACAATTTGTGGGGCCTAAGGCCGGTATCAACAACAGGGCAGCTACTCCTCTTCCCACTCGAAGGGAGTCTTGGTAGTAGACTTTGGATTTTCTTTCTTGTTTCCTGGATTATCCCAGAGTTGTAATCCATTTTGGTTTTGTTTGTATTTATTCAAGTGAGAAACTCTGTTATTCCGCATTTCTTATTAAAAACGAAAGTTTCCTTTCTTTTCTTGTTTTTGATTTTTGTTTCTTCTTTTTCTGAACAGTTCTTCTTTTACTGGTCCTAAAGACATGGAATGCACAATGGATCTTCGACCTAGTTTAAATAATCAATCCAAATCCAACTTAATTGAACAAGATATTGAGTTAAATAATGAATCTGAATACAAAAAGGACGGGAACTTCGAGAAAATAAGCAGGGAATTATGCCAATTCGAAGAGAAACCAAAGCCCAATCTAAATGAAACTAAAGCTGTTAACTTAGGGGGTGCCGATGACGTTAAGGAAACCAAAATCAGCATCCACATTGAGCCAAGTACTAGGGAGGAATTAATCAAAACCCTAATTGAATTCAAAGATGTTTTCGCATGGTCATATAAGGACATGCCAGAATTAAGCACCGATTTAGTGGTCCACAACTTGCCCACTGACCCGGCATGCCCTCCTGTCAAGCAAAAATTGAGGAAATTTAAGACAAATATGAGTGTAAAGATCATGGAAGAAGTGACCAAGCAGCTACAGGCAAAAGTTATTCGCGTCACTCGATATCCCGATTGGAAGGCCAATGTGGTACCAGTGCCGAAGAAGGTTGGGAAGATCAGGGTATGTGTTGACTACCGCAATCTCAACAAGGCGAGCCCTAAATATAATTATCCGTTGCCTAACATCCATATCCTGATTGATAATTGCACCGGGCGTGAGATCGGATCCTTCGTAGATTGCTATGTAGGATATCATCAGATCTTAATGGATGAAGAAGATGCAGAAAAGACAGCTTTCATTACGCCATTGGGAACTTATTGCTACCGAGTAATGCCATTCGGTTTGAAGAATGCTGGGGCAACATACATGAGAGCAATGACCACTATATTTCATGACATGATACACAAAGCGATTGAAGTGTACGTGGACGATGTGATCATAAAATCTAGGTGGCAAGAAAACCATGTAGCAGACCTAAGGAAGTTCTTCTAAAGACTTTGAAGGTACGATATTAAGCTCGACCCAGCCAAATGTGCCTTTGGGATTCTATCAGGAAAGCTACTAGGATTCATCGTCAGCCGGCGAGGCATTGAGTTGTACCCATAAAATATCAAATCCATCCAGGATTTGCCACCGCCGAAGAACAAAACGGAGGTGATGAGTCTGTTGGGAAGATTAAATTATATCAGTAGGTTCATTGCTCAACTCATGGTGACCTATGAGCCCATATTTCGGCTGTTGAAGAAAGACGCTGTGGTAGAATGGACGACGGATTGTCAGGAGGCATTTGACCAAATCAAAGGGTATCTATCAAATCCACCCGTATTGGTTCCACCTAAACCAGGAAGACCACTAATTCTTTATCTGACAGTACTGGAGAATTCGTTTGGCTGTGTACTAGGGCAACACGACAGTACAGGGAGGAAGGAGCGAGCCATCTATTATCTCAGCAAGAAGTTTACAGTATATGAGGTTAAGTACACTCAACTGGAGAAGACATGCTGCGCCCTGACTTGGGTAGCACAAAAGTTAAAACATTATCTGTCATCATATACTACTTATCTCATTTCACGTTTGGACCTATTGAAATATATCTTTTAAAAGCCTATGCCCACAGGGAGGTTAGCAAAATGGCAGATATTACTCACAGAATTTGACATCATCTATGTGACGAGGACGGCCATAAAGGCCCAAGCGTTGGCTGATCACTTAGCTGAGAACCCTGTTGATGAAGAGTACGAGCCATTGAGGACATATTTCCCCGATGAAGAAGTGATGCATATAGACGAGGTGGAATCGACTGAGGAACCGGGATGGAAGCTCTTCTTTGATGGAGCCGCAAACTCGAAAGGAGTTGGAATAGGAGTAGTGCTCATTTCTAAAACAGGACATCACTATCCTGTTAGGGCGCAACTGCGATTCTATTGCACTAACAACATGGCTGAATATGAGGCCTGTATTTTGGGGTTACGGCTAGCTGCAGACATGGATGTCCAAGACGTCTTGGTCTTAGGGGATTTGGACCTCCTGGTACATCAAATTCAAGGTGAATGGGAGACACGATATTTGAAGCTTATACCATATCGACAGTGCTTGCACGATCTGAGCAAGCGATTTCAATCAGTGGAGTTCAGACTCATTCCGAGAGTTCATAATGAGGTTACCGATGCATTAGCCACCTTAGCGTCAATGTTGCACCACCCAGATAAAGTTCATGTTGACCTATTGCATACCCGGCTTTATGAGCAGCATGCTTATTGTAGCATGATAGAGGAAAAGATGGATGGCGAGCCATGGTTTTATGATATCAAAGAATACCTCCGAATGGGGATATACCCGAAACAAGCAACCAGAGACCAAAAGAGAACCCTTAGGCGATTGGAAAATGGTTTTTTACTCAGTGGAGGAGTGATGTACAAAAGAACCCCAGATTTGGGATTGTTGAGATGTATAGACACAAGTCAAGCCGTGGCAATAATGACAGAGGTCCATGCTGGGGTTTGTGGGCCGCATATGAGTGGATATGTATTGGCAAAGAAGATCCTACAGGCAGGATATTACTGGCTCACTATGGAGCATGATTGTATAAGTTTTGTGTGGAAATGCCATCAGTGTCAGGTACACGGTGATTTGATTCTTTCTCCGCCAACGGAATTGCATACAATGTCAGCACCATGACCATTTGTTGCATGGCGCATGGATGTCATTAGACCGATTGAGCCGGCAGCTTCCAACGGTCATAAGTTCATTTTGGTAACCATTGGTTATTTCACCAAATGGGTGGAGGCAAAGACCTTCAAGTCAGTGACCAAGAAGGCAGTGGTGGATTTTGTCCATTCCTATATCATCTGTAGATTTGGGATCCTGAAAGTAATCAACACAGACAATGGCACTAATCTTAACAATGGTTTGATGAAAGAAGTATGTCAACAGTTCAAGATTACACACCGTAATTCCACCCCGTATCGTCCCAAAGCAAATGGCGTGGTTGAGGCAGCAAACAAGAATATAAAAAAGATATTGAGAAAGATGGTAGAAGGGTCTAGGCAATGGCATGAAAAATTGCCATTTGCATTGTTGGGTTATGGCACTACTGTCCGAACTTCAGTAGGTGCAACTCCTTACTTGTTGGTATACGGAACTGAAGCAGTAATACCAGCGGAGGTTGAAATTCCATCACTCCAAATTGTTGCTGAAGCCGAGATTGATGATGATTAATGGGTCAAAGCTCGACTAGAACAGTTGAGCTTAATCAATGAAAAGAGATTGGCAGTAGTATGTCATGGCCAATTATATCAAAAGATAATGGCGAGAGCATACAATAAGAAGGTGCACCCCATAAAATTTGAAGTAGGGCAGCAAGTATTGAAACGGATCCTCCCGCATCAAGTTGAAGCAAAAGGAAAGTTCGCCCCAAATTGGCAAGGACTTTATACTGTGACCAGGGTGTTATCCAATGGAGCTTTATGTCTGACAAATATTGAAGGAAGAAGCACCTGTGAGCACGTGATTTTTGCCCTACATGAGAATTACTCCCAAAGAATTCAAAACAAAATATTTTTTTCTTAGTGTGCAATTTTATGGGTTTTGTGCTATTGTTTGCATTTATGCGTGCCTGTTTATTTGTTTAATTAATGAAAAATATAAAAATATGTCACATTTGCATTTAGGATTCATTAAAAGTAATCAAGTTTATTTTACAAAAATAAAAAATTACAAAAAAAATATGTATTTGTTTTTGCATTTTTTAGTGTTTAATATCAAAATTGTATGATGTTTTTTTCTCTTGGTATTTGATTATGTGTGATAATTATTTAGAGTTAATTAGTACTTTAGGATGATTTGGTCAAGTATTAATTTAGGATTGTATTTTATTTTTAGATAAAACTAAAGAAAAAATATATATATAAAAATAGATTAGAAATAAATAAAGAATGAAGGAGTCAAAATTGGGCCACATCTTGAATTAATCCTCAAGCCCAAACCAATTTTACCTTGAACCCAACCAAAGAACCCATTACCCGGTCCAACCCACCTGCCCGACCCGGTCCATCCGCCCCAAATGATCCCCCCTTTTTTCTGATTTTTCTCCTCATTCATTCTAATTTCCTAAACCCTAAAGACCCCTCCCACTCTCCTAGCCGCCGCCAGTCATCAACAGTCGACCGGCAGTACCCAAACGACCACCCTTCCCACCGTCCAAAGACCTGTCGACACCAACTGCAACCTCCTCATCACAACCCCTCTTCTTCGTATTTGGCCTCATCATCGACAAGAGAAGACCAACTTTATCGGAGCCCTAAATTTTCTCATCTCTTCAATTCGCTCTTTCTCCATCAAAATCATGGCTAACGCATCATCAGGGATGGCTGTGCATGATGATTGCAAGCTGAAGTTTTTTAGAGTTGAAGGCAAAAAGAACTCACCAGTTCATCATCTATAAGATTGGAGAGAAGCAAAAACAAGTTTTTGTGGAAAAGCTTGGTGAACCAATTGAAAGTAATAGGATTTTAGCGCAGGCCTCCCTACTGATGAGTGCCGATATGCTGTCTACGACTTTGATTTCACAACTGAAGAAAACGTTCAGAAGAGCAGAACATTCTTCATTGCTTGGTCACATGACAATGCAAGAGTGAGAAGCAGGATGATTTATGCAAGCTCCAAAGACAGGTTCAAGAGTGAGCTCTATTGGATTAGCTTTGTTCATTTGTGTTGCTCGACGACAAGGTTTGTGGTTCCATTCACTGTTGTCTCTGTTCAGATAGCCACCATTTTTATGAATCTCTTTCGGAAGCTTTAAACCTTGGAGGTACAACGTCCAATATGCTTATAGATGTCCGTTTTGTTTCAATGATGATATGAATCCAGTGTGCTTGATTTTGTTCATGGTTTTCTCTATTGAATTTTAGGTCTTCCTCTTCAAATTTCAGAATACTTTCATTTCCCTACTTTTAATATATTTTTGATTGATTAAGTTCAGTTGAGAGCTATTTCCTCTATTAACGATCAAGAGAATACATCTCCTCACCCTTTGCATTGTATGAGTATACAATTAAGAATTAACTTTGAGAATTAGAACTGAAAGTATACCTCATTTGAATTTGTTACACGTTGTTTGGTGTTGTATCATAGGAAATCCAGTAAGGATTGTATAGTTTGGATCTCTATCTTTGTGGTGAGTTTGCATTAATATGATAAATAGGCATGAGAAGGTTGACTACAATAGTATACTGGTTAGCTTGTCGTGCCTCTGATTTGTTACTTCCTGAATGTTTTTCGTGCACGATCTATTTGATAGCATTTCTAGTTGTTACCTCCAAAAGGCCTTTCTGTTTGAATGCTTCACTGTTTTCATTTTTGTTGAATGTGGAATTATGTTGGGTTGAATGTATCTGAACCCATTGAGTTGTATTAGCTAAGAAGTTGTTTAATAAAAGATGTATTTTACCTACTTAAGAAGATGCTAGCACATGGGAAGAGAATATACGAGCTAGAAAGTAGATAACATGTGGGGAAATAATAAAAAAGCTAAAAGGGATACATGTGGGAAGGGAATATGCAGCTGAAAAGTGAAAGATTTAATTAAAAAGGGGGATTACTAGTGGAGGAACACCCTGTTAAATCCTTTTAGGAGCTGAAAAATGTAAAAAAGGTTTGGATATAAACAGAGGGGGGAGATTAAAGGAGATACAGACAGAGAGATAGGGAGAGAGGGTTAGAAGACCAGTTTTTTTTAAAAAAGCTTTAACCAAAACTTTTTAGAGCTCTAGGACTGAAAGAGGGGACTGATTTTCAGAAAAGGCAGTGAGTCACATATAGATAAAAACAGAGAGAAAAGGGTCGAAAAAACCTGGGGACTGAAGTTCAAATTGTTACTGTTGCATTTGATGTGTGAAGGGGATAATACTGTTACGTGAAAAAATCAAAACAGTTGAAGTTTTTTTTTGGTTTTTCTATCTGGAATAGGGGCTGTTCAAGCTGTTAAGGAAATCGTGGTGGTTTGTCGTGGTATTAGGGTCTCGTGTGGTTTCAAATTCTCTTCGGATTGGCTTCTTTATTTTCTGGTTTGTGGTCGAGTTCTAGACTGGTTTTGAAACTAGCTTTCCGAGCTTTCTGGGTTGCTGTTATATTGCTGGATTTCCTATTTGTTGTTGTTTGAAACTGTGTCGCTGAAACTGTGTCACTGAATCTGCTTTGCTGTGCTGTTACTGCCATACTACTGATCTTTTCCGCCTCATTTCCGCTTGTTTAACACTTTCCAGGTACAATTTTAAAAGCTTTCAAGTATTGTGATAATGAAGGGCATATATATAAGTTTTATTTGAAGAGATGTACCAGATAAATCACGTTATTGATATGTATACTGATATTCGATCAGTGACTATGGTTTAGATAGCTGATATATAACCTGTAATAGATAATAGGTAGTTGTTTTGTTTGGAGTAATAGTATTGTGTTAGCTATGTTGAAGAGACTGACTATTGTATTATTCAAGATTTCTATTCCTACGTAGTAATGACTGCTTAAATCTGAAGTAGTAACATCACATACTGATAGAATTAGTTGTAGAGATTTTGAAATTGCTTGTGAAACTGCAGCGACAGGTCTATATAATATTGATACAAGTAAGTGTAACAATCATTAGCTGGACTTTGGATTGCCTAAACGGACCGGTATCTAAAGTAATGGATTACGTCCTCCGAATATATACGAACCTAGATTTAAACGCAAAAAAATGTGAACTTGCAATTAGTTAAAATAGTATAATATGGCGGAGTATTCTGACTCACAACTTTGAACGTATGAAATTTAAGTTACTCATTCCTATGGGCTTCGGCATGTCGCTAACAGATCTAAACATTATAACTTAGAAAAGTCTCCTAGTGACAGAACAATTGAAGCAAATAATAAATAATTAGGTTCCTTTATTATTAGAGTAAAATTGAATAGAAAACCATAGCTCACTTTAGTTTGACTTTAATAAAATGAGACGAGCCTCGCCAAATAACATGTAAATTACGGGGCCCTCAATAGTTGGTTATTTTCAAAATACCTAGATTTCGAGACGGGCCGTTTTAAACAAATTCCATGGCCTTCTCAAAACAGCGAAACCGTTAGTATCTTTAGGCGCGTATTTGATAATGCTATCTCCTTAAACCCGGATGCACATTTATGTGACCCAAATCTAAATCTCAATGGAATCGGAATGTGTTAAAGGCCACAGGCGTACTGGTACGGTGTGGTTCGAGATACGTTTTCACAACGTTGCAATCCTTGTTAAAAATAATAATAATAGTAATAAATTTGGTCAAAGATATAAAATTTGCACATTAGTTCATATTTGTTAAAAATCAGATAATCAAGCCGAATATAATAGTTGAGCGACCGTGCTAGAACCACGGAACTCGGGAATGCCTAACACTTTCTCCCGGGGTTAACAGAATTCCTTATCCGGATTTCTGGTTCGCGAACTGTTAAATAGAGTCATTCTTTTCCTCGATTCGGGATTTAACCGGTGACTTGGGACACCATAAATCTCCCAAGTGGCGACTCTGAATTAATAAATAAATCATGTTTCGATTGTCCTTTTATTGGAAAAACTCCCTACTCCATCCACACCCTCGCGGTTGCGGTAAAAAGGAGGTGTGACAGCTCTGGCGACTCTGCTGGGGATTAAAAAAACTCAGAATCACTGGTTCATGGTTTAAGAATTCGAGCTTTGAATAATTGTTATATTTGGCTTATTTATTATCTGATTTTATTATATGTTTGAATTAATGTGCTAAATGTTGTTTTTTCCACTTTGATACTTTGTGAATTGTATATAAATTGTGCCGATACCCATTTTCTTCTTCTGAGTCTCTTCGAAATATAATCTCGGGCATTTGCTGGACATAGCCCGTTTTTCTCAAGATAGCTGTGGTGCTTGGCACCCGGTGAAAGATTTGTAGTCACACATGTTTAGGCGGGGAGCATTGTCAATTAAGTCGGAAAGCCATGCTACCGGTGCACTGACACTCCTTGGCTCGAGTTGTCCGCTCGAGTAAAAGCCAGTCTAGACACCTTTTTCCAACAAGATGATAAACCCAGAACCACTAGATCAGGGTTTTAGAACTCGATCTTTGAATAATTATTGTATTTGGTTTATTATATCTTGGGTTTAAATGTGCAAAATGATATTTTTATCGCTTTGATATTTTTTGAACTGTATATATATACACTATGCCGAAACCATTCTCTTCTCACCTATGGAGATGTGCTTACTGGTTGAGACTCCCTATTCTATTAGTGTCTTACCCAAAAATAAGAAAGAGGCTCGGAAAGTTTCTAAGCTGGCTGGCCTTTTGGTTCCCGGAAAGGAGCTCCTTCCTCGACTCAAGTTGTTCACTCGAGTACACGGTCTAGAACAAATGCCCAGGTTTTTAACATAGTATAACGTGACTTCATGCCGGATCCCTAGTAGGAACGCTTATTTGCATCATGTTGCATTTGACTTAGGGGACTCAACACAGGGGTTGGGTTCGTCTAGGACAGGTGACCTGAAATGAAAAGACCATCCTGCTGCATCCTGTTTGTTTTACGCATTTATTTGTTTCAGACTTGCACGCTAACCGTTTTTTTTAAATATTGAGGAAAATGAAAAAAAAAAGTTTCAAAATAGTTTGTTTTCTTTTACTTAAAAAAAACACGTTTGTTGTAAAATACAAAAAAATGTGTAAAAACAAAAATAGTTTCAAAATAGTTTGTTTTTTTACTTAAAAAAGAAAAAAAAATTTGTTGTAAAATAAAAAAAAAGTGTGATTAAAAAAAAATAATATATAGTTTGTTTCATTTACAGATGTAGTTTGTTTTTATTTGACCGAACTACGCAGGTTTGATTCCCCCCATTAGGTGTGATACGTAGGCAACCCTCATCGGGTCCAACCACCTCTTCAAAAAAATTAAAAAAAAAATGTCGAAGTTTTAGTTTTCAATAAAATAAAAGTGACACTGTTTTTAAAATAGCCGAATGTTCCGAAAGGACGCCGGAAGGCTATTTTTTGCAAAAAATGGCCACTTTGAAATCTTTCCTTTTTCTTTTTGAATAATAGCCTTGAAATATTCCATGTGGAAATGTTGAAAGGCCGTAACCTCAAAATCAAGTTTGAGTTTACCACCCTTTTTCAAAAAAAATGTGTTTTTAGTTTTCAATAAATCGAAGTGATGCCGTTTTCAAAAACAGCCGAATGTACCCGAAAGGGACGCCGGAAGGCTGACTTTGCATAAACGGCCACTTTTGGGTCAGTTTGTAGATTTTTTGTTCAATTGACCCTCACAGCCTTATAATCTTCGTCCCCGAGGTGCTGAAAGGCCGTGTTTGTAAAAACAAAATTTTTCATTCCAATTTGAAAAAAAAAAGAAAAAAAAAATTAAAAAGGGAGGTTAATAACGAGAGAGGTTTTCACGGATAACTGAAAAGGAAAAGCTGGAATGACGCATGCGGTGAATACATATATGGTTAACTTACTAGGTGCATTGCATCCAACGTGCGATAACATATCTGTTAAACTCTGTGATCTTACAAGTTTGTTGCGTTTTCAGAAAGTTTAGCGGTTGGCTTGACAGAATATTCTGGCCAATCACCATTACCATACTAGATCAAAAGGTCCAATTCTAGCAAGCATGTCTAGTTCCGGCAAAAGTCTCGATGGAGAGAAAACAAAGATACATATCATGAAAGATGAGGTGGACCGGTTGAGACAACAAATAACAGAGATGCACCTAGCCTGGGCTAGGGGACAGTCATCACCAAACCTTCCTACTCTTACACCAGCTCCAGAGTGTCCGCCCATTGACCCCTCAACAAGTGCACCGATCTATCCATATTATCAAGGGGAAAACCCATATACATCCCAGGTTTCACCAGCTAGACAAAATCCTCCTCCCCCGGTTACCCCTGTTTTTGTTGCACCTTCACCTGCTACTTTACAGAAGTCGTCTAGTGAGCCGCTTTTTCAAATCCATGACAATCATTGCTACTCTCCCGAGCCTACCTTTAAGGCTCCTGAACCGCATTCACACACCCCTCACTGGGATAACCCGACAGAACCGGAAAAACACTTCAAAAGTTTGGAGCAGGAGGAAGTTATTCGGAAAGTTAAAAACCTGGAGCAATCCTTTAGGAATATGCATGGTTTAGGCAACCAAGTCAGTGTTGCTTACAAAGATCTGTGCCCATTTCCAGATGTCCAGTTGCCCGCTGGGTTCAAAATTCCCAAGTTTGATCTATACGAGGGGCATGGTGACCCAGTAGCCCATCTCCGAGGTTTCTGCAGCAAAATGCGAGGAGCCGGAGGGCGAGATGAAATTCGATAGCTTACTTCGGTCAGAGTTTGGGAGAGTCCGCATTAGAATGGTACACCAGGCAGGATCCCAGCAGATGGTTTACATGGGATGACCTGGCCCAAGCATTCATCGGCCAGTTTCAATATAATCTTGAAATAATCCCTCATCGCTTATCATTGCTAAAGTTAGAGAAGAAACCCGCCGAAAGCTTTAGAGAATTTGGGTTCCGCTGGAGGGAACATGCAGCAAGGGTAGATCCACCGATGAGAGAGAACAAGATGGTAGATTACTTCTTGCAGACACTGGAGCAAACTTACTTTAGTCACCTGGTGACATCGGTTGGTAAATCTTTCAATGAGGTGGTCAAAATGGGCGGAATGATAGAAGAGGGACTTAAGTCTAATAAGATCTTTAGCTATTCCGCGTTGAAAGCAACAACTCAAGCTATTCAGGAATGGCACAGGGGTTGCATTCGGGAAGAAGAGAAAAGAAGAAGTTGCAACGGTAGAGGAGGGTACTTGGTCCAGATCGAAAGGTCCTTCACCCCATTACCAAGCCAGACCCTACTACCCAAATCACCCTAATCACCCTCCCCGAAACACATATCCACCACCAAGGGTTTACAATAATCCTCCAGGACCAGGTTTCCGAGGGAATCATGCCTTCAGAAGGGAAAAGGCACAAAGAACATTCACTGAGTTGGAAGAAACTTATACTGCTCTGTTCCACAAATTGAAGCAGATAGGTTTGTTGAATCCTATTGAGACTAGATTGCCAAATCCCCTAACCCCAAATGTGGATCGCTCAGTAAGCTGTGAGTATTGTTCAGGGGCTCTCGGACATGATACCGAGAAATGTTGGAAACTGAAACATGCAGTGCAAAATCTTATTGACACCAATAAGATCGAGGTTCAGACACCAGAGGCACCCAACATTAATCAGAATCCATTGCCAACTCACCCTTAGACCCATGTGATCAAATTGATACACAAGAGAAGGGAAAATTAAGAAGCCCGATCTGTATTCCAAAGCAAAACCAATCGGCAAAAGTTGGTATATGAGAAGTCATGCTTGGTAATCGGGAGGAGTTTTCGGTGGTTTGTTTTTGTTGTCATTTCTTTTGTCCGAGTTGTTTCCAGGGGTTGTGACCTAGATTTTGTGTTGTAGTGAAACCCTCTTATCTTTCCATTTTGGTCATTTCAGTTTGCCTAGTCTTATCAAGTCTTGTTTCAGGTTTGTATTTTTGGTTTGCTTGTTTGTATTTGAAACAATTCTCCGTTTAGTGAAACTTTTTGTCTTTTATTACCCAGTTCGTCTTTTTGTTTAGCTTTTCTATCTCTAAATTTGTCATTTGTTCGAACGCCGACTCTAATGACATGGCATCGCACATAAGTTTGGCCTAATATTAAGGGTTAATCATGAAGCAATTAGAAAATAATCAGGTCATTTTAAAAAGAAATAAAAATGACTAGAGATTATTTGGAGCCCGAATCATGTGAGACTGGGGCAAGTAAAACACGAAGATACCCTTAAAGGAAAATTGGCCATGCTAAGGCAGGGTTTGCTCGTGATACTGAAATGAAAGTGTCATCCAGCAATACTTTGAAATGATAGATGAAAAGGCGAATGGACGATATAGTTATCAATCAGGGCACAAACAGAAGATGTCGTGAATATGTTGTTTGAACTTGGCATGTTTTGGAGATTGGAATGACGAAGGCATTTTGTTCTGCTATCCAAACACTCTATCCATCGTCAACCCTTTGTGCCTTATTTTAAATCTTTCATACCCCTCCTTCAGAATTAGTTGCAAAGACTAGAAACACAAGTTTGAAAGACAAGAGAAGAAAGGGATAAAGAAAAAAGAAAAGCAAAGAAAACATCAAAAAGAGATAAGAAAAAAACAAAAAGAAAAATGGAAAAGAAAAGGAATTGGGAACTACGTTTGACCTGATTCCTTAAAAAGGATACGTAGGCGCTTCACAACTCGGTCATAGTGTAAATAAAGAAATAAAAATCCCCAAGTAAGAAACTGGGGCAAAAAAAAAATTATGTTTATTATAAATAAATTTAGATCCGAAGGTTGTAAATTTTGAACCCAAAGTTGATTTGTTTTGAGCCTTTAATACCTTTTATTTCTAGCCCCATCCAAATCCTACATTACGGTCCAAAGAAAGACCTTCCGATCAGTCTTCAAAAAAGGCCAAGTCAAGCAAATATGAGTGTCTCATCAGAATATATCACTCTGACTCCCAACATAAAGGAAACACGAAAAAGTCTTAGCAGTGACACCCTAATCCCCAGCTAAAGGTAATACAAATGAGAGAGTCTTACCGGTGAAAACCTTCACAGGCACCATAAGGCGACGAAAGCTGAGAGAAAACAAAAATGAGAGAGGCTTGAAAGTTAAAACCCTTCGGGCACTACAAGTCGAATAAATGTGATAATCAGATGGAAATCACGAGACATAAATCGTGAAAGGCAATTAACGCCGGAGGATAGGCCATATGTGCATGTCATGACCAGTAGAGTTGGTATCCGCGTTTGATAAGTTTTTATAGTTGTTTATTGTTAGAGAGTCAGTTCTCCCTTGTCTTCTATTTGTTGTTTCTTTTTATCTTTCTCCTTTTGTCAAAAAATTCCCCCATCAAAGTCTGTCTAGTCAAAACATAGTGAGAAATGACTTCAAAACTTGCCACCAACTTTCCAATTATTATGCAAGGCAAGGAAATGCCACTGACGGCAGAGAAGTATGGTGCAAAGAAGATTATTAAACTGGGGCAGAAAATTTTCTTTTCAGTTTGAAACTTTTCTGGAAGTCAATACCCACTTGAAGAAGAAGGAAAGTCTTAAGGGAAATGGTCTTCGAACCAGTGTCATCCTCAAACAGCCTTCAAGAAGAGTGAAACACCAATTTTGAGGAGATGAAAATCCCTCAGCAATGTTATCTAAGGCAAGTTCCGAGGTGGTCGGACAACACAGAGTGGTAAAGGAAGAAAGGAAATCTCATAACCCCCAGCAAGTTGAGAAACACAGAACGAGGAAGGGATAAACGGAAAAACTCATCCCCAGCAAGAATATCATCTCCAGCAAATCAAATCATTCCCCAACAAGTTTTGGGAACCCCGAGCAAGGGAGAGGGGAAAAGGGAAAACCACCCCACAGGAGCAGCACAACCGCTCACAATGTTTTGAACTAACAAATTTTCTTTGATTTGAAACAGGGAAAGAAAGTGCTATTGATAGCAGAAAGTCATGCCACAAGGAAGAACACCAATATTGGGGCAGAAAATTTTCTGCCGTTGTTGAAAATTTTCTCGGAGAAACGAGGAAGGCAATTCAAGATGACGTGTCAGGTTTGTCCACCTTCAAATAGGATGTTTCAGGTTTGTCCACCTTCGAATAGGACGTCTCAGGTTTGTTCACTTTCAAACATTGATATCATGGGAGTATTCACCCTCGAATAGAATACGATGGGAGTATTCGCCCTCGAATAGAATACGATGGGAGTATTCGCCCTCGAATAGAATACAATGGGAGTATTCGCCCTCAAATAGAATACAGAGTAGGAGTATTCATCCTCGCATAGCATACAATGGGAGTATTCGCCCTCGAATAGAATACGATGGGAGTATCCTCCCTCGAATAGGATACGATGGGAGTATCCGCCCTCGAATAGGATACAATGGGAGTATTCGCCCTCGAATAGAATACGATGGGAATATTCGCCCTCGAATAGAATACGATGGGTGTATCCGCCCTCGAATAGGATACGATGGGAGTATTCGCCCTCGAATAGAATACGATGGGAGTATCTGCCCTCGAATAGAATACGATAGAAGTATCCGCCCTGGGATAGGATACGATGGGAGTATTCGCCCTTGAATAGAATATGATGGGAGTATTCGCCCTCGAATAGAATACGATGGGAGTATTCGCCCTCGAATAGGATACGATGGGAGTATCCACCCTCGAATAGGATACAATGGGACTATCCGCCCTCGAATAGGATATTTTATGTTTGTTTTATTTTACATTGTCCTATGCATATTTCGTAAATTATTGCCAGAATGCATTTTAAATTCAAAAGTTGCTAATAAAAACAGGGCATACCTATATAACAAAAGGCATGTCTTCAGTCTTTACATTGCAGGTCTTGAAACCAGTAACCCACTATAAAGCAGAGGGTTACAACAAGAGTTCCCAGCACAAATTCAAGCGCATGAATCAAAGGAAGGGAGGGAATGAAGGACAATTTTCCCAGCATCATTATCCTCAGCAGGAAAGTAAACAATTCTATAGATATCCCCACCAGTCAGGAGGGAAAACAACACGACCCATGAGGAAAGTAGTTGCAGAACAAGGTAATTTAGGAGAAAGGATGGTTTAAGAGGCGATGCGGGAAGAAGAAAGTGGTGCAGGAAGCAAAGGAAGACGATAGGGATGGGATGAAGTTCAAAGTTTGTTGTTGAAGTCAGGTGCCCGCCAGAAGAATGGAGTGGCGATTTATTTTCGAAGTTTAGTGTTGAAGTCAGGTGCCCGCCTGAAGAATGGAGTGGCGATCTATTTTCGAAGTATGTTGTTGAAGTTAGGTGCCCGCTTGAAGAATGGAGTGGCGATTTATTTTTGAAGTTTGTTGTTGAATTCAGGTGCCCACCTGAAGAATGGAGTGGCGATTTATTTTTGAAGTTTGTTGTCAAAGTCAGGTGCCCGCCTGAAGAAGGAGTGGCGATTTATTTTCGAAGTTTGTTGTCGAAGTCAGGTGCCCGCCTGAAGAATGGAGTGGCGATTTATTTTTGAAGTTTGTTGTTGAAGTCAGTGCCCGCCTGAAGAATGGAGTGGCGATTCATTTTTGAAGTTTGTTGTTGAAGTCAGGTGCCCACCTGAAGAATGGAATGGCAATTTATAATTAGAGTTTGTCGATAAAGTCAGAAGCCCGCCGGAAAAGTAGAACGGCGTCTCAGTTTCTGTGATTTGATAAGGATAGTGAACAATCGGAAAGTGACAAAGTGTAAAGGAAATCCTCAGGATGAATCCAAGTTAAAAATTAGAAGGAAGGCAACAAGGGTCAGAAAAGATAGATTCAGACTTCGAAGGAAAATAGTTCGAAGATCACAAGGAAGGGACCAATGGTCGGAGTTCGTCAATCAAGATAGGCCAAAATAACAATTGTCAGAAGAGAAGAAGCATGTGAAGAAACATCAAAGCCAGCAGGATGGCAAGGAACATGACAAGATCAAGCTGAAAAGATAGATAAGAATTTGCAATACTGTAACTTAGTCTAGCTTCTTATTTTCCGTTTAGCACGATGTAATAAGGAGATCAGTTAAGCAGTAACAACAGCAGCAACAGCAGCAACAGCAGTAACAGCAAGTTCACAGCTTCATGGTAGTCCCAGCTACCAAAACTTCTCGAACTACATTAACCTGATTCCCTTTTAGCCAGGGATATGTAGGAGACCTTCTGAAGCAAAGGTTCGGTCAAACTTTTCCAAAAACAAAATACTTCATACGGAGTGCTCAGACGGGCAAAAATCGCTCGTATCCGCTCACTTATCTTTGCACGAAAACTCTTCATGTTCCCTCGCAAAGAGGGGCAGCTGTGAGCACATGATTTTTGCCCTACATGAGAATTACTCCCAAAGAATTCAAAAAACAAAATATTTTTTTCTTTGTGTGCAATTTTATGGGTTTTGTGCTATTGTTTGCATTTATGCGTGCATGTTTATTTGTTTAATTAATGAAAAATACTAAAATATGTCACATTTGCATTTAGGATTCATTAAAAGTAATCAAGTTTATTTTACAAAAATAGAAAATTACAAAAAAAATATGTATTTGTTTTTGCATTTTTTAGTGTTTAATATCAAAATTGTATGATGTTTTTTTTTCTTGGTATTTGATTATGTGTGATAATTATTTAGAGTTAATGGGTACTTTAGGATGATTTGGTCAAGTATTAATTTTGGATTGTATTTTATTTTTAGAGAAAATTAAAGAAAAAATATATATATAAAAATAGATTAGAAATAAATAAAGAATGAAGGAGTCAAAATTGGGCCACATCTTGAATTAATCCTCAAGCCCAAACCAATTTTACCTTGAACCCAACCAAATAACCCATTACCCGGTCCAACCCACCTGCCCGACCCGGTCCATCCGCCCCAAATGACCCCCCATTTTTTCTGATTTTTCTCCTCATTCATTCTAATTTCCTAAACCCTAAAGACCCCTCCCACTCTCCCAGCCGCCGCCAGTCACCAACAGTACCCAAACGACCACCCTTCCCACCGTCCAAAGACCTGTCGACACCAACTGCAACCTCCTCATCACAACCCCTCTTCTTCGTATTTGGCCTCATCATCGACGAGAGAAGACCAACTTTATCGGAGCCCTAAATTTTCTCATCTCTTCAGTTCGCTCTTTCTCCATCAAAATCATGACTAACGCAGCATCAGGGATGGCTGTGCATGATGATTGCAAGCTGAAGTTTTTTAGAGTTGGAGGCAAAAAGAACTCACCGGTTCATCATCTATAAGATTGAAGAAAAGCAAAAACAAGTTTTTGTGGAAAAGCTTGGTGAACCAATTGAAAGTAATAGGATTTTAGCGCAGGCCTCCCTACTGATGAGTGTCGATATGCTGTCTACGACTTTGATTTCACAACTGAAGAAAATGTCCAGAAGAGCAGAACATTCTTCATTGCTTGGTCACATGACAATGCAAGAGTGAGAAGCAGGATGATTTATCCAAGCTCCAAAGACAGGTTCAAGAGTGAGCTCTATTGGATTAGCTTTGTTCATTTGTGTTGCTCGACGACAAGGTTTGTGGTTCCGAGTTCGATTCACTATTGTCTCTGTTTAGATAGCCACCATTTTTATGAATCTCTTTCGGAAGCTTTAAACCTTGGAGGTACAGCGTCCAATATGCTTATAGATGTCCATTTTGTTTCAATGATGATATGAATCCAGTGTGCTTGATTTTGTTCATGGTTTTCTCTATTGAATTTTAGGTCTTCCTCTTCAAATTTCAGAATACTTTCATTTCCCTACTTTTAATATATTTTTGATTGATTAAGTTCAGTTGAGAGCTATTTCCTCTATTAACGATCAAGAGAATACATCTCCTCACCCTTTGCGTTGTATGAGTATACAATTAAGAATTAACTTTGAGAATTAGAACTGAAAGTATACCTCATTTGAATTTGTTACACGTTGTTTGGTGTTGTATCATAGGAAATCTTGTAAGGATTGTATAGTTTGGATCTCTATCTTTGTGCTGAGTTTGCATTAATATGATAAATAGGCATGAGAAGGTTGACTACAATAGTATACTGGTTAGCTTGTCGTGCCTCTGATTTGTTACTTCCTGAATGTTTTTCGTGCACGATCTATTTGATAGCATTTCTAGTTGTTACCTCCAAAAGGCCTTTCTGTTTGAATGCTTCACTGTTTTCATTTTTGTTGAGTGTGGAATTATGTTGGGTTGAATGTATCTAAACCCATTGAGTTGTATTAGCTAAGAAGTTGTTTAATAAAAGATGTATTTTACCTACTTAAGAAGATGCTAGCACATGGAAAGAGAATATACAAGCTGGAAAGTAGATAACATGTGGGGAAATAATGAAAAGCTAAAAGGGATACATGTGGGAAGGGAATATACAGCTGAAAAGTGAAAGATTTAATTAAAAAGGGGGATTACTAGTGGAGGAACACCCTATTAAAATCCTTTTAGGAGCTGAAAAACGTAAAAAAAGGTTTGGATATAAATAGAGGGGGGAGATTAAAGGAGATACAGACAGAGAAATAGGGAGAGAGGGTTAGAAGACCAGTTTTCTTTAAAAAAGCTTTAACCAAAACTTTTTAAAGCTCTAGGACTGAAAGAGGGGACTGATTTTCGGAAAAGGCAGTGAGTCACATACAGATAAAAACAGAGAGAAGAGGGTCGAAAAAACCTGGGGACTGAAGTTCAAATTGTTACTTGCATTTGATGTGTGAAGGGGATAATACTGTTACGTGAAAAAATCAAAACAGTTGAAGTTTTTTTTTGGTTTTTCTATCTGGAATAGGGGCTGTTCAAGCTGTTAAGGAAATCGTGGTGGTTTGTTGTGGTATTTGGGTCTTGTGTGGTTTCAAATTCTATTCGGATTGGCTTCTTTATTTTCTGGTTTGTGGTCGAGTTCTAGACTGGTTTTGAAACTAGCTTTCCGAGCTTTCTGGGTTGCTGTTATATTGCTGGATTTCCTATTTGTTGTTGTTTGAAACTGTGTCGCTGAAACTGTGTCACTGAATCTGCTTTGCTGTGCTGTTACTGCCATACTACTGATCTTTTCCGCCTCATTTCCGCTTGTTTAACACTTTCCAGGTACAATTTTAAAAGCTTTCAAGTATTGTGATAATGAAGGGCATATAAATAAGTTTTATTTGAAGAGATGTACCAGATAAATCACGTTATTGATATGTATACTGATATTCGGTCAGTGACTATGGCTTAGATAGCTGATATATAACCTGTAATAGATAATAGGTAGTTATTTTGTTTGGAGTAATAGTATTGTGTTAGCTATGTTGAAGAGACTGACTATTGTATTATTCAAGATTTCTGTTCCTACGTAGTAATGACTGCTTAAATCTAAAGTAGTAACATCACATACTGATAGAATTAGTTGTAGAGATTTTGAAATTGCTTGTGAAACTGTAGCGGCAGGTCTATATAATATCGATACAAGTAAGTGTAACAATCATTAGCTGGACTTTGGATTGCCTAAATGGACCGGTATCTAAAGTAATGGATTACACTCTCCGAATATATACGAACCTAGATTTAAACGCAAAAAAATGTGAACTTGCAATTAGTTAAAATAGTATAATATGGCGGAGTATTCTGACTCACAACTTTGAACGTATGAAATTTAAGTTACTCATTCCTATGGGCTTCGGCATCTCGCTAATAGATCTAAACATTATAACTTAGAAAAGTCTCCTAGTGACAGAACAATTGAAGCAAATAATAAATAATTAGGTTCTTTTATTATTAGAGTAAAATTGAATAGAAAACCATAGCTCACTTTAGTTTGACTTTAATAAAATGATACGAGCCTCGCCAAATAACATGTAAATTACGGGGCCCTCAATAGTTGGTTATTTTCAAAATGCCTAGATTTCGAGACGACCCGTTTTTGACAAATTCCATGGCCTTCTCAAAACAGCGAAACCGTTAGTATCTTTAGGCACGTATTTAATAATGTTATCTCCTTAAACCCGGGTGCACATTTATGTGACCCAAATCTAAATCTCAACGGAATCGGAATGTGTTAAAGGCCACAGGTGCACTAGTACGGTGTGGTTCGAGATACGTTTTCACAACGTTGCAATCCTTGTTAAAAATAATAATAATAGTAATAAAAGTGGTCAAAGATATAAAGTTTGCACATTAGTTCATATTTGTTAAAAATCAGATAATCAAGCCGAGTATAATAGTTGAGCGACCGTGCTAAAACCACGGAACTCGGGAATGCCTAACACCTTCTCCCGGGTTAACAGAATTCCTTATCCGGATTTCTGGTACGCAGGCTATTTAACAGAGTCAATCTTTTCCTCGATTCGGGATTCAAACCGGTGACTTGGGACACCATAAATCTCCCAAGTGGCGACTCTGAATTAATAAATAAATCCTATTTCGATTGTCCTTTAATTGGAAAAACTCCCTAATCCATCCACACCCTCGCGGGTGCGGTAAAAAGGAGGTGTGACAGCACCAACATGGCTATCAATTCTGATGCAGTCAAGAGATATTATGTGTAATTTCCTTGATCAAGATAATTATTTGCTCGTTTTTTTGTAGTTGGTGCTTATTGGATAATGAAACGACGGAGGCAGTTCTTTCTTCTATCCAAACACTTTCAACCTTTGCTTTCCCTTTTAAGCCTTAATTATTTTGTTTCATATCCCTTTTTTGGAATCGTTAAAGAAAAAAAAATGAAAAAATGATGATAAGAAAATCACAAGAAAGCAAAATATTGTGTGAACTACGTTTGACCTGATTCCGCAAGAAAGGATACGTAGCCGCCTCACGGCCCGGTCGCAACGTGACAAATGTCACGCGATTCAAAAATCCCAAAGCAAGAAAACTGGGGCAGAAGTTATATTCCCTTTAAGAAATTGGTTTCCAAGAGTTGTATTCCTTTACTCATCAAGTTATTTTGAATTTCTTGATAACCTTTTCTTTTCTTACCCACTCAAAACCACCCATCTTATGACCAAAAAAGACATCGATCATTGTTTAATAGGTGTCAGGTCAGGAAGACGAGAGCTTAGGGTAATACATTGATCTTAGACTAAAAAGGATCATGAGCCAAAAGAATTCCCAGCAGAGAGAATCTTACCGGCAGCACTCCAATCCCCAACTGAAAAATAAAATGAGAGAGTCTTATCGGTGAAAATCTTCACAGGCACCGTAAGGCGACGTAAGCTGTGATGAATTAAAATGAGAGAGCCTTAGGATGAAAACCTTCACAGACACCTTAAGGCAACGAGAGCTGAGAGAAATCAGAGAGTCTCATTAGTGAAAACCCCTCGAAGGGCGCTATGAGTCGACAAGACGAGTTTAGCGGAAAGGATCCACATATGGCAAAGAGTTTGTCACGACCCTAGTTCACCAATCGTGAACATGTCGTGATGGCACCCAGTACCCACGACTAGGTAAGCCTAACACGTTGCGGAATATACCAGTTTATAAACATTTAATAAGAATTAGCGGAAAATAAGATGAAAGGGATGTAATCCGTGCCGCTTGGCACATACACTAGTCAAATACGCTGTTTAAAACACTACCAAGACCCGGAATCCCACGGGTAATACAGACTAAAAGAGATCATACAATTGTAGCTTTATGTAAAAGGAGTATCTAACAACGGAATGAAGAAAAATCATCTACTAGCACTAGAATAGAAGGAAGGCCTCCGGATCCGCGGACGTAGCAGATCATACCTTGAGGTCTCCCAAAACGCTGCTGAATCACCTGGTGTGAGCCTGCCCTGATGTACCTGGATCTGCACAACAAAAGTGTGCAGAAGAGTAGCATGAGTACACCACAGCGATACTCAGTAAGTGCCAAGCCTAACCTCGATGGAGTAGTGACGAGGAAGGTCAGGGCCCTACTGAGAAAACAATAAAACAATGATAATAACAACAATAAGCAGTTTAAATGAATAATAAATTTCCAAACTAGCAACATTAAGATGATTACTACAATCGTCTACAACTAAGCTAACAACGAATAGCCAACTCAATAAAACAAGTCCAGGACCTGTAGGAATCGAACCCACAGTCCCATTGACAGTACCTCTGGGTCTCCGGGAATCGAACCCGCAGCCCATGTCTCAATAAAAAATCAATAACTCAGGATCTCCGGGAATCGAACCCGCAGTCCCTACCAATAACTCAGGATCTCGGGAATCGAACCCGTAGTCCTTACCAATAACTCAGGATCTCGGGAATCGAACCCGTAGTCCCTACCAATAACTCAGGATCTCGGGAATCGAACCCGTAGTCCCTACCAATAACTCAGGATCTCGGGAATCGAACCCTTAGTCCCTACCAATAACTGAGGATCTCGGGAATAGAACCCGTAGTCCCTACCAATATCACGCTGTGTCTCTGGGAATCGAACCCACAGCCTTGGGTCTCCGGGAATCGAACCTGCAGTCCAGAAGCACAGCCAATAAAGGAATCCACAGAGAGAATAATTATGCTTAACTATAACTTCACCAAAAAATAGTGCCAATAATTATCAAGGAGTTCAAATAAGGCAATTAGGCAACTAAACAGTTAAGTACTACCTAATCATGCTTTTCTAACCACTACCGGGTAAAAATATCAAATTAACAGCCAAAGACAGGAATATCGCTCATCGAACATTTTAAATAAAGTACGTATTCAACAACCAGTGTATGTACACGCCTGTCACCTCGCGTACAAGGCATTTAAACTATCACATAATATTCTAGGGGTGAAAATTCCCCCACACGAGGTTAGACAAGCCACTTACCTCGACTCCGGTACAAAACCGCTATGAAACAACTCTCTTTCCGCGAATGTCGGCCTCCACAGGTGTAGTATCTGATAAAAATCAATAGAATCATATCAAAATATGTCAATTGGGCATTACCCAATCAAAACAACTCAAAATAAGCCAAAACCCACAAGTTGCCAAAACCCGACTTTCGGTACGCTTATCGAAAAATCACGAAAATTATATTTTCGGAACCCTTGTCTCAATACGAGTCTAAGCATATAAAGTTTATCAAATTCAGACTCCATTTGCCCACTCAAAACCTTGATTTTCTAAAGTTCAAGCCTAGGGTGAAAATCCCCATAAAACACCCCAAATTCCTCCATTTTCATGAGATAATTGCATAATATTGTCAACAATAATCATAATTTGAGTCCATAGTTGATTACCTGAAGAAACCCCTTGAATCTCCCTTCAAAATCGCCCAAATCGCCCCTTAAGCCGAGCCCTCAATGTTTGGAAATGTTTCTGAAATTTCTAACTTCTGATATAATTAACTCTCTGCGATTTCCGCTTCCGCGGACAAAATTCCGCTCCTGCGAGCTCGTATCTGCGACCAACTGGTCGCTTCTGCAATCCCAGGCCTAACTGGGCAATCCCGCTTCTGCGAGGAAAGGACCGCTTCCGCGCGTCCGCTTCCGCGATTGGACAACCGCTCCTGCGAGAATTTCCGCTTCTGCGAGAAATAGTCCGCTTCTGCGGACTCGCTTAAGCGAATTCCCCTCCGCTCCTGCGGATTCTCACTCCTCGACCCAAGGTCGCTTCTGCGACGAGTCTTCCGCACCCGTGACTCTGCCTCAGCCGAAGAGGATCCGCCTCTGTGAACCCAGGCGCTCATGCGTCCCAAGTTCCGCTCCTGCGGACTCGCCTCTGCGGTCCCATTTCCGCAGGGGCGAAAACGACAGATCAGAAGGCCCAACCTGCAATTTTCCATGTTTTCCTTCCGTTTTCCCATCGAATTCATCCCGAGGCTCCCGGGACCCCAACGAAAACCACCAACATACTCCAAAACACGATATGAACTCGTTCAAATCATAAAAACACGTCTAACAACATCAAAACCCATAATTCGCATCGAATTCAAGCCTAAATTTCTTAAAACTTTCCGAATTGCACATTCGATCTAAAACCCGACCAAACGACGTCCGAATGACCCGAAACTTTGCGGACATATCCAAATTCACATAACGAAGCTACAGAAATTGTCGGAATTCCATTCCGACCCCCGGATCAAAATCTCACCTATCGTTCGGATTCGCCAAAATTTCAACCTTCGGCATTTCAAGCCTAATTGAGCTACGGACCTCCAAAATACATTCCGAACACGCTCCCAACCCCGAAATCACCTAACGGAGCTAATGGAACCATCGGATTTCCGTTCCGAGATCGTCTTAATACTGTTCCGGCTACGGACCATTTTCTAGCTTTAAAGCTCTCATTCAGGGACTAAGTGTCCCAAAATGTTCCAAATTTCAGAACCGACTCTCCCGGCAAACCACAATTGCAGAAATGAACTTAGGGGAACAGTTAAATTAGGGATTGGGGCGTAATTTTCTAAAACGACCGGTCGGGTCGTTACATCTTCCCACACTTAAAAGATTCGTTCGTCCTCGAACGGGCATAGAAAACATACCCGGAGTAGTGAAAAGATGAGGGTACTGGCTACGCATATCCTGCTCAGTCTCCCAAGTCGCCTCCTCGACCGGCTGGCCCCGCCACTGAACCTTTACCGAAGTGATGTTCTTTGACCTTAGCTTCCTGACCTGCCTGTCTAGAATGGCTACTGGCTCCTCAACATAAGACAGATCCTTGTCTAGCTGAACAGACGTGAAATCCAACACATGCGACGGGTCACCATGGTATCTCCGGAGCATGGAGACATGAAATATGGGGTGAACTCCGGCTAGGCTCGGGAGGTAAGGCCAACTCATAAGCAACCTCCCCAACACGCCTCAAAATCTCAAAAGGGCCAATAAATCTAGGACTCAGCTTTCCTTTCTTCCCAAACCTCATAACGCCCTTCATGGGCGAAACTCGAAAGAACCCGCTCACCAACCATGAAAGCCACATCGCGAACCTTCTTGTCCGCATAACTCTTCTCGTCTAGACCGGGCCGCACGAAGTCTGTCCTGAATCACCTCGACCTTATCCATAGCCTCCCGAACCATGTCGGTACCTAGCAATCTGGCCTCGCCCCGCTCAAACCAACCCACGGAGACCCGCACCTCCTACCATATAGGCCTCGTACGGTGCCATCCGAATACTAGACTGGTAGCTGTTGTTATAAGCAAACTCCGCCAGTGGCAAGAAGTGATCCCATGAACCTCCAAACTCAATCACGCAAGCACGGAGCATATCCTCCAAAATCTGAATAGTGTGCTCAGACTGCCCATCAGTCTGGGGGTGAAAGGCTGTGCTCAGCTCCACCCGAGTACCTAACTCCTGCTGTACGGCTCTCCAGAATCGTGAAGTGAACAGAGTGCCTCTATCTGAAATGATGGAAACTGGAATACCATGCAGCCGAACTACCTCCCTGATATAGATCTCCGCAGTCGCTCCGATGAATATGTAGTGCCCACCGGTATAAAATGGGCGGACTTGGTCAGCCGATCCACAATGACCCAAATGGAATCAAACTTCCTAACCGTCCGTAGAAGTCCAGATACAAAGTCCATGGTAATGCGCTCCCATTTCCACTGGGAATTTCAATCTTCCACCCGTACGCTGATGCTCATACTTCACTTGCTGGCAGTTGAGGCATCTGGAAACATAATCAACTATATCCCTCTTCATCCGCCTCCACCAGTAATGCTGTTTCAAGTCCCGATACATCTTCGCGGCTCCCGGATGGATGGAATACCGCGAGCTATGGGCCTCTGCTAGAATCAGCTCTCGAAGATCATCTACATCGGGCACACAGATGCGCCCTTACATCCTCATAACTCCATCATCTCCGATGGTAACATCTCGAGCATCACCACGCCGAACTCTATCCCGGAGGACAAGCAAATGAGGGTCGTCGAACTGACGCTCCCTGATGCGGTCAAATAGAGAAGACCGAGAAACCACACAAGCCAGAACCCGGCTGGGCTCCGAAAGATCCAGTCTAACAAACTGCCTGGCTAAAGCATGAACATCCATCGCCATAGGCCTCTCCGAAGCTGGTAGATATGCCAAACCCCAAACTCTTCGCCCGACGACTCAAGGCATCGGCAACCACATTAGCCTTGCCCGGATGATAGAGAATAGTAATATCATAGTCCTTCAGTAGCTCCAACGATCTCCTCTGACGCATATTCAGGTCCTTCTACTTAAGAAAGTGCTGCAAGCTCCGGTGATCAGTGTAGATCTCACAAGGAAACCCATATAAGTAATGACGCCAAATTTTCAAGGCGTGAACAATGGAAGCTAGCTCCAAATCATGAACAGGGTAATTCTTCTCATGCACCTTCAGCTGTCTCGACGCGTAGGCAATCACCCTACCGTCCTGCATCAATACCGCACCGAGTCCAACTCGTGAGGCATCACAATATACAGTATAGGACCCCGAACCTGTAGGCAACATCAATATAGGGGCCAAAGTCAAAGCTGTCTTGAGCTTCTGAAAGCTCGCCTCACACTCGTCTGTCCACTGGAAAGGGGAACCCTTTTGGGTCAATCTGGTTATAGGTGCTGCAATCGAAGAGAACCCCTCTACGAAACGACGGTAATAGCCCGCC
This sequence comes from Nicotiana noctiflora, assembly GCA_032618575.1. Classification (NCBI taxonomy): domain Eukaryota; kingdom Viridiplantae; phylum Streptophyta; class Magnoliopsida; order Solanales; family Solanaceae; genus Nicotiana; species Nicotiana noctiflora. The sequence continues at coordinate 217,034 of JASVEL010005666.1, read as the reverse complement.
AAACCAAGGAAACTACGAATCTTGGTAGCGGAGGAGGGTCTGGGCCAACTCTGCATGGCCTCCACCTTCCTCGGATCTACTCGAATACCATCACTCGACACCACGTGACCCAAAAATGCTACTGAACTCAACCAGAATTCACATTTAGAGAACTTGGCGTAAAGCTGCTTCTCCCTCAGAATCTGAAGCACTATCCTCAAATGCTGCTCGTGCTCTTCCCGGCTCCGAGAATATACTAGAATATCATCAATAAAGACAATCACGAACGAGTCCAGATAAGGCCTGAACACACTGTGCATCAAATGCATAAAGGCTGCTGGGGCATTAGTCAGCCCAAAAGACATCACGAGGAACTCATAGTGGCCATACCGGGTCCTGAAGGCAGTCTTCGGGATATCTGGCTCCCGAATCTTCAACTGGTGATACCCGGAGCGCAAATCAATCTTAGAAAACACTTGTGCACCCTGTAGCTGGTCAAATAGATCATCAATACGGGGCAAAGGATACCGGTTCTTCACTGTAACCTTGTTCAAGCTGACGATAGTCAATACACATACGCATAGAACCGTCCTTTTTCTTCACAAACAATACAGGAGCACCCCAAGGAGAAACACTGGGTCGAATAAAACCCTTGCCCAATAACTCCTGTAACTGATCCTTCAACTCCTTTAACTCAGGAGGAGCCATACGGTACGGTGGAATAGAAATGGGCCGAGTGCCCGGCAACAAGTCAATAGCAAAGTCAATATCTCTGTCGGGCGGCATGCCCGGAAGATCAGCTGGAAATACATCAGCAAAGTCACGTACCACATGAACAGAATCAATAGAGGGAGTGTCAATACTGACGTCCCGCACATAGGCTAGATAAGCAGCACACCCCTTCTCAACCATACGCTGAGCTCTGAGAAAAGAAATAACACGGTTAGGGGTGTGATCTAGAGTACCACTCCATTCAATACGTGGAATGCCTGGCATAGCCAGCGTCACGTTCTTGGCGTGACAATCAAGAATAGCATAATGGGGCGACAACCAGTCCATGCCCAGAATAATATCAAAATCGACCATCCCAAGCAGCAATAGATTCGCTCTGGTCTCAAAATCACAAATGGTAACCAAACACGACCGATATACGCGGTCCACTACCAAAGAATCACCCACCGGAGTGGAAACATAAATGGGGGCACTCAAAGAATCCCGAGGCACACCCGGATGAGAAGCAAAGTAAGAAGACACATATGAAAAAGTGGAACCAGGGTCGAATAGAACCGATGCCTCCCCGTGACTAACCGGAATAACACCGTGATAACGCAGTCGGATGCAACAACGCCAGCAGCGATCGGAGAATAGCATAGAATCTAGCCTCGTCCCCCTCTCGAGGGCGGCCTCCGGAACTCTGACCCCCGCCTGGCTGGCTGGGCGGGTGGAGTGGCAGCTGGAGCTGGAATGATAGCTCGCCGGCCCCGAGAACTACGTCGAGGCCGCGAAGACCGACGAGGGCTCCCTCCTACGCCCGGGGCACTCCCTACCAGACGGCGAGTATCCCCACACCCAAAGCAAGCTGCGGGAGGATACGGTGACTGTGACTGACCGTCCTCACCCCCACTAGTCCGACCCCCGGAAGGACCCCGCGTAGGAGGTGCACCGGAAACCGGGGAGCATAATAAGGCTCCCGAGGTGCTGGAGTACTACCGGCCGCGGGCAATGCTGAGTGAACTGGTCGGCCGGAATAACCCCCTGCCAAAACGACCGGCTGCTGAAGTGCGGGCACCGGAGAAATGGCCCGACTCACGAGACCTCTTAGCCTCTCTATCTCCTCGCTCTCTAGGGAGCATACTCTCGATCCTCCTGGCAATGCTAACTGCCTGCTGATAAGATATATCTGTCTCCAACTCTCTCTGGCCATGCTGGACCAGATCGGCGGAATCAGGCCCTCAATAAATCTCTGCACTCTCTCTCAGACCGTGGCTACCAAAGCCGGTGCATGCTTGGCTAGACGGGTGAAACTGATAGCATACTCCGATACTGACATGGAGCCCTGTCGCAACCGCTCAAACTCCGAGCGCCAAGAATCCCTAAGGTTCTGTGGAACAAACTCCCTCAAAAACATATCTGAAAACTGCATCCAAGTCAATGAAGCAGACTCCTCTGGACTATCCAACTCATACGTGCGCCACCAATCATAAGCGGCCCCACGAAACTGAAAAGCAGTGAAGGAAACCCCGCCGGTCTCCACAATCCCCATAGTACGAAGAATACGATGACACTCCTCTAGAAAACCCAATGCATCATATGAAGCCAAACCACTAAACACTAGAGGGTCATATTTCTTGAACCTCTCCAATCTACGCTGCTCGTCCTCAGAGGCAGCTGGTCCACCTCCGGGCTGTGCTGGGGCGGCAGGAGGCATAACCAAAACATCTGGAACCTGTCCCACTGGCACACGCTGCTCCGGTGTAACGGCTGCGGGAGTCCGGGCCCCTCCCCCGGCCTGAGATGTAGCTGCGACGAGAGGAAGCAGTCCTGCCTAAGCTAAAGTGGTATACATACTCATGAACTGGGCCAGGGTCTCCTGTAGTGCTGGAGTAGTAGCAGTTGTAGTCGGTGTACCAGGTGCCTGAGCTCCAACCTGGTCTACCTGTGGTACCTCAGTGGCAGCGCGTGCGGGTGTTGTGGTTGTACCTCGGGCGCGTCCTCGTCCTCTACCTCGGCCCCGGCCTCTAACTGAGGCAACAGGGGGCGCGGGTACCTGATCGTCGTGAGTAGCTCGTGTCCTCACCATCTGTGAGAGAATAGAAATCAATAGTTTAGAATTTTGATGCCAAAAATGTCGCACGACAAGGAATCCAAAGAAATGAAGAGTTTCCTAAACAGTTACATAGCCCCTCGTAGATAAATACAGACGTCTCCGTATCGATCAGCGAGACTCTAAGTAACAGGTCTGTGTCCCGTGACTCCTATGAACCTAGTGCTCTGATACCAACTTGTCACGACCCTAGTTCACCAATCGTGAACATGTCGTGATGGCACCCAGTTCCCACGACTAGGTAAGCCTAACACGTTGCGGAATATACCAGTTTATGAACATTTAATAAGAATTAGCGGAAAATAAGATGAAAGGGATGTAATCCGTGCCGCTTGGCACATACACCAGTCAAATACGCTGTTTAAAACACTACCAAGACCCGGAATCCCACGGGTAACACAGACTAAAAGAGATCATACAATTGTAGCTCTATGTCAAAGGAGTATCTAACAACGGAATGAAGGAAAATCATCTACTAGCACTAGAATAGAAGGAAGGCCTCCGGATCCGCGGACGTAGCAGATCATACCTCGAAGTCTCCCAGAAAGCTGCAGAATCACCTAGTACGAGCCTGCTCTGATGTACCTGGATCTGCACAACAAAAGTGTGCAGAAGAGTAGCATGAGTACACCACAGCGGTACTCGGTAAGTGCCAAGCCTAACCTCGATGGAGTAGTGACGAGGAAGGTCAGGGCCCTACTGAGAAACAATAATACAATGATAATAACAACAATAAGCAGTTTAAATGAATAATAAATTTCCGAACTAGCAACAATAAGATGATTACTACAATCGTCTACAATTAAGCTAACAATGAATAGCCAACTCAATAAAACAAGTCCAGGACCTGTAGGAATCGAACCCACAGTCCCATTGACAGTACCTCTGGGTCTCCGGGAATCGAACCCGCAGCCCATGTCTCAATAAAAAATCAATAACTCAGGATCTCCGGGAATCGAACCCGCAGTCCCTACCAATAACTCAGGATCTCGGGAATCGAACCCGTAGTCCCTACCAATAACTCAGGATCTCGGGAATCGAACCCGTAGTCCCTACCAATAACTCGGGATCTCGGGAATCGAACCCGTAGTCCCTACCAATAACTCAGGATCTCGGGAATCAAACTCGTAGTCCCTACCAATAACTCAGGATCTCGAGAATCGAACCCGTAGTCCCTACCAATATCACGCCGGGTCTCTGGGAATCGAACCCACAGCCCTGGGTCTCTGGGAATCGAACCCGCAGTCCACAAGCACACCCAATAAAGGAATCCACAGAGAGAATAATTATGCTTAACTATAACTTCACTGAAAAATAGTGCAAATAATTATCAATGAGTTCACATAAGGCAATTAGGCAACTAAACAGTTAAGTACTACCTAATCATGCTTTTCTAACCACTACCGGCTAAAAATATGAAATTAACAGCCAAAGACAAGAATATCGCTCATAGAACATTTTAATTAAAGTGCGTTTTCAACAACCGGCGCATGTACACGCCCGTCACCTCGCGTACAAGGCATTTAAACTATCACATAATATCCTAGGGGTGAGAATTTCCCCCACACGAGGTTAGACTAGCCACTTACCTCGACTCCGGTACAAAACCGCTATTAAACAACTCTCTTACCGCGAATGTCGGCCTCCACAGGTGTAGTATCTGATAAAAATCAATAGAATCATATCAAAATAGGTCAATTGGGCATTACCCATTCAAAACAACTCAAAATACGCCAAAATCCACAAGTTGCCAAAACCCGACTTTCGGTACGCTTATCGAAAAATCACGAAAATTATATTTTCGGAACCCTTGTCTCAATACGAGTCTAAGCATATAAAGTTTATCAAATTTGGACTCCATTTGCCCACTCAAAACCTTGATTTTCTAAAGTTCAAGCCTAGGGTGAAGACCCCCATAAAACACCCCAAATTCCTCAATTTTCATGAGATAATTGCATAATATTGTCAACAATAATCATAATTTGAGTCCATAGTTGATTACCTGAAGAAACCCCTTGAATCTCCCTTCAAAATCGCCCAAATCGCCCCTTAAGCCGAGCCCTCAATGTTTGGAAATGTTTCTGAAATTTCGAACTTCTGATATAATTAACTCTCCGCGATTTCCGCTTCTGCGGACAAAATTCCGCTCCTGCGAGCCCGTATCTGCGACCAACTGGTCGCTTCTGCAATCCCAGGCCTAACTGGCCAATCCCGCTTCTGCGAGAAAATGACCGCTTCTGCGCGTCTGCTTCCGCGATTGGACAACCTCTCCTGCGAGAATTTCCGCTTCTGCGAGAAATAGTCCGCTTCTGCGAGAAATAGTCCGCTTCTGCGGACTCGCTTAAGCGAATTCCCCTCCGCTCCTGCGGATTCTCACTCCTCGACCCAAGGTCGCTTCTGCGACGAGTCTTCCGCACCCGCGACTCCGCCTCAGCGGAAGAGGATCCGTCTCTGCGAACCCAGGCGCTCCTGCGCCCCAAGTTCCGCTCCTGCGGACTCGCCTCTGCGGTCCCATTTCCGCAGGGGCGAAAACGACAGAACAGAAGGCCCAACCTGCAATTTTCCATGTTTTCCTTCCGTTTACCCATCCGAAAACACTCCGAGGCCCCCGGGACCCCAACAAAAACCACCAACATACTCCAAAACATGATACGAACGTATTCCAATCATAAAAACACGTCTAACAACATCAAAACCCATAATTCACATCGAATTCAAGCCTAAATTTCTTAAAACTTTCCGAATTGCACATTCGATCTAAAACCCGACCAAACGACGTTCGATATGACCTGAAACTTTGCGGACATATCCAAATTCACATAACGAAGCTACAGAAATTGTCGAATTCCATTCCGACCCCCGGATCAAAATCTCACCTATCGTTCGGATTCGCCAAAATTTCAACCTTCGGCATTTCAAGCCTAATTGAGCTACAGACCTCCAAAATACATTCCGAACGTGCTCCCAACCCCAAATCACCTAACGGAGCTAATGGAACCATCGGACTTCCGTTCCGAGATCGTCTTAACACTGTTCCGGCTACGGACCATTTTCTAGCTTTAAAGCTCCCATTCAGGGACTAAGTGTCCCAAAATGTTCCAAATTTCAGAACCGACTCTCCCGGCAAACCACAATAGCAGAAATAAACTTAGAGGAACCGTTAAATTAGGGATTGGGGCATAATTTTTCTAAAACGACCGGTCGGGTCGTTACAAAGTTGCACATCTGTTTACCCCAGGCGAATGAGGCCATCAAAAAGTTTGATTGATGCAAATAGACTGGGTCGATTAATCCGGAATACATGACATGATCGTTGGGAACAGACATACCATCGAGATAAGTTCTGTTCTTTTCTTTTCCCAGCGTATTGTTTAGAAAGATTTTTCTCTTTTTCTATCTTTTCATCTTTTTGTCTCAAGGACTTTTCACGGAATTTGTTTTCTTTATATTTAAAAGAAAGAATTTTCAGAGTCTACTACCAGTCGCCGAGATGGTACAAAGGGAAATATGGAGAAAAGCTAGAAAGCAATGTTTGAGGAACATATTGATCAAGTTCCTAGAGGGCCCCTAGCGGAACTTCGATGGATCACTGACCAAGTTCCAAGATGGTAAGACCACACAAAAAAGGGAAGGAGATAGGGGAAATCCATCCATAGTGAAATGATCCCAGTATCCGCATCTAATAACATCTTATCCCCTGCAGTATTGAAGGAAAGAGTAACTCGTGTAGAGAGTGGTTTGGAGTTGAAAAGACTCCCCAGAGTGTTTTGAAACAAGAGAGAGGGAAACGGATGAATGGAAAGTACATCCCCAGTAGAAAAAATCATCCCCAGCAAGTAATATTATCCCCAACCAGTTGGGAGGCACATAGCAAGAAACAAAAATAATCCCCAGCAAGAGTGTCAAGATTACTCACCATGTTTTAAAACTAACAAGATCTTTTTTGATCTCACAAGAAAATAAAGTTTGGTAATGGCGGGAAGATATGCCACAAGGAAAGTCATCGAAACTGGGACAGAAAATATTCTGCCATTGTCAAAACTTTTCTCGGTTGAATGAAGGAATAAGCGAATACATTTTCATATCTTAGCAATTAGGATCCCACCTGTATAACAAGGAAATACATTTTCATATCTTTACCAATTAGGCACCCACCTGTATAATGAGGGAATACATTTCATGTCTTTGAAATTAGGCGCCCACCTGTATAACGAGGGAATACATTTCATGTCGTAGAAATTAGGCGCCCACCTGTATAACGAGGCAATACATTTCATGTCTTAGAAATTAGGTGCCCACCTATATAACAAGGGAATACATTTTCATGTCTTTACCAAATAGGCACCACCTGTATAACGAGGGAATACGTTTCATGTCTTATAAATTAGGTGCCCACATGTATAACAAGGGAATACATTTTCATGTCTTAGAAATTAGGCGCCCACCTGTATAACGAGGGAATACATTTTCATGTCTTAGAAATTAGGCGCCCACCTGTATAACAAGGGAATACATTCTCATATCATAGCAATTAGGCGCCCACCTGTATAACAAGAGAATACATTTTCATGTCTTTACCAATTAGGCACCCACCTGTATAACAAGGGAATACATTTTCATGTCTTTACTAATTAGGCACCCACCTGTATAACGAGGGAATACATTTAATGTCTTAGAAATTAGGCGCCCACCTGTATAACAAGGGAATACATTCTCATATCTTAGCAATTGGGCGCCCACCTGTATAACAAAGGAATACATTTTCATGTCTTTACCAATTAGGCACCCACCTGTATAACGAGGGAATACATTTCATGTCTTAGAAATTAGGTGCCCACCTATATAACAAGGGAATACATTTTCATGTCTTTACCAATTAGGTGCCCACCTGTATAATACGGGAATACATTTTCATGTCTTTACCAATTAGGCGCCCACCTGTATAACAATGGAATATATTTTCATGTCTTAAAAATTAGGCGCCCTCCTGTATAACAATAGAATACATTTCATGTCTTAGAAATTAGGCATCCACCTGTATAACAAGGGAATACATTTTCACATCTTAACATTAGGCGCCCACCAGTATAACAAAGGAATACATTTTCATGTCTTTATCAATTAGGCACCCACCTGTATAACAAGGGAATACTTTTCATATCTTAGCAATTAGCTCCCACCTGTATAACAAGGGAATACATTTTTACATCTTAGCATTAGACACTCACCTTTATAACAAGAGGAATATTTTTCAGTCTTTACATCGCATGTCTTGGAACCAGCGACCCACCATGAAGGCAGAAGGACACATCAGAAGATCCCCATCACAAATCCAAATTCAGAAGTGGGAAAAAAGGCAACGATGGCCGGAAAAGCTCTTTACATTACATGTTTTGAAACCAGTAACCCACCCTTAAGTGGAAGGTTATAACAAAAGTCCCTAGCGCAAATCCAAGCACAAGAGTCAGAAGAAAGATGAGACATATATGGAGAGGAACAACTTTCGAACCTTGTCTACCCCCTCAACATAACAGACTTGATGGAGAAAGCTCTATCCCCAGAAGATTGAACAAAACGAGGATATCTGATATTCAAAGAAGCGAAGGCTAGTGCCACTTCCAAGTTCTCGAAAGAAAAGCACTTGAAGAAGCACAAGACGACAAGAAGGCAAGGCGACATGAATAAGTTAAAGATAGATGAGATCTTATGATCCATAGGCTAGATTAGCTTCTTGTTTTTCCCCTTTAGCACGGTGTAATAAGGAGATCAGTAAAGCAGTGGTAACGACATGCAGTAGCAGTAACATCGAAACCACAATCCCTTGGTATTCCCAGCTACCAAAACTTTCCGAACTGCATTGACCTGATTCCTGTTTAAGCCAGGATAGTAGGAGGCCTCCCGAAGCAAAGGCTCGATCAAAATGTTTTGAAAATGCTTCACACGGAGCGCTCAAGCAGGCAAAAATTGCTCGTATTCGCTCATTTATCTTTGCACGAAAACTCTTCATGTTTCCGCGCAAAGAGGGGCAGCTGTGAGCACGTGGGTTTTGCCTCACATGAACTACTCCAAAAGAAATCAAAATCAAAGTTATCTTATTTTATTGTGTACATGTTTGTAAGTTTCTCATGATATTTTGTGATTGTTTACGTCTGTGTGTACGTGCTTTTTTGTGTAAATTAATAAAAAAAGTACAAAAAATATATTGTATTTACATTTTAGGACTTAACTTTATAATTAGAAGTAATTAAAGTGGTTTTACTAAAATGGAAAAACACAAAATATGTATCTTGCATTTTTCTTTTAGCTAGCATTTAATATCCAAATTGTTTGATTTTTATTTTAATTAGTGTTTAATTATGTGTGATAATTGTTATTAGAAGTTAATTAGTATTTTGATAAGTTAATTTGCTCTTATAATATAGCCTAAGATTTTTGGTTCTACAATTAAGAAATAAAAAGGAAAGAAAAAAACAAAAAGAAAAAAAAAAAAAGAAACTCGGACAAGGCCAGCAAATTCCCACAGCCCAAACAATTTCTCATCACAAGCCCAAACCAAACACCCCTATACACGGTCCTGATCCAATCCATCTCAGAGATCAACCAAACGATGTCGTTTGGATTCTCAAATCTCAGCCATCCATTTGATCACATCCAACGGCCTCAAGCTTCCCATTTGGCCCGACCCGTTCACCCTTGAGATCGACCCAGTCTCATTTAATTGAGACGACGTCGTTTTTTACTTGGCAAGAAATCCTGGCCGTCAATCCTACTTGATCCAACAGCCAGGATCCCATCTCATACCCCTTATATAATCTTGATCTCACACCCCACGCCCCCGTAGGCAAACCCACCTTTCCTCATTCTCCATCGTCTCTATCAGAGACAGAACCAAACCCTAGCACCACCCTCCCTCTCCACCGCTTAAAATCCAGCAGCATCCAACCCAAAAACCACCAAAATAACACCACCAAACCACCACAACTTCCTCATCCCTAATACACCATTAGTTTTCCTCAAATCCATGTAGATTGGTTCGAAGTTTAGATCGAAGTTTGACCCCAAACCCTAGTTTGTTCGAGCTAGAAGTTCAGTGGACAGTAAAAAATTGTAGACCAAGTTGGACTTTAATTGTGTGTTTTCACATGGAAAACTCACGATTAAAGTCCATTTTGGTCGCAAATCAGAAGATTTGAAGGTTTCAAATCAATTCCTCGTTCAATTTGGTAGGTTTCCTGTTCATCCTTTTTTCTATTAGTTTTTCGTTTATTAGATTCATCCTCTACCCCTTTTGATTTTGGATCAAAAAATTTTGGGTTTATTCTGAAATATGTTTCTTCTCCGAAATGATTCATATTAGTTAGTATTAGTAATTTTGTACAAAAATATGATTGTCTACTATTGTTGATTGTTTTGGATTGCCGCAGTGATGTTATAGTTTGTTTAATTTCGTGTCTTTGTTCTTTCCCGACCCTATGAATCTCTGTTAGTGCCTCAGTCAGTTATTATCATGTGTATGTGTTGTAGTTATAAATCCCGTCGATCAGTCATATTAGATATGTTAGAACAATACGACAACACTGTTAATAGTGATTTAAATTCGCTATGATTCATTTGTTCTAATCTAAGTTGATTGTGAATTAGATATAGATGATGAGTTTTAGTACAAATTAAAAGGGATGAGTTCAGGATAGAAATCACAAGGATTCCAGGGGTAATTTGGAGTTTAAATTCTCTAAAAGTGAGTTAGTTTGAGTGGTCTATCAGTAGGAATAATATAGTGTTAAATTCTAAGATTAATTAATAGAAAGAAGGGAATGATGGGCTGGATTAATACTTTTTTCTAGTGGAATTGAAGTAGCATGGGTTTTAAAGGGAATTTGAATAACAAATATGGCTGCCAGTACACTTTTGAATTAAAAATGAGATTAAACACTAAGTAATGGGCTGGGCAGAGAATAGCATGGCAGAAATTAGTTTCTTAATTCTGTTGAGTGCTCTTAAGAGCTGGAAAATCTAAACAGCTGATTAAAAGGTTATTTAGGCGCATGTGCAAGGCAATAACAGGTAGAAACTTAGAATATTTTGGGATAGAAGGTATGTTTTTTTATCTATAAAAGGGTGGAGAAGACACTAACAAAAGAGAGACAGATTTGAAGAATCCTGAGAGTTTAAAACTGATAAGTGAGGTCTTTTTATGAGGGAGGACTGTTTCATTGAAGCTTGGGTTTTCTTTTGTTCTTTGAGTGTTTGAAAATCTGAAATTATTGTGGTGTTGCTGCTGGTTCTTTTTGTTTTCTACTTGTGATTTGCATTTGGTATTCCTGGTTTGCGAAATTGGTATTCCTGGGGATCTGTTACTGTCTATTAGTTGTTGGTGTTTGTTGTTGTTTGTTACTAGCTGTTGTGTACCACTGCTGTTCCACTGATCATCCTCTTTTTTGGTTTCATATACCAGATACATTTTGATCCTCATGGGCTTCATTTAAGCATGTATTCGAAGCATGATTTGGGAGAAAAATGAATATAGTGCATTGTGGATTTTAATTTTTTCTGATGTTATGTTTCTTACTTCATTCTTATGTATGTGGAGTATAAACTCATGTACCTTCAAAATAGGCTGCTGTTTAGTTGAATATGTATGTTGATTAGTAATTGTCCTCCGATGTGTTTCTTAGATGTTGTCTTGGTGTTAAATTTAGGTGATGCCTATTTAATCTATTTTAGATCAATAATGCTAAATCTGACTTTGTTACAGTTGTTGATACGCAATTTTGTCCTACCTGTCTTCTAATTTATTTGGTGCTCCCTACTCATTAATAATTTAATGCTCCGTCTTAATTATTTGTTACTTTTTATTATTATTATTGTTATAGTCATTGAAGTGATTATTATTATTATTATTATTATTATTATTATTATTATTATTATTATTATTATTATTATTATTATTATTATTATTATTATTATTATTATTATTTTATATAGAATTGCAACGTTGTGAAACGTATCTCGAACCACGTCATAGTAAATGTACCCGTAATTATCGATACATTTCGACCCCATTGCGATTTAGAAAGCCATATTTTTGTTTTATTTTATATATTTACTATTTTAAAATGTCCATAGTTAAAGGATTTTGAAGTATAAAGAATAATTTATAGTGGATATAAATAGCAATCAAATTGTGCAAATTGGTTTGTGTAATTAGTATGATGGACTATTTTTAAGTTGTTTACAAATATATGATTTTAATTTTAATCCAAACGCCTCTACCACTTCTCTAAGTCTTCGAATTCCCTTAAAGAAAGAAAGTTATTAAAAATAATCATGAATTTTGGAGAAATTCAACAATTAATTAGTAGTAGTGATATTTGGCCAAAGGAAAGTTCCATTTTTGGGAGAAAGAACTTCATATTTGAATAAATTTATTACTCAAAGTAATTTTTGTAAATATGATATATTACTTTTACTGCTACAAATATGTTATATTTACTTATTATTATTTATTTATGAAGTTTTTTTATTGAGTCCAAGTTATTAATATATGAGAACAAAACTAAATTAATTTGAAGAAGGAAAGACCATGATTTTCGGCCCAAATCAATCCAAATGGATATTTTTCGGACTAGCTCAAACAAATCTGAATTACTAAGCCCATCTCCTAATCTCTGTCTAACTTTTAACACCTACAGACGCCTCTTCCATGCCATTCCTCTTTGATGAAACTTTGCCATATCCATTTTTTTCTTACAGGATATGTCACGCCATTCTTAGTAACAGATCTCTTTCCCTCTTATTTTTTTTCCGAATCTCTTACATATTGGTGAAAATTTTCTGCAAGTTGTTCTTCAACATGAGATTAGTCAACGATTCAAAGCAAGAGGTGCAGAGATACGTTCTGATTTGTCACATGGACGCATCAGCTCATTTACTTCCCTTTTTATCATAAATTTTTTCTTCTTTTTCTGTTGGGTTCTTGGTGGTCAGCAAGATTTTGCCTTTAACACCACTTAAAATTGAAATTATATTTGTCTTCTCTACTTCAAAATCTTAAGCCGTGACTCAGTAAAATTTCAATCCAAGACTCACCCCCAATACTATTCTCTTGACTTTCGAACGACTATATTGTGGAGCCCTAGCTTTTTCTTCTTATAAAAAAAGCCTAAAGTTTCAGCCGAGAGGGGGGGGGGTGGGGGTTTGTTTTTTGGAGCTACACCTTTATCCCCAAAAATAGTTGGAGCCGCATCTTTATCCCTAAAAATCTTAAAGCTTTGAGCCGTCACTCAATGCCCGTAGAAGCTACTGCCTTCCTTTATTCTTATAACTAGTAATCGTACCCGCGCGATGTACGGGTCATTTCAATTAAAAATAGTGTGGCATAATATAAACCGACGTATATTGTAGAATAATTTTATTGATTGAATTCTAAAGACTTAGTTAAAAAAGAAGTAGATAAAATTTCAGCTTATGTACTCATGTGAAGATGAAGTATAAAAGTTTTATGAAATTTAGAAGAAATTCAATATAAGTAATATGAATTAAAAGTACAAAGAAAAAGTGCATTCTATGTTACCCAAGAGTGTCAACTGATGAAGTATATAAATTTGACTAAAATGTTTAAACGGTAAAATTAGTTTGTATATGATGATATGTATGTAACATTGAAACCCAAAATTTTCAGTAAAATGTAATTCCAGTTAAATGTAATTTAAGTTGCACGATGAAATGAAAGCTCCTAAAGGCTTTTAACTCGAACAAAATTGTATGTTAACCATTTTTAATACATACGACATCATTTTGTTAATCTTTATAATTTTTCAACCTTCACAAATACTATTCTGTATGTAACAAAATTTTTTTTTACAATAACAAATAAATATTTGCAATAACAAATATAATGACCGTAAAATAGGTTTAAAAAGTTTACGTTGAATGTGCTCTTCAGATCCAAATTACTGTATTCCCATTTTTGTAATAAATAAAATAATAATGAACGAAAATGTTGCATAATTTATTATTTTTTTGGGTGGACAAATTGTGAACGAAGTATTGAGAGAATCAATATAATTTTAGATCAACTTCATCGAAACACAATGTAAATCATTACTTGACATAAGGAGTCAATATAATAAATTAAACATTCTACAGTAATATGTCTTTTAATTTTATTGTTGATTATAACACATTGGATATGTCTATAAAATTGGTTTAGGTGAAGGAGTAAGTTATTATTAATCGTTTATCTTAATTATTTAATACCGGAAAGAAAAAATAAAGAGTAAAATGACAGGTAATATTTCAATCAAATTTAAAAATATTCATTAATATAAAAAATTACAAATAGTTGTACAAACGGTTCTCCCATTCTGATTCAAATTTAACAACATATACCCAAAAAGGCTCACTTGGACAAACCTCATGATAAACATCCGTTAAAATACTACCTAATGGCTGTCCGATTGAATCTACTAATATTACTAAGGCTTTCCAAGCAGATATTTTATTTTGGTCAATAACAACAATTAGTTCATCTCGTGTTAACTTATAATTTTCAATATATTTACCTACTGAAGCCATAAGGTGTGTATAATTCTTTTCTCTTTCCCTCCGTTCAGCCCTTCGATCCCTTAACTTATTTTGTATTGACGTTGGTAGTTTCTTAATAACTTCAGTCTTAGAGTCAGATTTATTATACGAATACATGTTGCGACGACGTATCCTTCTACGTTGTCCCATTGTTTGAGTTAGTGAAGTTGCACTTGTAATAATTTGAAGTTCTCCTTCTTTATTATCTGAAAAACGATTAAAAAAACAATAAAAATTGGTAAAAACACGTAATATCAATTAATTGTAAAAGGATATGACTCCAAAATTTTTTAAAAAACAAATGATAGGAATTGATTAAATAACAATATCGTAACTAAGGTTATGGAAGTGTACTTTCAACATTGAAAGATAATTTAAGTTATCCAATATGTATGATAATGAAAAGATAAAGTAAAAAAACTGAACATTAATAATAGAAAAAGTAGGAAATATGTAATATTTTTATGTAATAAATAAACATAACCTCTGTAATCAACAATTATGCATATCGTCAATCTGAATAGAGTTCATTAAAATACATACCAGTGTTATAGGGATAAACCATAGAATGTTTCTGCTTTTGCATATCAGTTTGATTTCTTCTGCATTTTTTCTTGTGTTCTTCCATTATAACTTCAATCGTAACACACGTAGTTATCAAAATTTCAACAACCACTTACTTAAAAGAACTATGTCGATGTTAGACTCTTGCTACAAAGTAAAATAAAAGTAAACTGTAGTAAACTAAACTGTAATTGCGTTTTATATATGGATAGAATATAGATAATGGAGTTATTATAGTGGGATAGTGGGGATGATTGTGGAGTGGTTGTGACTAATATGGTTGGCATGTATGAAATGATGTGGGGGAGTGGCAGATCATGGGGATATGCGTTTGACAGTTATTTTAGAAAATATTGACTGTTTTTATGCGTTTAATATGTTGCTGACTGTCATTGTGGTAGTTGATCCAAGAGAGAAAAGTGAAGGTGATAGAATGAAGATACACTCTCAAGATTGATAAAAGCAAGTGTGAAGCGACTGCTCGAGTGTCAGAGTAAATTTCGAAAAACTTCTTTAAATACAACATTTGTTGCTTTAGTAGTTATATTCCCATCGTCATCACAAACCAATATTTTTAATCTATTTCTACTCGCCACTCGAGAAAGAGCAACATATACTTGTCCATGTGTAAACACTATTTTTTTTTAAAAATAATCCCACATGAGACAATGACTGTCCTTGGCTTTTGTTGATTGTCATTGCAAAAGAGTCAATGATTGGAAATTGTCTTCGCTGGAACTTGAATGGAATTCTAGCATCAGATGGCGTCAATGTCATTCTTGGAATAAAGACTTTCTGTCCATCCATCTGTCCCGCTAAAACCTTTGCTTCACTAACTTGATTTCCAAGTTTAGTTATGATCAACCTTGTTCCATTACATAAGCCTGCTGACTGATCAATATTTCTTAATAACATTACGGGAATACCAACCTTTAGCGTAAGAGCATGATTTGGAACTCCATAACATTTAATTGTATTTAAGAATTCAGGAGTGAGTACATGTTCCAACGCTGAATAAGTAATGTTAGAATTGCAGATTGTATCGGAACTCAAATATAATTTCTCAGAACTTTCATTAAGAGAAATCATATATTCGTTGATTGACTCCACCATATCAAGAGTTGGAGTTAGAATGCATCTTTCTTGTAGGTATCCTATATCATTGAATCGACTGTTGAAGTTCAGATACGTACTTTCTACAATTGCACATGTTGGATCAACAGATTCTTTTATCAAAAGATCATCTAGTATTTGGACTTTATCATTGTCATCAACAGAAGTACCAAGTATAATATCCCCAATTCCCAAAATCCAATCTGAAAAAACTCTCAACTCATCTACATGTGTCCCTATTTCATTATCTTGCAATCTCATGTTCTTTGTCAACTTTAACATTTGACAGTAAGGTCACAAATAAGAAGAATTGAGAGAAGCATTGACAATATCTTATCTACTACCTTTTGGGATAACAGCTAATATTTATCTAAAGTCACCACCAAGAACAATTGTTTTACCTCCAAATGGCCGGTCTAAATTGGATGCATGTTTAAACCTAAGAATATCTCTTAAAGTTTTATCAAGAGCTTCAAAACAATATCTATGCATCATGGGTGCCTCATCCCAAATAATCAACTTTGCCTTAATAATTAAATTTGCAAGAGGACTACCTTGCTTTATATTACACGTTGAATCTTCAGTTACATTTAGAGGAATCACAAATCTTGAATGAGTTGTTCGACCACCTGGTAATAACAATGATGCAATCCCGCTAGATGCAACAGTTAAGAAAATAACTCCTCTAGATCTTATGGCAGAAGATAAAGTTCTCCAAATAAAAGTCTTGCCTGTTCCTCCAAAACCATATAAGAAGAAAAATCCACCTTTGTCTTCATTCACATCTGTTATTATTTTTTCACAAACTGACTTTTGCTCATCTGTTAAATTATTTACTAACTGTTGATGTTCCTCTGGCAACGAGCGTTTATTATAATGCAATTCATCCCGTATTAATCTATTACTGCTATCAACTTCTTCCGTATTATAAACAGGCCTTGGCATTGTTGGAAAATCCAAAAAACTTCTTCCACAATCTTTCAAAAAAGTTTCAACATTTTGCAAACAACAATTTTTCAATTCTTCATCTGTTAGGTGAGCTTCTGAAATTACAATACAATGTAAAATAATTAAATACAATTAATCCTTATTATAAACAAACGTATTATAAGATTTAAATTTGTAAAAATTATTATTATTTCTATGCATATTATTTTGTATAACCTATAAATAACAATAACTATTTGTAACAAAAATAAATAACTTGAAAATCTTTGAAATAAGATTAATATAGCATAAAATTTAATAAAGCGTTTCTCAAAGTTTGAGGGCATTAAACACAATGTATTAAATTTCTATTACTTTATATCTTTTAATTTTTTTTTAAAATTAGTACAAATATTATTTGTATGACGTGAACAAAAAATTTTGTTTTAAAGATATGAAAATAAGAAAATATTGTTTTACAAACATTAAGTTGTGGAGTCAATTTTGTATGGAGTGCAAAACCAAAAATAACAAATAAATTGATAGTCAGGTTAATATGAATTAAGTAACTACAAATAAACCTAAGTAACAAAGTTAAGCATATCAACCATTACTCAGAATTGTTATATCGTAACTGCATTATTTAACAGTTAAATACATACCCAGGTTATCCAATATTCTTCTTTCTTCATAAAGAACGATTATTGTTCACGTGGACTTTGGAGACATTATTACCAGTCTTATCGGCAAGCGGATTTTTATAACATGTTCTTTGCTTCAACTGGTACACCTCAAAATAGTCATATTCACAGAAATTAAAAATTTGATTATCACTAAATAATTATAATCTATAACCTATTCTAGTAAGTGGATTATTGACAATTCTCGACCGAGGCTTGATCTTCCTTTTTTTAAGGGGGCATATAGAGACCACATTATGAAAATATGGGTTAGATGCCACAATTTTTTGAATATTGACAAAGCTATATTCTTACGTGAATATCTTCCAAATCTAATTGCCGTTGCAGCTGCCTGCAAGTTCTTCATCTTGGCTTACATCAGGAAAATCACGCGTTGCAGAAAGATTAGCACCAGTTTTTCTCCTTTCCCATTCATCTAGGGTAAGGACCTCTGTCTCGTCCTCTCTTCCCCTTTCCCTCAATCTTTGCCCTCTTGAACGATGACCACCACGAGGAGGCTGACTCACTTTCTGCAGTAGTTTTTGTGCAGCTGCTTGGTTTTGAACAGGGACTGCTTCAACCACTGTCAGACAAAGATATGAAAGCCAGGGTGAAAAGAACTTTGCTAGACAGTGAAATTAAAACTTTAGTTTTCAGTTTTCAACAGTTTCGTGGGACATTTCTGGTGATTTGTAGGGATTTAGATATCCCATTTAATTATAACCCACTAACCCACGAATTAAAGAAGACAAAATGCAACAAACTGTAAAAGCGTGCTTTTGAAACTGCTCCACTAACCCACGAATTAAAGAAGAAAAAATGCATAAAACAGTAAAATCGTGCTTTTGAAACTGCTTTCTAATTGATTTTCTTTTGATTTTAAACTTATACGTGTGAAGAAAAAAAATAGAACACATTTATTTTTTCCAATTAAAAGCTGATTTGTATATTTAAACAAAACTTCCAACTTTGTTGGAACCTTGTCTTAAAATTTTACACGTGTCAATAAATAGTTGCTACATTTGTGAAGCCCACATTGTTTTGCTTGTGTTTTTCTGTATAGATAGATTTTTGCTTTGTCAAAAATCTTCTCTATTGTCTCTCGGCTCTGTTGGTTTTAAATACAACAGAGGTGCTGCATTTTTGTTGATTATTGCATCATGTAACAATCATCTGAGTTAGCAAGTTCGAGGTGGGAGTTCGGTAGATCCAAAGCTAACGCCTTAGTTCACTGCCCTGAAATAGGCCAGTGCTATTTCATTTTCTTGTTTTACTCCGTTAAAATTTGCTTTGCGATTAGATGCTATGACTATAGGAATCTATTATTTCCAGGTAACTGAATGGTAAATGACGATAAAATGCTTATGTAAGCATCTTGTTTGTATAGTAGTGCTGGTTCTTGATTAATGAGATATCATGATCTAGCTAAATTTTGTAGTTTGCTTGGGTCTATTAATAGTTAATACTAGTATACCTCACTTGCTATTGTTGTCATATGAAAAATTCATGCTTTAAGGTTTCATTCTATTCGGATTAATTGTATTAGAATTTCATGGCCAAACATTGTTAAGTTATTACTGTTTTTAACATAGTGTCCAGATATTAATTTAGAAGTCATGTTGGTTTAACACACGTTCTGTTTATAAGTATCTTAAATTGCATTTTTGAGAAAGATCTAAGTTCGAATACTGTAGTATCAAGCATATTGTATGAGAAAATGTGCAGTTAATTTTAGGTATTTTGTTAAAACCTAAAATTATATCTATAACTTACTTATCAGTTTAGTTTGATTCAAGTGGTTGTTATAGTTTAAAGTATATTCCGCTTTCACGTCTTCATGATTTATTAGGAACACTCATTTAGGAGTTATCTACATAAACTAATTGCCAAGTTAAAGAAGTAATCAATGACTTGTGCCTTTGTTTGTAACGACCCGGCCGGTCATTTTTGAAATTTACGCCCCGATCCCAATTTAGCTGTTCCCCTAAGTTCTTTTATGCTATTGTGGTTTATCGGGAGGTTCGGTTCTAGAATTTGGAGTGTTTTGGGACACTTAGTCCCTTAATGAGAGCCTTATAGTTGAAAAACGGCACGTATTCGGAATAGTATTAAGATGACCTCGGAACGGAATCCGATGGTTCCATTAGCCCCGTTAGGTAATTTCAGGGTTGAAAGCGCGTTCGGAATGTATTTTGGAGGTCTGTAGTTCAATTAGGCTTGAAATGCCTCTGTAATTATAATTATTCCAAAAGAGTCCAAATCACTTTTTTTAGATTGAAAATCCTCTGTTAAATTTTCCCTTGTTTTGTGAAATTTTTATATTCCACGTAGGGCAACGATAGTGTCATCGGTAACTACAGCACAGCTCATACCTCCTTTCTTTCAAAACCCTAAACGCTTTCTAATATTGAAACCTCCCATCTCTCATATATATAAAAAAAAACCCTAAACCCTTTCCAACATTGACCCTTAGGGTTGCGATAATGAAAAACCAAAGAAGAAATCGTCTGTTTCAAGCACCAAAACAGCTTATAGCAGATGTACCCACCGAAATTACTATGATCATTCTCTCAAAATTACCTGTGAGATCCCTTTTACGATACAAATGTGTTTGTAAACAATGGCATTCATGGATTTCAAATCCCAAATTCGAGCTCTCTAATCAACGTCGAGGAATAACTTTTGTGCTTTCAAAGCGCTAAGATGGATCAACTTTCCGTATCATAAACCAACAACAATATTTCAAACCCAAAATCTCTAAATTGAGATATAATGTATTGGATTCTTGTGATGGTCTTCTTCTGATAAACTTAAACAAGCATATTTTCTTGGGAACCGCTACTAGATTTTGTAACAAAGTGCTTGAGCATAGTGTCTTAGCACGTGATGATCTGTGGCATATCACTGGCGGACTTTGTTTTGACTCTTTGAAGAATGATTACAAGATTCGGTCCACTCGGAGTCGGATACTCGTGGGAAAAGGGCCGTTTCTTAGCGGTTTTGTACCGGAATTGAGGTAAGTGGCTTGTTTAACCTCGTGTGGGGAACCTTCACCCCTAGGCTATTATGTGTTAATTTAAATGCCTTGTACGCGAGGTGTCGGGCATGTACATGCGCAGATTGTTGGAACTCATTTTTACTTGAATTGTCCATTTCGTGATATTCATGTTCTTAGTTGATTAAGTTGTGGTATTTACCTGATATTCGTTAGGAAAGCATGATTTGATATGATTTATCTGTCTAATTGCCTAATTGTCTTACCTGAACTTCTTGATAATTGTTGGTACTAGTTTTAGTGAAGTTGTAGTTAAGCATATTATATTTTCTCTGTGCGTTTCTTTTATTGTTTGTGTTGGTGGATTGCGGGTTTGATTCCCGAAGATCCCAGGGCTGTGGGTTCATTTCCCAGAGACCCGGAGTGGTATTGTTTGTGGATTTTTGGTTCGATTCCCGGAGATTCAAGGGCTGCGGGTTCGATTCCCCGAGACCCGGAGTTTATTGATATATTTATTGAGATACGGACTGCGGGTTCGATTCCCGGAGATCCTGAGATATTGAGATACAGGCTGCGGGTTCGATTCACGGAGACCCAGAGATACTGATTTTGGGACTGCGGGTTAAATTCCCGGAGATCCTGAGTTGTTGGATATAGAGAGGGACTGTGGGTTCAATTCCCAAAGGTCCTGGACTTGTTGATTTGAGTTATGTTGTGTTGGTTACTTGTAGTTATCTAATCGTAGTCGGTTGCAGTAATTACTTCATTATTGTTATTTCAGATTCATTCTTACTTATCCCTGTTTATTACTGTTTTGATCATTATGTTATTGTTTTTTTTCTCGGTAGGGCCTCGACCTTCCTTGTCACTACTCCATCGAGGTTAGGCTTGGCACTTAATGAGTACCGCCGTGGTGTACTCATGCTACTCTTCTGCATACTTTTGTTGTGCACATCCATGTATATCAGATCAGGCACATTTCAGGTGATCTAGCAGCTCTACAGGAGACTCGAGGTATGATCTACTACGTTCGCGGATCTGGGTAGTCCCCTTCTATTCTCACTAGTGATAGTAATTATTTCCCTTACTCTCGTTGTATATATATTCCTGATGTATAGAGCCACAGTTGTACTCTTTCTTAGTCTGTGTTTCCCGTGGGTTTTCGGGTCTTGGTAGTATGTTGCTTAGTGTGTTTTGGCAAAGTGTATGTGCCGAGCGACACTTATTATATTTCATTTACATTATTCTGTTGTTACCTTACCTTTTATTTCATGAAATTGTATATTCCGCATCGTGTTAGGTTTACCTAGTCGCGAAGGCTCGGTGCCGTCATGACAGGTTCATGATTGGTGAGCTAGGGTCGTGACAAGTTGGTATCAGAGCTTTAGGTTCGTAGGAGTCAAGAGACACAGACCGGTTACTTAGATTCTCGCTGATCGATACGGAGACGTCTGTATTTATATACGAGAGGCTATGTAACTGTTTATGAAACTCTTCAATTCTTTGAATTCCTTATCGTCCGCCATTTATTCAGTTGGAGCCTATGTCATATGTTCTTTTTCATCCACTCGTGTATTGAAATTGCGCACTCGGTATCAACTATGCACCGATGGTTCATGACGCTATAGGGAGATCTCAAAGGAGTCAAGAATTTACTCAACCATTGTTACCGCATGTCATCCATGTCGATAATGCAAGAGAATTGAGAGATCTTCAATTGTGCACCTGGGGGTGCACTAGGTTCTGACATTCGGTTGATAAGTACGGTCTTGAGGAGGTTTACTTAACTGCCTAATCGTCACAATAATGGTAGAATCGCAAGGTGGATGTAGATCTAAAGATATTTGGTGGTAATAAAGACTATATGGTTCATATAATATATTTATTTAGCGAAGGATTCAGCCAGCAAAGATACTGATGGAAATGAGTTTAACTGTCTTGAGAAGGACATGTACCAAACGAATGTCTTGGGCTGTCTTATTATGACAACGTACAAATGATAAAGGCTATTGTCATGGATTAGCAAGATGTATCTTATGTCTTCGTGCCAAGTGAAAGGATTTCACTATTAACGGTCAAATTATGGGTCATGTGTCATATCAGATTTGGCCTGCGATGTATCTAGGTGTTATTCAAAAGGCACTTTGAAACTTGCGGATGGGCAAGAGTTGAGGCTCGTATGGTATGATGTTGGGACTTTTGATGTTCCTATGTCCATAATAATTCTACATTTCATTATCAGTAGGGAAAACTTTGACAAAGGATACATGGTGCTTCATAAATGTTTGAGAAACACAGTATGTCTTAAGTTGTCGTTGGTAAAGAATGATCGGTGCATAGAGCGGGAAGATATTTGGTTGTATTGAAATAAGGTCATACCCTATGGTGTTAGGGTGCTAATACGGCACATGTGGTTATGTTCGTTGGATCAAGTGAATTGCAGTTGAATAAGAGTAAATGACTTGAGAGAAGGGTTCTAATGTATTCGAGAGTCGTGTAATAGTGTCTTTGAGCTAAGTGGGAGAGTCCCACCGCTTACGATTGGGTTGCATGGTTAATTACCCGCGTGAATTCTGGATACTAGCGTATTAATGGGTTATTATAGCCACGGGAAAGGACCATGTGCGGTAATTTGAGTATATGTATTGTTGAATGCATGTTATGGTAAGCCTTACTGGCTCATATTCAAACTTGAGGGAAGATTCATGAATTATGCCTCGTATAGGTATAGGCTTCGAGGGAAGTGATCCCGCTGGGTGCTTTATCGAGAGGGTATTCATATGTTATAAAATTCAGTAGAGTTGGTTGTGTATTGGGGCATGTCAGGGCCGGATGGCTCTCAATAGCGGTCCTAGTGAATTCAAGAGGTAAAGTGTGGTGCCTGATAATACTGAGACTATAAGCACAGTTGGGAGTCAAATTTTTGAAGCAACTTATGAAGAAGGGCACAAAACGTTCTATGATGTTTTGACTTGTGGTGTAGTACTTGAGAGACATGAATTGGTCGTCGTCCTTGAATTAGCATGGCCTCATGATTTAAGGTCACTCGGGGTGAGTACGATTGGAATAAGTAAGGTATTGAAGGGAGATAATAACATTTCTAAGGCAATCCAGGATAAACTGGAAGGAAATAGATTGATTAGCCATATTTGAGTTGGCATATTGGCGTCAATGATCGGTTCATGCAACGTGATCGAGTTATGCATGTGATTTGTGGCGGTGCATTTGGGACTTGTCGGCTGCAGTGATTGGTGTTTTTCTAAAGTATTCTTCTGTTAGGGGCCTGTAATGAGTAGGCAGATCTCGGGAATAGTTATGGTGGCTTGGACCACTACTTAGAGATTGGCATATTTGATGGTTATGAGAATTCGCCTGTATGTTGCTATAGTTCTTCTGAAGTGAGTTCAATGGAAAGTATTATATGGTGAAGTATTAGCCTATTGTCAGTTCTAGAGTTGTGATGGAAATCGTGTCTATCATATATCGGCACGTGAGGTGCAGTGAGTGGTATGAAATATGAACTAAGGACCAAGGTCGCAGTTTGGTCAATGAATGTGATATAAAGAGCTTGGATGAGCAGGAAAATAGTTTCAGTGTTTTGAGTAAGATGGGTATGAACGTCAGTATCACTTGAGATCGGTGTTCTGTGAGAAAGGCTTTGCATCCCGATTAGGGACTCCTGATCGCTTTTCAGCGTTAGTGCAGCTGGTGGTTTGAATGTGCAGGCCGCTAATTATTCGAAAGATGGTGGGAGCTTGTCCCACAAGAAGATTGTATAGGTGTGACATGTATTCACTTGGTTAATTAGAAATTTAAACAAAGTATGAGGATTTTTGGTAATATCATCCATTTGAGAATTTATGCCTGGAGGGCACTCTGCTTATTGGGTTATAGACTTGTGAAATATAATTGACTTAGCTTGGCACGATCAGGATAGACTTAAGGTCGGTGGATAGATTTAAATGTGGAAGTGAGCCTTACGTCAGGCCAGTTGTGTTTATTTAAGCAATGCGCTCTTTATGGAGGGATAGTTGCGGTCTTATTTTGTGGTTAGTGAATTAATGTATAGATATATTGCGCGGTATGAGTTGTGAGACGGCTTGGTAAATTCCTTATGTGTTGAGATTGCGCTCAACGGTGATGTTATATGAGCACGATGGCTCTTGATACTTAGATTATGTATCGCACCTCAGTTGTGCTTGAGTTTGTAGCCTATAATGCTATATGTTTCCGTGTGAATGATATTATGCACCTTGTGTGCTTATGACCGATATTCAATATTTTGATGTGATGAGCTATTTAGCTCGATGTATATCTCCTTGTGTGAGTTTTATATTGTTTGGATCGGGTGGCACGCCGCCATAGTTATATTGTTGGGATCTGGTGGCACGCCGCCATGGGTATATTGTTCGCATCGGGTTGCACGCCGCAATAGTGTGATGTTTATTTCAGTGTCCATATTTACTTTTATGTGTTCTGTTTCCTATTTTTCTGAGGAAGTCCATGTTAGTGTGAGAGTGAATAGTTCTCTCTAGAGTTCGCCTTCCTTTTGTATCACGTACGAATTAGTAGCCTATTTGCACATTGTGTCATCTTGCAGGACATTTGATTATATCTGAGATGGATATTCGCCTGAGCAGTTCGTACTGGTTGAGATGAGGTTATGGGATTTGGGGTCAGTACAAACTGATTATATGAAGTATATTATAGAGAAAAAGATCATTCTCTGGGTTTTGACAAGGTAATGGATCTTGTCAGGAGTATAAACCCAATGAATTGTTGATTCAGTAGTTGGTTATGAATATCGGCACATCTTTTCCGTCGTGTTAGTATTGTAAAAAGTTAGAACAAGACCTATGTAGATCATGAGGTGCAATGGGAGCATCTAATTCATTGAATTTTTGGCTAATTTGGTCATAAAATATTATCGTGGTCCTGTGGATTTTGTGTTGCAAGGTAAGAATCCAGCAAAGTTATGCATTCATGTTTGAGGACGGCGTGTGAGGAATAATTGAGTGATCTCTTGATGAAAACAGGCCTGACATAGAATACCATATGTTGGAATTAGGCTCTAAGACTTATTTGTTTGAACAAAAGGGAATATCTTCAGATTATATCAGGCTAATGTGCTCAGCTGAGTCCGAGATTTATTGGCCCTTTTAAGATTTTTGAGGTGTGTTGGGAAGGTTGCTTATGAGCTGGCCTTACCCCCAGCCTAGCCGGGGTCCATCCCGTATTTCATATCCTTATGCTCCGGAGATACCATGGTAACCCGTCGCACATGTTGGGTTTCACTTCTGTTCAGCTAGACGAGGATCTGTCTTATGTTGAGGAGCCAGTGGCCATTCTGGACAGGCAAATCAGGAAGCTAAGGTCAAAGAACACCGTTTCAGTAAAGGTCTGGTGACGGGGTCATCCGGTTGAGGAGGCGACTTGGGAGACCGAACAGGATATGCGCAGCCAGTACCCTCATCTCTTCACCACTCCAGGTATGTTTTCTATGCTCGTTCGAGGACGAACGAATCTTTTAAGTGTGGGAAGATGTAACGACCCGGCCTGTCATTTTTGAAAATTACGCCCCGATCCCCAATTTAGATGTTCCCCTAAGTTCTTTTATGCTATTGTGGTTTGCCGGGAGGTTCGGTTCTTGAATTTGGAGTGTTTTGGGACACTTAGTCCCTAAATGAGAGCCTTATAATTGAAAAAAAGCACGTATTCGGAATAGTATTAAGACGACCTCGGAACGGAAATCCGATGGTTCCATTAGCTCCGTTAGGTGATTTCGGGGTTGAGAGCACATGCAAAATGTATTATGGAGGTCTGTAGCTCAATTAGGCTTGAAATGCCTCTGTAATTATAATTATTCCAAAAGAGTCCAAATCACTTTTTTAGATTGAAAATCCTCTGTTAAATTTTCCCTTGTTTTGTGAAATTTTTATATTCCACGTAGGGCAACGATAGTGTCATCGGTAACTACAGCACAGCTCATACCTCCTTTCTTTCAAAACCCTAAACGCTTTCTAATATTGAAACCTCCCATCTCTCATATATAAAATAAAACCCTAAACCCTTTCCAACATTGACCCTTAGGGTTGCGATAATGAAAAACCAAAGAAGAAATCGTCTGTTTCAAGCACCAAAACAGCTTATAGCAGATGTACCCACCGAAATTACTATGATCATTCTCTCAAAATTACCTGTGAGATCCCTTTTACGATACAAATGTGTTTGTAAACAATGGCATTCATGGATTTCAAATCCCAAATTCGAGCTCTCTAATCAACGTCGAGGAATAACTTTTGTGCTTTCAAAGCGCTAAGATGGATCAACTTTCCGTATCATAAACCAACAACAATATTTCAAACCCAAAATCTCTAAATTGAGATATAATGTATTGGGTTCTTGTGATGGTCTTCTTCTGATAAACTTAAACAAGCATATTTTCTTGGGAACCGCTACTAGATTTTGTAACAAAGTGCTTGAGCATAGCGTCTTAGCACGTGATGATCTGTGGCATATCACTGGCGGACTTTGTTTTGACTCTTTGAAGAATGATTACAACATTCGGGCCACTCGGAGTTAGATACTCGTGGCAAAAGGGTCGTTTCTTAGCGGTTTTGCACCAGAATCGAGGTAAGTGGCATGTCTAACCTCGTGTGGGGAACCTTCACCCCTAGGCTATTATGTGTTAATTTAAATGCCTTGTCCGCGAGGTGGCAGGCGTGTACATGCGCAGATTGTTGGAACTCATTTTTACTTGAATTGTCCATTTCGTGATATTCCTGTTCTTAGTTGATTAAGTTGTGGTATTTACCTGATATTCGTTAGGAAAGCATGATTTGATAGGATTTATCAGTCTAATTGCCTAATTGTCTTACCTGAACTTCTTGATAATTGTCGGTACTAGTTTTGGTGAAGTTGTAGTTAAGCATATTATATTTTCTCTGTGTGTTTCTTTTATTGTTTGTGTTGGTGGACTGCGGGTTCGATTCTCGGAGATCCCAGGGCTGTGGGTTCGATTCCCAGAGACCCGTAGTGGTATTATTTGGACTGCGGGTTCGATTCCCGGAGATCCAAGGGCTGCAGGTTCGATTCCCGGAGACCCAGAGTTTATTGATATATTTATTGAGATACGGACTGCGGGTTTGATTCCCGGAGATCCTGAGATATTGAGATACGGGCTGCGGGTTCGATTCCTGGAGACCCAAAGATACTGATATTGGGACTGCGGGTTAAATTCCTGAAGATCCTGAGTTATTGGATATAGAGAGGGACTGTGGGTTCAATTCCCATAGGTCATGGACTTGTTGATTTGAGTTATGTTGTGTTGGTTACTTGTAGTTAGCTAATCGTAGTCGGTTGCAGTAATTACTTCAGTGTTGTTATTTCAGATTCATTCTTACTTATCCCTGCTTATTAATGTTTTGATCATTATGTTATTATTGTTTTTCTTGGTAGGGCCCCGACCTTCCTCGTCACTACTCCATCGAGGTTAGGCTTGGAACTTACTGAGTACCGCCGTGGTGTACTCATGCTACTCTTCTGCATACTTTTGTTGTGCACATCCAAGTATATATCAGGAACATTTCAGGTGATCTAGCAGCTCTACAGGAGACTCGAGGTATGATCTGCTACGTCCGTAGATCCGGGGAGTCCCCTTGTATTCTCACTAGTGATAGTAGTTATTTCCCTTACTCTTGTTGTATAGACATTCCTGATGTATAGAGCCACATTTATACTCTTTCTTAGTCTGTGTTGCCCGTGGGTTTCCGGGTCTTGGTAGTATGTTGCTTAGTGTGTTTTGGCGAAGTGTATGTGCCGAGCAGCACTTATTACATTTCATTTACATTATTCTGTTGTTACGTTACCTTTTATTTCATGAAATTGTATATTTCGCATCGTGTTAGACTTACCTAGTCGCGAAGGCTGGTTGCCGTCATGACAGGTTCACGATTGGTGAACTAGGGTCATGACATTGTTCCTCTATAATTATAATACTACGACTTAAGCAATTTTACACGTGCTTTTAAAAAAAAACTGGTCTATGAGATTCGCACATGAGTTATATGAACAAATCCTGGAATATTGTCCTCTCTTGGATAGTAGCAGGAAAGTACTAATATATGTTTTATTTCATTTTTTTTATGTCCATTAGAGAACACATTCCCTCTAGTTTCTCGTTAAATAAAACAAGACACCTTTACTGTAATTAGTATACTGGTTGGAGAACCTGTTATGGGATTGCTATTAGCTAGCATGCTTAAGTCTTGGATTCCTTTATTATATGAAAATGTTAGTTTACAAAAAATAAATTTGAATGCTAATGATGATTCCATCTTACTTATCCTATTTTCTAAAATAAAGATTTAAAATTTTCTACTTCCTAATCTTCTTGTCTTTCTTTTGTTTTGCATGAAACACGGGCGCATTCTTGAGTCTTGTTTTGAGACCTCACGACGCCGTAGCACTACATGGAGTCATGGCATACCATCTTTCTTAGAGGATCGAGAGCACCAAATAGCGAGAAGAACAAGCGAAACGATTGGGGATGCCTATGGCGTCTTTCATTCATGCTATTTGACATTCATTTTTGTGATTTAAGTTTATCTCAATTTCTGGAATAATATGTTCAATTGTGTTAGCGTAGTATGTTTACGCTTATTGTCGATTTGATACTATCTTAATCACATAATTATAGCCTTTAGATTAATAACTTAGAAATATTTTTTTGTAAAATAACCCTTCCAAAATTTTTGGCCAAATTTTTCTTATGACGATAAAACATTTTCTAAAGAACACATGTTAAAAGAATCTTTCTTTCCTTTAACAATTTCTAACGTAATACATTTTTTCATTTCAAAATGGAGTGTCTAAATATGTTGGTTTCATCACATCAAAACTAGTTTCTTTATACCCTTAATCTGTTTTAAATATTTTTTTAACATCAAGTAGTTAAGTTAAAAAGAAGTCAACCTAGACCAATTACTGGATTATTTTACTTAGTTATAATGTGTCACCTAGTTGGCACATATTTAGTAGAAGACATAAGATTTAGCCTACTTTTAATTGTGCTTTAATCTTACATAAATTAACTTAAGTTTGACCGGTTAACCGTATTAACGGATCACATAGGGTGCTTTTATAACCTTCCCTATATGATTAATTAGAACCCTTACCCATACTCTTAAGATAAGAAGACCATAAAACAGAGTTAACTTTAAGCACTAGTTAGTTAAAATTTGGTGTCCTAATTCACCTTTAAAATAATTAGGTGGCGACTCTTTTTAATTAATTAAACCTGCATAATTACCAATATGTTATACTCTAGTTTGACCCGTGTTAAAATGGGGGTATAACAACAGTTTGTAGGGTTGAATATTGGTTACATTTGTATAGGTTCACTTCAGTTGAAATTTGAGATTAAATGAATGCTTAATAAAACTCACTTCTGATTCATATTTGGTTTGTGTTGAATAATATCAGCATGTATTAAAATGCTTCACTTGTTAATTTGGCACTAAGCTTGGACATGAGTCTGTGTGTTAGGCCATTGGCAAACAAAAACTAAAAGCCAATTGATGATGTAGAATGCTTCTCATACATAAATGGTGAAGTATGTGTGATATCATTAGGCATAAATAGCATAGCTAATAATTTCATGAAATCGGTAAATCTTCTATATTTGAAGTTTGGCTCGGCATAGTAAGGTTATGATCGTAATCCGGTAGGCATGACTTGAGTACAAATAAAATGAGATAAGGTTAAGTTTGATAAACTTTTGAATAGGTATTAATGAGTAAGGTCGAATTTGCTTTCAAAAAATAAACGCAAATAATTAAGTTTAAAGTTTTATTCATCCAATAACGTAAGTTTAATTTAGCTAGGTTATCATTAGTCTATTTTTATAATATCCATTGTAGATCCCATATTCTATTCATCATTTTTTTACTTTTCGTAATATTCGCTTACAGAATGTGGCACTAAAACAATTTCTCTTATGCAAAGCTAAATTGTAGATATTTCGTTAGTATTTGTCTTAAGTTGTTAATTGATAAGAGATCCGAATTTTTCAACTATGTAATTAATTAAGATTTTTCTCTTTTACTTTAGAGACGAATCGAACATAAAGAATGTAGTCTCTTTAGGATTTCCCTTTAAAAATCAATAAGACGAGCCTCGCTCAATAAAACATAAAATTGCGGGGCCCTCCTAAGCGTACATGTATTAAAAAATACTTATATTACGGGCGATTTTCACGGCATTCTAAAAATAATAACGCGTTAGTATCTTTAGGCGCATATTTAATAATTTTATCTCCCTAAAATCGGGTACACATTTATGTGACCCAAATCCAAATCTCAATGAAGTCGGAATGCATCAAAAGCTATGGATGCATTTATGCGACGCAATTCGAGATGCAGTCTCACGACATTGTAATCCTATTTAAATGTAATAAATAATAAAAGCAGTTCGAAGTAATAATTGGCACATAAGTTCATAATTGTTAAAAATCAGATAATTAAGCCGAATATGATAGTTGAGCGACCGTGCTAGAACCACGGAACTCGGGAATGCCTAACACCTTCTCTTGGGTTAACAGAATTCCTTGTTCGGATTTCTGGTTCGCGGACTGTTAGGAGTCAAACCTTTCCTCAATTCGGGATTGAAACCGGTGACTTGGGACACCACAAACCTCCCAAGTGGCGACTCTGAATCTCTTAATAAATGAATCCTATTTTGACTGTCCTTTAATTGGAAAAACTCCCATTACACATCACGCCCTCGCGGGTAGCGGAAAAAGGAGGCGTGACACACTATCCTCTATGCGATCGCATAGAGAAATTTCTCCTCCCCTTCAGGTTCTTCTATGCGATCGCAATGACCCTATGCGATCGCATAGAGCAATCACTGACTGCAATATTTCTGCTGCAACATCCAAGTTCAAAACCTCCCGTTGGGCATCCAAAATCATCCCGAGTCCCTTGGGACCTCGACCAAATACACAGATATGTCATATTACTTCATTCAAACTTTCTCGTAACATAAAAACACCATCATAAACATCAAAATCACCAAATTCTCACGGATTCAAGCCTAAGTTTCATTAAAACTTCCGAAACTAACATTTGCTCTAAAACCCGACCTAAACACCTCCGAATGACCTGAAATTTTGCAAGCATATCCAAAATCACATAACAGAGCTACTTCAACTCTCGAAATTTTATTCCAAGTCCCGGATCAAAATCTCACCGACCGTCTGGTATTCGCCAAAATTCACCCTTAGCCAATTCAAACCTAAATCTACACCGGACCTCTGGATTCGATTCCGATTGCTCTCCTAAGTTATAAATCATCCCCCGAAACTAGTCGAATGATCAAAAATCTATTCTGAGTTTTCTAACTCATCGGTCAACACTCGGTTGACTTTTTCCAAACTATTCTTCTCATAAAAAGGTTTATGGCCTCATTTCTAACTAGATTCAACCGACTTACTTCTAACTCTCTAAACACATATAAATTAACATGTTAAATCATAAAATGAAGAAAATGGGGCGGTAACTCCCATAACGACGGGTCGGATCATTACATTCTCCATAACTTAAACAAACGCTCGTCCGCGAGCGGGTTGAAAAACATACCTAGAGTATCAAATAAGTGTGGATATCTGCTTCGCAAAACTAGGTTCGAAAAACATACCTAGAGTCTCAAATAAGTGTGGATACCTAGGGTCGAAAAACTCTCTGTTTGGTGTCCCAAGTTGCTTCCTCCACGGGACGACCTCTCCACTGCACTTTCACTGAAGCTATGTCTTTGGATCTCAACTTACGAACCTGTCGACCCAAAATGGCTATCGGCTCCACATCATAGGTCAAGTCCTAATCCAACTATATCGTGCTGATGTCTAATACATGAGACAGATCTCCAACGTACCTCCGGAGCATGGATACATGGAACACCGGGTGAACTCCCAATAAGCTGGGTGGCAAAGCAAGCATATAGGCCACCTCTCCAACTTTCCTAAGCACCTCAAAAGGTCCAATGAACCTTGGGCTCAACTTCACTTTCTTTCTAAACCTCATAACGCCCTTTATAGGTGAAACCTTCAGCAACACCTTCTCGCCCACTGAATAGGACACATCTCGGACCTTCCGGTCCACATAACTCTTCTCACGTGACAGAGCTGTGCGAAGTCTCTCCTGAATTACCTTTACCTTGTCTAAGGCATCCTGGACTAACTCTGTCCCCAACAACCTAGCCTCACCGGGCTCAAACCAACCGACTGGAGACCTACACTGCCTCCCATATAAGGCTTCATACGGCGCCATCTGAATGCTGGACTGATAGCTATTGTTATAAGCAAACTGCGCAAGAGGAATGTAATCAGCCTAAGAACCTCCAAAATCGATGACACAAGCACGCAACATGTCCTCCAGTATCTGAATTGTACGCTCGGACTGCCCATCCGTCTGTGGGTTAAATGTTGTGCTCAGCTCCACCTGTGAACCCAATTCTAGCTGAAATGTCCTCCAGAACTGTGAAGTAAACTGGGTACCTCTGTCTGATATGATAGAAACTGGAACTCCATGCAAACTCACAATCTCACAATCTCACGGATGAAAATCTCTGCTAACCGCTCCGAGGAGTATGTAGTACACACATGAATGAAATGCGCTGACTTGGTTAGCCTATTTACAATCACCCAAACTGAGTCAAACTTCCTCGCTGTCCAAGGGTGTCCACTAAAAAAGTCCATAGTGATCCTTTCCCACTTCGACTCGGGAATATCTATACGTTGGAACACGCCATCGGTCCACTGATGCTCACACTTGACCTGCTGACAGTTGAGGCACCGTGCTACATGACTCACAATATCTTTCTTCATCTTTCTCCACCAATAATGCTGCCTCAAATCCTGATACATCTTTGCGGCACCTGGATGAATAGAATATCGCGAGCTGTGAGCCTCATCCAATATCAACTCACGAAGGCCATCAACATTGGGCATGCATAACCGGCTCTGCATCCACAACATACCATCACTATCAATAATGAAATCTCTGGCATCATCATGCTAAACTCTATTCTTATGGACAAGCAAGTGCGGATCATCATACTGACGCTCTCGAATACGATCATATAAGGAAGACCGATATACCACGCAAGCCATCACCTGACTGGGCTCAGAAATATCCAGCCTTACCATCTGATTATCTAGAGCCTGAACATCAACTGCAAGTGGCCTCTCCCCAACTGGAATGTACGCCAAGCTGCCCATACTAATAGCCTTCCGGCTTAAAGCATCGGCCACTACATTGACCTTCCCGGGATGATACAAGATGGTAATATCATAGTCTTTGGTAATTCAAGCCATATCCGCTACCTCAAATTGATATCTTTCTACTTAAAAAAGTGCTAAAGGCTGCGGTGGCCTATATATACTTCACAAGATACACCATACAAGTAATGCCTCCAAATCTTCAAGGCATGAACAGTAGCAGCTAACTCTAAGTCGTGAACATGGTAGTTCTTCTCATGGGGCTTTAACTGACGAGAAGCATATGTAATGAGTCTACCCTCCTGCATCAATACACAACCGATCCCAACTCTCGAAGCATTGCAATACACCGTATAAGACCTTGAAACTGATGCTAACACAATTACCGGAGCTGTGGTCAAGGCCGACTTGAGCTTCTGGAAGCTCTCCTCACATTCATCAGACCATACAAATGGAGCATTCTTCTGTTTCAACTTCGTCAAAGGTGAAGCAATAGATGAAAAGCCCTGAACAAACCTGTGGTAATAGCTTGCCAAATCGAGGAAACTCCGGATCTCACTAGCTGAGGATGGCCTGGGCCAATTCTGCACCGCCTCAAATTTCTGTGGGTCAACCCGAATACCATCGCTGGACACTACATGTCTCAGAAAAGTCACAGTATCAAGCCAGAACTCACACTTAGAAAATTTTGCATAAAGCTTTTGCTCTCTCAATCTCTGCAACACTACCCTCAAGTGCTGTGTGTGATCCTCCTGGATGTGCGAGTACACCAGGATATCATCAATAAATACGATCACAAAAGAATCAAGGTATGGCTGAAACACATTGTTCATTAAGTGCATGAATGCGGCTGGGGCATTAGTCAGCCAAAAAGACATCATCAGAAATTCATAGTGCCCATATCTCATTCTGAAAGCTGTCTTCATAATGCCTGAATCCCTATTCTTCAACTGGTTATAACCCGATCAAAGATCAATCTTAGAGAATACACTTGTGATTCACGTCCAAGCAACGGTCGTAGTCAATATAACCTGGTCTATTAAGTCCAAGATCGATCCCATAGAGAATTAACCTATCAATCACAACTTTCACAACCCAAGAGTACTTCGAATCAAGTTCCCAAAATTTAGAATATCTTTGTGTATGATTTTCAAACTACTACTTGCAAGAATTAAGAATGCTTAAAAGAAAGAATTGAATGTTGAATAAAAATAATATAGAGAAGTACTAAGGTATTGATTTCCCCTATTGACGGAATCCCTTATCGTTATGCTCATACAAATTGTTAATATATTCTATCAATCATGAACGTTTTGTGTATCGTAACCCACTTCCGAGCAATTACAATAATTTACTAGTGCACTCTCTCGAGTTACCCTAGCTAGCTTTAATTTGATTAGTTCACTTAAGATTGCACCCAAGACTTCATTATTTCTAACCCTGTCTTTACGCCTAAAGTTGTAGATTCCTCCAATAACCTAGGTGTGGTGTTGTTCAACAATAAACCTAAATATGCAACTTTTCCAAGTTATGCACACTTAATAGGCACCGCTAATTGCGACGTCTACCAATTAACTACAACAAGAACGAAGTTGAACAAATAGAAATCTTGTTCACAATTTGTAATCACATAAACGATAAGTTCATCACCCAATAGGTTCCATCAAAACCTTAGAAAAGTATTTAGCTACTCATGCTTGAAGAAACTAGAATAATAATTGAAATCATAAAGAAATAATTGATATAAAATAAAAATAAGGAGTTGAGAAGATTCTCTCTTACTAAATATCTTGCAAAAGTATTGAATTAAAGACAACATGCCTCTATGGGGTAAACTAGGAGTTTATATAGTGGTTTTAGGGCTTAAAAAACTAAATTCGAATCCAATTAGGAGAACTGGGCGCCGGCTTCCGCGGTTGCGAGCCAACCGCGAACAGTCAAACTTCAGAATGCCTCTTTTTTCGCGGTTCATCCGCGACCGCGAATGAACCACGAATGAACAGTGCTGCGTATTTTTGACTGCTTCTTCCAGCTCTTTTCACCTT
Organism: Nicotiana noctiflora; assembly: GCA_032618575.1. Classification (NCBI taxonomy): domain Eukaryota; kingdom Viridiplantae; phylum Streptophyta; class Magnoliopsida; order Solanales; family Solanaceae; genus Nicotiana; species Nicotiana noctiflora. The sequence continues at coordinate 181,045 of JASVEL010005666.1, read as the reverse complement.
AGATCTTTTCTTGGGCTTTTCATCCACATATGACTTCAAAATACTCTTCTTAGCATCCATTGCATCACATGTACCTATAACACACAAACAAACACTAATCAAAGCATTCTGTCCTCATAAACAACATAAATTCCATAACAAAGTGTGATTATTTAGCGCATAATTGTAGTCAAATTTACCTATTATTAATACCCCACACTTAAACCTTTGCTCATCCTCAAGCAACTTTAATCACACTTTAGGCCAATTAACAAAAAATTGTCTCCCCCAAAATATGTCACAAAAGCTATTATACATAAACAACCTAAGATATGCACAATCTTTACCTAACCGCAAACTCTCATGGCCGCACATTATTACTTACTCTAATTATAACCAAAAACTTGCAAATTTACCTTCTTCCTCTTGAGTTACACACCTTCACATAGTTTATTCAGAGAAGTTCCCACACGTAAACAATTCAGAACATGGAACTTATAAATATCGGAAAATTTCACTCACTCTCAACAAAGAACATTCATATGCATACAGACACGCCATAGGCTTGCCCCCAGTGTAATACTCCACTAATCGAGTTATTCAATCATAGATCAAGCGGTCTTTAAGGGTTGTAATGTTGGCTATGGGACGGGTAGGATACTTTTGGTTATAGTGACTAACCTCCCTAAGCACTTTTATTTTCCTTTTTACAACTTCCCCTTTCGTTTTCTTCCTTATGTCTTCCCTAAATATTCTTTCACCTTTATTTGCTTTTAATCCCCACTTTCTTTTGTTGGTGTAACTGGATTTTCTAATTTTCATATATACATTGATATAGCTATTTTTCTCAAAATATCGTTTTCTTTTCATTTTTTTTTCATTGCTTTGCAATACATTTATATTATTTTGGCCAGTTCACTATTTTCTACCATTCATTCTTGATTTTCTCTTTTTCAATTTCCCTTCACCCCACACTTAGACTTTTGCATATTCATTACAATACAAGTGCTTCTAGTAGGTAAAGTAGAACAATATAATAATTTGAAGAACATCCAAGGGTTATCAAAGAATAAACTTTAAGCTCAAATGGTAACACTAGGATATTATGTACGGGTGAATTCATGTCTATTGGTTTATGGGGTTACACAAAGAAATGCCTCTATCCTTTGTACAACCGAACAACTTATATTTCGCTTTGCAAACACACAGGGCAAGTTCTAGGCATCATGTACAAAATACAATGTAAGTAAAAGCCTCACACACACATGGCATGCAACTCATTTGGAATCCAGTTTATCTACAAAGTCCTATCGATGTTCAAGCAAGCATTATTGTGCAATTTAAGGCATATTGAGGTTCTACAGTCAAGCTTAGCAGACACATTCTCAAGTTCAATTTACGCTTTTGCTAATGTGCATATTCGGGGTTACATGTTGCCCTTTCACCTCTAATTTTAAGAAAAGAAATAAAATATCAAAAAAATCTACCTAACCCGGTTTAAATAAAAACCCTTGGAAAAGAACCGTGGTCAAAAGAAAAACCAAGGGGGAGATGATACATTACCTATAAAAAGAAAATAAAAGAAGGAAAAATTCCTACGTGGACTACTTCCCTCAAGAGTACTTGTCCTAAATAGTCCGTCATCAGGAAGAGTCCTCTACTCATATATTTTTTTTGGATTTTTAAAATTTTATGATTTTGTTTTGTGTTTTTATTATTTTATATTACTACTACAACTAATATATACATTATGTACAAGATAAGTCACCCACCCCACACTTAAAAATATGTCATGTCCTCATGACATAAATAAAAATTAAAGCACAAACGGGGCAAGTAAACTTACCTGAGACTCACTCGGAGTCGGAGACAGTGGATGGGTCGACATGACATGCTCGTCCAAGTGCTCTGAACCATGCCATAAACCTGTTTTCTGACCGAGCTTGTCTTGTAGACATGGCGTCTAGCCGTGTGTGCAAGCCATCAACGAAGGTGCGCAGATCAGCAACCTCCTCCTCCATGGACGTTAGCATAGGTCGTGTGGACTCAGACCTAGACATACTTGCTCCACGAGGAGCAGGCCTGGAAGGTCCGGCTGAATCCGTGGAGTGCCTGGCCTGGGCAACCGGTACAGGATCGTCCTCCTCATCCAAGTCAATTGGGGTTCTGTCTCGTCCAACCCAGATTGTAGCAGCTCTAAATGGAGCTTTTGGTAGTAGCTCACTATCAGCATCAGTTAATGTGGTCTGATGAAGGAGACACAGCGTAGTGACAAGAGATAGGTAATAAAAACCCTTGGCCGTGAGGGATCCCCTCAATACCATCTCATCACTAACTACGCGGGCGATATTAACATCCCGATGTGTTACAAAACACCAAGTCAAAACTGTCCTATTAAAGTTAACATCCGTGGTGTTGCTCGAGGGCAAGATACGGTTGCAAATTATGGAGAACCAACATTTGGCTGTGTGTGAAAAGCAGTTGGAGTGCAGAGTCTTATTTCTAATCCACACCGGGATGCCGTCTACACATAAGGCCTCTATTAGCATGTCCCATGTGACACCAGGCCTATCATGGTAATAGTCGACATCACTAGTGTGCAATGGCAGTCTAAGTATCTGCCTAATAGTAGGAATATGGGCATTGACCTGCTTACCTCTGACGAATAAATCTCTGACCATAGCATAAGGAGCATTGGCGTAGAATTCCCGGACAAGCATCTTGTTCACCTTAGGAGGTGAGTCAAAGAGGAACTCCATCTCGCGCCTCCGAATCTCATCATATATTTCCGGCTTCTCCGAGCGGATAGCTATCCGGTCAACTTCTACCTCTTGGAGCCACTTCTTGGTTGCTTTAATGTGAAATCCATTCTCCGCTTCTTCACAAGCAAACCTAGACTCGTCATAAGTTGGTTGCCTAGATGAGCTAGCACCATGTCGAGCTCTCTTTAGAGCCATGATCCTGCACAATTAAGATAGCCAAAAAAATTTTGTAAACCGTTAGTCATCGGAAGGCTACTCAGATTTCGCCATCCGTGAGATATCACAATTGACCATTTGTTTTTCGTGCAATTACCTCATACTCCTATATTTAGATTATTTATCTAACTACTTTACACATGCCTATTCAAGCACCCCACACTTAATTATTTTGAACACTTCTAACATTACCCAATTGACTTAATCCATCCCCAATAAACTACACCATTACCAATTCATGAGTTGGGCATTATTTCTCTTCAAACTACATTAATACATTATGAACAATGATAATTTGCCCAACTTGGCTAACCAACCAACATACATGGTGTAAATACCAATTGGGTCTTCAAACCATAAAATTAGCATCATAAACACAATTGAAGACCCAACAACCCATTCTTTACCAAACTTCCATCATATAACAAGGTACCTTAGAAGAAATTCATGGAAACATGTAATGTGCAAAAAGATACCAAGTCATATTCATGATTTACCCTAAACTAACATTATCTAATTAACTCTACAAAATAAATAATCAAAACTAAAAATAAAAACAAAATAAAAGAGAAAAAAAGTAGAGAAACTTACAATTGATAACAATGGGGGAGTAAGGAGGAATAAGGGGATGATTTGGAGAAGAGGGGGTTGGGATTTTTTAGAGAGAAGGGAGAGGATTTGAAGTTAGAGATAGAGAGATTTTGAGAGTGGGGGCGGCTAATGGGGATATGGGAAAGAGGGGATGGGATTTTAGGGTTTAAAGAAGGTGGGGGGGGGGGAGAAAATAAAAAAAACATTATTTTTAACCTGACCGCGGAACTGGCCGCGACTGTTCGCGGTTCATTCGTGGTCGCGGATGGACCGCGAACAGTCGAGTTTTAGAGAGGACAATTTTCCGCGGTTGGTTCGCGGCCACGAATGGACCGTGAACAGAGAAAGTTCAGAGAGGTCATTTTTCCGCAGTTCATCCGCGATCGCGGATGGACCGCGAACAGTGCCCCTCTCCGAATTTTTTTCACAGTTGTTCAGCAAAATTTTTTTTTTCTTATTTTATTTTATTAACTACTACTAAGATAAAAATACTTACAACATGTTTGTGGGTTGCCTCCCACGTAGTGCCTGATTTAACGTCGCGACACAACTCAACTTAGCGCATTTTAAGGCTCGTTAGGCCTTTGAGGTTCATCCAACCGCAATTCTACCTTGTCCTCCATGTCATCCAAGCCTATGTAAGGTTTCAACCGCTGTCTGTTTACCTTGAAAGTACGTGATCCATCCATAGTTTGAATTTCCACGACTCCTGACTCAAATGCCTCAATTACCTTGAATGGTCCTGACCACCTTGATTTCAATTTACCTGGAACAATCGTAATCTTGAATTGTATAGTAGTACTTTGTCCCCGCTTTTGAAGTTTCGCTCAACGATATTTTGATCATGAATCCGCTTCATTCTCTCTTTATACAATCTAGTACTTTCAAAAGCCAGATACCGAAATTCTTCTAATTCATGCAACCCAGTTAGCCTTGCTTTACCTGCTTCATCCAAGTTGAGATTCATTTGTTTCAGTGCCCACCAAGCTTTGTGCTCTAATTCAACCGGTAGGTGACAAGCTTTCCCAAACACCAATTTGTATGGAGACATGCCAATGGGTGTCTTGAATGTTGTTCTATAAGCCCATAGTGCGTCATCAAGCTTTCTGGACCAGTCGGTTCTTGTGGCGTTCACTGTTTTAGTCAGTACACTTTTTATCTCCTTGTTGGAGACCTCAACTTGCCCGCTAGTTTGCGGGTGATATGGAGTGGCCACACAATGTTTAACATCATACTTGGCCAATAATTTCTCAAAAGCTCGGTTGCAAAAGTGTGTGCCCCCGTCACTGATGATAGCCATAGGAGTTCCGAACCGGGTGAAAATATTCTTCTTCAAAAATCCCACTACCACCTTAGCATCATTGGTGGGTAATGCTACAGCTTCCACCCATTTGGACACGTAGTCAACTGTAACAAGTATGTACTTATTGCCGTATGAGCTAATAAAGGGCCCTATGAAATCTATTCCCCATACACCGAACACTTCAACTTGCTGGGTTCATTGGCATTTCATGACGCCGGGAGATATTCCCTGTGCGTCGTTGCAACCTTTCACCCACAAATGCGCATCTTTAAACACCGTTGCCCAATAGAAACCGGCCTCAAGTATTTTGGCAGCTGTACGTATTCCTCCAAAGTGACCATCATATGCTGAAGCGTGACATGCCTACAAAACAGACGATTGTTCTATCTCGGGGACGCATCTCCGGATCATGTTATCAAGACATATCCTAAACAAATATGGTTCATCCCAATAATAAAACTGACTTTCACGAAAAAATCTTTTCCTCTGGACCGATGAGAGGTCATGAGGAACAATACCACTGGCTAGGTAATTAGCATAGTCAGCATACCATGGGGTTTCAAGGAGAGTGGTGGTGAGCAGCTGTTCGTCTGGAAAGGTTTCCAGAATTTCCCCACTCTCTTTGACAAGTTCAGCTCCTTCAAGTCTTGATAAATGGTCAGCGACTTGATTTTCAGTACCTTTTCTATCCCTAATTTCGAGGTCGAACTCTTGGAGAAGCAACACCCAATGAATTAGGCGTGGCTTAGAGTCCTTTTTATCAATTAAATATCTTAAAGATGCATGGTCCGTGTATACGATTACCTTTGATCCTATGAGATAGGACCGGAATTTGTCGAATGCAAACAAGACCGCCAGCATCTCCTTTTCCGTCACTGTATAGTTTAGCTGTGCTCCACTTAGAGTTCTACTTGCATAGTATATTGGATGCATCAGCTTGTCTTTCCTTTGGCCCAACACTGCCCCCCACTGCATAGTCACTTGCATCACATATTAGCTCAAAAGGTTGCTCCCAGTCAGGGGCAATGATGATGGGTGCTGTGACCAACCTCTTCTTTAGTTCCTCAAAAGCAATCATGCATTCATCAAAAAAAACAAAAGGGTGATCTTTTTCAAGTAACTTACAGAGAGGGTTTGATATTTTGGAGAAGTCTTTGATGAACCTCCGATAAAAACCGGCGTGTCCAAGTAAGGTTCTTATGACCTTGACGGATGTTGGTGGAGGCAACTTTGCAATGTCATCAACTTTAGCACGGTCTACCTCAATGCCTTTTCTTGAAACCCAGTGCCCTAATACTATACGTTCTTGTACCATAAAATGACATTTCTCCCAGTTTAGCACTAAATTTGTTTCCATGCACTGTTTAGCACTCTAGTCAGATTGTCTAGGCATTCATCGAATGAATTCCCTACCACTGAGAAATCATCCATGAACACCTCCATAATGTCTTCCACCATGTCGGTGAAAATAGCCATCATGCACCTTTGGAATGTGGCAGGTTCATTGCATAGTCCGAATGGCATCCTCCTAAAGGCAAAGATGCCATATTGGCATGTGAAGGAGGTCTTCTCTCTATCTTCGGGGGCTATGGAGATTTGATTGTACCCCGAGTATCCATCCAGAAAGCAAAAATGGGACCTCCCTGCCAACCTGTCAAGCATTTGATCAATGAAGGGAAGTGGGAAGTGATCTTTGCGGGTGGCTAGATTCAACTTCCTGTACTCCATGCATATTCTAGATCCGGTGACGGTTCTTGTTGAAGTCAATTCATTGTTCTCGTTTTTTACTACCGTCATGCCTCCTTTCTTTGGCACACATTGCACCGGGCTAACCCAGCTGCTGTTTGAGATTGGGAAGATGATTCCAGCACCTAGCCACTTTATAACTTCCTTCTTCACCACTTCCTTCATGTTGGGGTTCAGCCTTCTTTGATGTTCCCTGGAAGGTTTGTGTCCATATTCCAGGAGAATTTTATGAATACAATAAGCTGGGCTGATTCCCTTTATGTCTGCCATGGTCCACCCAATGGCAGTCTTGCATTCCTTGAGTAACTATATAAGCTTTTGGGCCTGCACATCTAACAAACTAGACGAGATAATAACAGGTAAAGTGGAGTTAGGACCTAGATATTCATACCTGAGATGTGATGGTAGTGGATTAAGTTCGAACGTTGGTGGCTCTTCTATGGATGGCTTTGCTAGCGGGCTCTCTCTTTTCTCTAAGTGTAGAGGTTCGAACTCAAGCTCTCTCTGCCAAAATCCCTTGCCTTCTATAGATAGTACCCATTCAGCTAAACTTTCACCATTTACCTCTTCCATGTTCATCAGGCATGCTTGAAGTGGATCTTCAATGGTCAACTCTGCATCGTCGGTCTCCACTATCACATCGACCACATCAATGAGAGAGCAATTTGCGAACTCACTAGGGCGCCTCATGGATTTTTGCACATTATGAATGATCTCCTCATCATTCAACCTCATCTTGAGCTCCCCAGTTTCACAATCAATTATTGCTCTCCCGGTGGCTAGGAATGGTCTTCCTAGGATTATGGGAATTTCTTCGTCGACCTTGCAATCAAGAATAACAAAATCGGCGGGAAACACGAACTTCCCAACTTGGATAAGCACATCATCTATAATACCAAATGGATGCTTAATCGTCCTGTCAGCAAGCTGTAAAAGCATAGAGGTGGTAACCTCTTATAAATAACTAAGGGCATGAGATTAATGCTTGCCCCCAAATCACATAAAGCCTTAGTAAAGGCATAATTCCCTATAGTGCATGGGATGGTGAAACTACGTGTATCAGATAGCTTCTCAGCAATGGGTCTAGAGACCACTTCACTACAAGTCTGGGTAAGTGTTACTGTGGCCAAGTCTTGGAAATCAAATTTCTGCGACATCAAATCCTTCATCATCTTAGCATAACCAAGCATTTCTTTTAAAGCTTCAATTAAATGGATGTTTACCTGGATTTTCTTGAGCATCTCGAAGAACTTTTTGTATTGCTCCTCTTTCTGGTGTTTGGCCAACCTTTGGGCGGATGGTGGTGGAGGCCCCTTCTTCCCAGTGACTTGGGACTTTTCTTTTTCTATCACTTTCTCATCAATCTGCTGCTCTACATGTTCAGCTACTTTCTCCGTTCTTTGTTTTGTTTCTTTATTTTCAGCAACTGGCTGGACTGTGACTTCTGTCAACCCTGTGGACTCATCCAGTTCAATGGGCAATGGAGTTGATGTCTCAGCCTGTCTGTCGATTTTCTCACTTTCATTCTCAGCATCAAGATCTCTATCGCTTCTCAGAGTCGTTGCCATCATCTGCTTTAGGACTTGATCTTTTGGGTTTGTTTGTGTATCTGCAGGCAATGTCCCTTGAGGACGATTGTTGAGAGACATAGCAAAGACCCACCTGTACTTCAATATTCTTGATGGCGGCATCATGTGCATCAATCCTCTCATTTGTTTTAGCATTTGATCCAATTACCTGCTGCATCATAGCTTTCAACTCTGCGAACCCATCGTCATGTCTACCCCCATGTGGTGGTGGAGGTGGATGATATCCCTGCTGCTGATTACCGAAATTCTGAGGTCTAGGATATGGGGTCATGTTGTGTGGTGGCCTCATACCTGCTGCATTAAATTGTGGTTGGGGAGGTCTGTACTGCATTGGAGCCTGTTGGCCCCAGTTTTGATTACCTTGTCGTTGCCCTCCATAGTTAGCCACATAGTTCATATCCTCATGCTAATGATGATGTTCTTGGTCTGCATCCCATAGGTTACCTATGGGTTGGCTAATCCAAGATGTGCATAAACCACCATTGGTAGTATCTACAATGTGAACCTGCTGCTTGACCCCTGATTCTTCCACCTTCTTTGTCAGGATGCTCATTTGTGTCAATAAAGTTGCCATGTTCTCCTCTAGAGTGTTGGATGGATCCAGAGGTACAGAGTGTACCACTGGTGTGATAGGAGCATTCCTGGACGTCCACCTGGAATTTTGAGCCATCTTGTCTAGAAAATTTTGGCCCTCTCTACAAGTCTTGCTCAGAAAAGCCCCACCTGCTGAAGCATCTACAATATTCTTCATGCTGTCTGAAAGTCCCATGTAGAATCTTTGGCCCAACATCTGCTCAGGAATCCCATGGTGAGGACACATAACAAGTATACCCTTGAATCTGCCCCAAGTTTCATGTAATGTTTCCATTAGTTTCTGCTTGAAGCTCACAATCTCATCAATTTGTTAAGCTGCCTTGTTAGGAGGATGAAACTTGTTATGGAATTGTTTAACTAACTCATCCCAAGTTGCAATGGAGTTTATTGGGAGTGAGTTTAGCCATATCTGTGCTGCTCCTGTAACTGAGAACGGATAGAGTAATAATCTGATAGCTTCTGGAGTAACATTCGGTTGCCTCTATGTCTTGCATATTGAGAGAAAGTTCTTTAGGTGCTGGTGTGGATCTTCAACCTGAGACCCAGAGAATAATCCCTTGTTTTGCAACAAGTGTAACATGTTATTGGTAATCTGGAAAGACTCAGCTTGAATTGCTGGCACAACGATGGCAGTTGCCAAATTATCCGCTGTGGGTTGTGCCCAGTCAAACAGTACACCTTTCTGTGCCTCCTGTGCTTCTTGCATATTTAGCCCGACATGCTGATTTTGTTCGTTTGCATCACCCATGTTGAAGTCTAATTTGATTGGTTGTTGAGATTTTTGAATTTGTTTTATGGCTTTGTTACGTGCCCGGAAAGTTTGCTCGGGGTCTGAGAGTCCTTCAATTAGTTCTCCAGTCCTTGCAGATTTTCTAGGCATGCACCTGAATACCCAAATCAACAACCATCAAAATATTCAATGTAGAGTGTAGAAAGAACCTGAATACACAAGAATCTTGAAGTTCTGTCAATGGCAATTGATAATTCCGTTAATTCCCCAGCAACGGCGCCAAAATTGATTCACGTCCAAGCAACGGTCGTAGTCAATATAACATAGTCTAATAAGTCGAAGATCGATCCCACAGAGAATTAACCTATCAATCACAACTTTCACAATCCAAGAGTACTTCCGAATCAAGTTCCCAAAATTTTGAATATCTTTGTGTATGATTTTCGAACTACTATTTGCAAGAATTAAGAATGCTTAAAAGAAAGAATTGAGTGTTGAATAAAAATAATATGGAGAAATACTAAGGTATTGATTTCCCTATTGATGGAATTCCTTATCGTTATGCTCATACAAATTGTTAATATATTCTATCAATCATGAACGCTATGTGTATCGTAACCCTCTCCCGAGCAATTACAATAATTTACTAGTGCACTCTCCCGAGCTACCCTAGCTAGCATTAATTTGATTAGTTCACTTAATATTGCACCCAAGACTTCGTTATTCCTAACCCCGTCTTTACGCCTAAAGTTATAGATTCCTCCAATAACCTAGGTGTGGTGTTGTTCAACAATAAACCTAAATATGCACTCTTTTCCAAGTTATGCACACAAAATATGCACCGCTAATTGGGACGTCTACCAATTAACTACAACAAGAACGAAGTTGAACAAATATAAATCTAGTTCACAATTTGTAATCACATAAACGATAAGTTCATCACTCAATAGGTTCCATCAAAACCTTAGAAAAGAATTTAGCTACTCAAGCTTGAAGAAACAAGAATAATAATTGAAATCATAAATAAATAATTGATATAAAATAAAAAGAAGGAGTTGGGAAGACTCTCTCTTACTAAATATCTTGCAAAAGTATTGAATTAAAGACAACATGCCTCTATGGGGCAAACTAGGAGTTTATATAGAGGTTTTAGGGCTTTAAAAACTAAATTCGAATCCAATTAGGAGAACTGGGCACCGGCTTCCGTGGTTCGTTCGCGGCCGCGAGCCAACCGCGAACAGTCAAACTTCAGAATGCCTCTTTTTCGCGGTTCATCCGCGACCGCGAATGAACCACGGATGAACTGTGCTGCGTATTTTTGACTGCTTCTTCCAGCTCATTTCACCTTAGATCTTTTCTTGGCCTTTTCATCCAGATATGACTTCAAAATACTCTTCTTAGCATCCATTGCATCACATGTACCTATAACACACAAACAAACACTAATCAAAGCATTTTGTCCCCATAAACAACATAAATACCATAACAAAGTGTGATTATTTAGGGCATAATTATAGTCAAATTCACCTATTATCAACTTGCTCTCTGAAGATGATCAAACAAGTCCTCAATACGAGGTAATGGGTACTTATTCTTTACTGTCACCTTGTTCAACTGTCTGTAATTAATGCACATTCTCATTGTGCCATATTTCTTCTTTACAAATAATACCGGTGCACCCCAAGGTGACACACTCGGCGAATGAACCCCTTATCTAAGAGTCCCTGAAGTTGTTCTTTCAACTCTTTTAACTTAGCTGGTGCCATGCGGTAGGGAGGAATAGAAATGGGATGAGTGCCCAGCAACAAGTCAATACCGAAATCAATGTCCTTGTCCAGCGGCATGCCCGACAGGTCTGCTGGAAATACATCTGGGAAATCCCTCACAACGAGGACCTAATCAAGACTAGGAGTCTCGGCCTCAACATCTCTAATGAAGACCAAATAGGATAAACAACCCTTCCCAATCATCCGCTCGGCTTTTAGGAAGGAAATTACTCTGTCAGATACATAATCAGTCATGCCTCGCCACTCGATCCTCGGATTACTTGGAATAGCTAATGTGACTGTCTTGGCATGACAGTCCAGAACCGAATGGTAAGGAGATAACCAATCCATGCCTAGAATCACATCGAAATCCACCATGCCCAATAATAATAAATCAACTCGGGTCTCTAGACCCCCAATAGTAACAAGACGGGATCGATATACATGATCCATAATAACTATATCACCCACCGGGGTAGACACATGCACGGTCAAGGCAAGAATACCACGGGTCGTACCCAAATGATGCGCAAAATATGAAGATACATAGGAATAGGTAGATCTGGGATCAAATAAGATAGAAGCATCCCTGTGGTAGACTGAGATAATACCTATGATGACCGCATCTGATGCACTAGCGTCCCTTATATCTGGTGTGAGCACATGATTTTTGCACTAGGTAAACAAAAATTCCAAAATTAAAATAAAATAATATTTTTGAGTGTAATTGTGTGTCTTGTTTGAAATTAGATACATTTTATGTGTTTAAATAATGGGAAATTAGAAAATTTAAAAAAAATATAGGAGAAGTACATGTATTTTTGATTTAGTAGTTAAAAAAAGAAAATTAACAAAAATTAGTAATTAGCCGAATATAGTAAAAATAGCAAAAAATATCAGAAATATTGGAAAAAATAGGAAATTAATAGAGTTTGAGTAACTAGAAAAGAGTATAAAAATAGGGAATAAAATGCAAAAAGAAAATACATAAAGAATAATTAAAATACCAAAAAAAATACAAAAAAAAACATATGGGCATAATGGTATTGGGCCAAAATAATTCCAAATCAGAGGCCCAAAACACCCAAGCCCAAAGGTCCTGTCCAGTTCACCAAGGGACATTGATCTCAGTCGTTCATCAGGTCAAATCTAACAGCTGAGAATCAATCCGGAATTATTTAACCAATTGAAATGTGAGATCAAATCTGAGCCGTTCATTTATATTAATCTAACGATTGAGGCCATTGGTCTCATTGGCATTGAGACGATGCCGTTTTAGAAACGCCAATAAAGACTGTTGATCTTCATCAAGTCAACGGTCCAGATCACCTTAGCCCCCTTGACTATATAAGGCTTTGGTCGGCTTGAGATTGTTCATTTGTAGAAATCCCTAACCCTAGCCGCCCAAAATCCCTCCCCTCTCCTCCATTGTCTTCTTAGTCTTCTCCTTCTGAAACCCTGCCGGCCATGGAGGCCACCACCCTCCACGGTGGTCTCCGGCCATCCCTTTACCTTCCCCTCTTCTCTTCTTCATCTTCTTCACCTGAAACACCCCTCAGTACCCTGAAACCCTAAAAAACCCCTGTTCTTCATTGTCCGGTCATCAGAATCTACCTCCGGTGACCACAAATTATGAGATCCCTCTCCAAACCAATGCCAAAAGAACCGCCATGGTCCGATCTACCCCCCCCCCATAACCTTTATTTCCCTCAAATATACCCTGAGCTTCTCGAATATCCCGAAAGAAGTCACCGGAACCCTAACTTTGGCGACTCGAAACTAAACCCTTATCAAGATATCACCTTTACCCTCCCTTGAACACCCCACTCCAAACACAAAATCCAAAAGACTTCATTATGAGGTCTAAAGAAGAAAAACCAGAAAAGAAAAATGAAAAAAAAATAAATAAAGAAAAGAGTCTGAAAAGCCTGAACAATAAAGAGTGAAAAGAGTAAAGGGAAGCTCAAGGGACCGGCCCTGCAAAGCAAAGTCCCCTCACTCTTTTAATCTATTTGCTTCCTTTCATTTTTAGTTTTTAAATGCTTTCTTCTGTGTTATATTTTTCTATTCTATTTGTTTTTTTTTCTCTGATTCTAAAAACCTGTTTAGTATTAGGGTTTTCTGTTCATCTTGTTCATCTCCACGTTATTTTCCTATTTTAGCTTTTTTTGTTTCTTTGGCTTGAAAGATCAAGTTAGTACTAGGATATTCTTTTCATCTCGTTCATCTTCATGTTGTTCTTCTATTTTGTTTGTTTCAAATCATGTCCTGTTTCTTCTGAGTCAAAAGATCTATCTTGATTGCCTTTTCTTCTTCATCTTGTGAATATTGTGGTCCTTGATCTGTTGGTTTTTATAGTTTAACTGTCTTCTCTCCTATTGTTCTGCATGTTCAGTTCTAATACTAGCTTAACTCTTATTCTTTTTTCATCTTTATATTAAGTTGATTTGGTTAAGTTTTGTAATATCCTGACTATTCTTCCCTATTTCTTCTTCATCCCTTATTATATCTAGAGTTTTCTTATTTGTTGGCTTTCAACATCTCATCTGTTTAAATTAGATATCTCTTCTGTTTCCCTTCATGCTTTAGCTTAGATGTTTAACTCTCGATTAGGGTTTCTTCTATTAAGCTTTCCATGTTTTTACTATTTTCTATTCTCTACATGATTTAGTTTGATTCTAGGTTTAGCAGTTTGATTCTCATGTCTACTCAAGGGTTTTTACTCTAATAACATCCTTTATGGTCTTTCACCTGCATTTTAGTGACCATGTTTTCTATCCTGTCATTTGGCATGATAGATTTAAGATTTTTCTTCATTATTTCTCCATGTCCTTCTGTTCTTCACCTTCATCTTGTCTGTCATATTCTGTGTTGAAAATGGGCTGATCTAGTGGGTCTAATTGATATGATTCTTATAGATCTTTTGATTCTTATGTTTGATTAAGCCATGTTTCATTTCCTGTTGATTGTTTGTGAGAGTTTAGCTTCTATGTATATCTATGCTCATAAACTTTAAAGGTTTTGGGGGTTTTTCAATGTATCATCTAACATGAATGAGTTGTACTTAAGTCTAATTGATATTGATTGACACTTTTCCACATGAAATTGGGTTATGTGAATTGATTGATTAAGATTCAACACTATCAAATTTCCCCTTATGAGTTTTAATTGATTGATGCACAATGTTTGGTCTCATGTGGCTATGTGTGCAATTGTATGTTGAAATGACTGAGTTTGCAAGAGTTCTTGCTAGTGTGAGCATGTGATTAATACTCATTGTCTTTAGGGAAATTGGTTATAACTGTCATAATACTAAGTTCCCTAAATTGGCTAGTTTTGAAATAGGTTTAAAACTGAAAATCAAATAACAATAGGTTACAAGGTGAATAAGTGACCAAAGAGTGGTCAATTTTGCAAATTGACCAACTCTACAAGGTCCAGCACACTGGCCTACCTTAAAAGGGCTAGTTGTGTAACAAGTAGTGCATGTCTGCAAGGTCAGACTTACCAAGGCTCATTTGAGCCCTGAATCATAGGTGGCTAGGTCTGCAAAGGCCTTAGCCTAGCCTGTGTTCAGCAAATGGGTTTTTATTGCCCAAGCCAAGTCTCAACTTGAGACTGGCTATATTTTAAATAGGTTAAGTACAACAATAAAGCAGGCTAGTCCTGAAATTAGTTTAAAAGATGAAATAAAAGATCCTAATTAACTGAAAATGAAACAAAATTGGTTAAGTTTGAAATAGTTGCTTAAAATAAAACTGGCCAGTCCTTAAATGCCAATGCAAGCACTGGCCATTAGTTAAATAAACCCAAAAATGCTGAAAACCTGACCTAGGTAGGTCGGGTAAATCAGCAATTTCATTAAGGGCATAAGAAGAAACCAATTTGGTAAAATAGTAAATTACATAGAATACATAAGGATATGGGAGTCATTTGTACCCCTGATTTCTGCAATTTTGCAGAGATTAAAGGATATAATGGTCTCCCTAAAAAGGGAAATCAATCAAAATCTATAACCAATAGGGATACTTTGGTAAAAGTCTAGAAATGGAATAAAAAAGAACCTTCCAGCACATGCTGGAAGGGATCTTTTAACTGAAAATGGGGTCTAAGTGTAAATTTAGCAATTTTAAAGGGGGAGAAGTGGGTTTTAATTCCATTCTTTCTCCTTAAGAAATAT
Source organism: Nicotiana noctiflora (assembly GCA_032618575.1). Lineage (NCBI taxonomy): Eukaryota > Viridiplantae > Streptophyta > Magnoliopsida > Solanales > Solanaceae > Nicotiana > Nicotiana noctiflora. The sequence goes on along the minus strand of JASVEL010005666.1, from coordinate 165,589 downwards.
GTCATTCCCATACCTATAAATACCCCCAAAAAGAGTGAAAGAAGGGCTGGCTTTTGGAAGGAAAAGTTCAGAGAAAAATATAGATATAGGTGCTAGATTTTCGAGAGAAAAATTCAGCGTAAAAATACAGTAAATAGCAAGTAGTTTTTCCTGCGCTTGAAGTAGCAATCACTGGTAAAGCTTGTTTGTGTGTGGATTTTCTGATCGAGCTCTTTTGGGATTTCATATTCGTTGTTCCTGTGGTTTTTTGCTCGTTGATATTCAATCTCACACTGTTGCATTGCCTTTGTTCGAGTCTGTTGCCGAATACTTGCTTTATCCCCTAGAACTCATTGGTTTCTATTTGCTGTTTCAGGTACACTTCTGTTCGAATGAGGCTGTAATGATGATTTGCTGAATGAAAAATGAAGTTCCAGTTTGATTCTTATGTTATTATGTATTTTGTAGTTTAATATTGTCATTAGCTATAGTATAGTATGTAACTAATAGAAAAACAAAGACAAAAACAGTGTAATAGATAGCTTAGTAGTGGTAGAGTAGTGTAGATAGTATATCACCTAGTTTAGATTGGTAAAACTTTTAAAATATAAGTTAGCTAATCACAGTTTCAAATCGTTAACTGTTCATCCACAGTAACATCATAAGTCATAATCACGTAGTCAATCATATGTTGTGAATCTGCACTTAAACATAGGTAAGCTTCGAAGAAGAAAAACGTTAGATCAAGCCATGACTCATCCATTATTGTGTTAATAACATTGTAACGAGCTAAGTCGCAGTAAAATCAGCCGTATAGTTATGTTTAAGTCTTTGGATCACTTAGATGTGGGTACTCGAGTTGTATCATTGAGTGATTAGACTGTTTAAATCATGCTCATGTAGTTAGTCTGTTTAGAAATCAAAGTTCAGATTTGAGTAAGTTTAAAAGGGGAAATAACCAGATGAAGTAACAATTCAATTAGAATCGGATTGGTGATGTCAAAAGCTCAGCTCATAATGAAACTAGTGGTATAATCGCAACTCTGTGTGTAACCCATCTTAATTTTAGATAATCTAGATACCATAGGTAATTAGTTGAATTGTTCCTCAAGCCTCACATATAATCAAACCATTTCTTAAATATTTCAACTAGTAAATACTTAGATGTTAGTATAAATTTATTATTAGGAATCGTAGGTAGAAATAGTCTTTTAATTCAATCCTCATGTACAGTTGTGATTTAGAATTAGTAGTAACAGTTTGTATCGTGATTTTCTCTTTTTGATGGATAAAAAATGCAATTCTTGATGCTACATGTTTGTTCTGTTTTAAGTCCCTTATTTTTATTCTTATTACCATTGTTTCGATTCGGTTTGGGCCTAGTATATAACGTGCGCCTGAACCATGATGCAAGGCTAATGGGACTGACAAGCAGAAGCCTGAAGATAGCCCGGGTCTTTAAGACCTGGGCAAGTACAGCGCTTGTTTAAGTATGAATGCAGAGGCCCAGGCCCAATAAAGGCAATAACAATGGCCTGGGCCCAAGTCTAGAAATGAGAAGTTGAAATATGACTAAGGAAAAACCAATATAGATAACATAGCATGTGTACATTAAGATTGAACCTTTTAAAATTAAAGTGGGACGAGCCTCACATGACATCCAATAGTGAGGCCCCCTTAGTAATGAAATAATGAATAGATAGAATCGGGAAGGCTACTAGTAAACTTCATAGCTTCCCCCAAAAAGAATTAAAAGACGATAGACTCTATTAGACACGGTTTAATGTACCTTCCTTATAAACGAGTGTGCACTTGGTGCGACTCAAATCTAAAATCCCGGCAAAGCCTAAATGTACTAAAGGTCAAAAGCGTACTAGTTGCAGTGTGACTCGAGGTGCGTTTTCGCGATGTCGCAATTCTATAAAGTATTAAAAGTAAAAGCACATACATATTGTTAAAATCTATAACAAGTCAAATAAAATTCGAGAATGATGATTGAGCGACCGTGCTAAAACAACGGAATTCGGGAATGCCTAACACCTTGTCCTAGGTTAACAGAGTTGTTTATCCAGGTCTTTGTTTTGCGGACTGTAATAACATAGCCAACTTCCTCAGATTCGGGATTAACCGATGACTTGGGACACCATCATCTTCCCAAGTGGTGACTCTGACAATTTAATAAAAATTCCGAACCGATTGTCATTTATATGGAAAAGCTCCTTCCTCTCTGTTATTATGTCCATCTCGGGTATTTGAACATTGAGGTATACCCTACGTATCTTTCCAAACGGATCGGTACAAAAGCCTCTTTTTAGGTATGCATTGTGGGGTAGTAAAAAGGGAGGTGTGACATCTGGAAGAGCATAAAAACGAGCATGACCTCCGCAAGTACGATCCTCACCACTAGGGCGATCTCTGGCTACCTGACCACCACTCCTAGCTGACTGAGTGGGTGCTGAAGAAATAGGAGCAGAAGGCGAAGGCTGATCCCAATGCTAAGACCGCTTACGAAGCAACTAGGGACACTCCCTCCTGATATGGCCAAACTCACCACACTCAAAATAATGGCCTGAAGCTGGAGAAAGAGACTTGATAACCCCTCGTTGCAGATGAAGCTTGAGTTGAAGGAGTAGGAGCAGAGCTCTGAGCTGGAAGGGCGCTCAGTGCGGGTTGGCTCTGCTGGAGGCCCTGCTGGCCCTGACGACCACGGTCCGACGAAGCCCCACTAGACTCTGCACGGCCTGACCGAGGACATTTGAAGGAACGACCTGTGCTGTGCTGAAACTGGCCCCTAGATGGAGCACCACTATAACTACCTGCACCCCGAGGCCTCTTAGCCTCCCTTTCCTCACGCTCTCGACGGCGGTCTATCTCAATTTGATGAGCCGCATCAACCATCTCCTCAAAAGTGACTGCTGTATCCCTCTCTCTAGTCATCAATATGCGGATAGGATAATTAAGACCATCCACAAATCTCCCGATCCTCTCACGATCTGTCGGAATCATCCACACGACATGCCGAGCTATCTGTGTAAACCTCAACTCATACTGAGTCACTGACATATCTCTATGCTTCAACCACTCGAACTGATGACGTAGCTCTTTCCTCTGAGACTGGGGCACATTCTTCTCTAGAAATACCGTAGAGAACTACTGCCAGGTGAGGGGCACTGCGCCAATAGGCCTATGCCTCTCAAAATCCTCCCACCAATGAAATGCTGGTCTTGTGAACTGGAAGGTAGTGAAAGCAACACCGCTAGACTCCAGAATACCCGCAGTACGAAGCATACGCTGGAACATATCCAGAAAACCTTGGGCATCCTCGCCCTCAACACCGCTGAACGCCGGAGGCTGTAGCCTCCGGAACCTCTCCAACCGACGTTGCTCGTCATCAGGTATTGCTGGGACCACATGAGTTGGGGCTGGTACGACTGGTGCAGCCGGTTGAACTGGCTGAGCTGGAGCTGCCTCATGTGCTTGTAAACCCTGAACTACCGGCACGGGTATGCGAGCAACGGGGGTCTGATTTCCTTCCCGTGCTTGTGAAGAAGCTGCCGCAGTAGAGGCCGCAACCACCTGGGCTAAGCGAGTACACACTGATAGAATATGTGCTAAGGTCTCCTAAAGACCCGATTATCTTAATAGACACTGCCGGTGCCTGAACCTAAGCTGCTGGGATGCCTGCAGCTGGGACCTGATCCTGAACCTGGTCCACTGGCGCTAGCATCTAACCCTGAGTTTGGTCAACTGGTGGGTCAGCAGGTGCTGGTGCTGCTGCCCTACCTCTGCCACGACCACAGCCTCTGGGTATCACTGATGGTCGTCCACCACGTCCATTAGCATGAGTTCTCGCCATCTGCAAGAGAGTAGAATATGGAAAATTTTGTTTCACGATAACACAAACCGCACGATATGAATCCAATAAAGTGAAGTGTTTTCCTAAAGTTCTGTAGACTCCCGAGGATAGATACGGACGTCCATGTACCGATCTGCGAGAGCCTACTAAACTGGCTCATGACTCGCGAGACCTAGTAACCTAGGCTCTGATACCAACTTGTCACGACCCAACCCGGTCGTGATGGCGCCCAACCCTAAAGCTAGGCAAGCTAGACCAATAACTGTTTCCACAATTAAAGACCAGTCCCAAAAGCGAAAATTTCAAGAAGAATTTAAGAGTCAATAATAATAGTATAATTAAATAATGAGAAGTGCGAACATCAAAATAACACTCCCAAAAGATCTGGGGTCACGAGTCTAGAGCTTCTAAGAAAAACTGAATAGTAATAGGAATACTGAAATAAATACTCAAGTCTAGAAGTATATAGAAATAAACTGAAATAACAAGAGAAGCTAGGTCCTGCAAACGCCAGCAGCTACCTCAGCAATTCAAATATACTCCAAATACGCTGGAAAGCTCGTCTAACCCTACTGTGTACCTGGATTTGCACACAAAGGTGCAAGGAGTAGGGGCGAGTACTAAGTACTCAGTGAGTAAAAAGTATATAAAATAGCTGAAAGCAGGAAATCCACAGGGTACCACAGAGCAAAGCTAAACTATAGTTCGATACCTAACACGAACTAATAACAACAACAAATCACAATTAGCACAGATAATTTACAAACAAACATGCAATGCAATGCACATGACCGCTACGTCGCGTAGCCCGGTCCGTTTAACATCGACGACGCTCACTGAGGGTGTGTACAGACTCCGGAGGGGCTTCTTCAGCCCAAGCGCAATATTCATATTATCTGCTGTGGCGTGCAGCCCGATCCATACTCAGTCTACAACATGCATATGAGTTACACAACAATTCAATTTATTTATTTCAGTTTATTAACAATGAGAAATACTTTAATTTTATTTATTTTTTGAGGAACATATGACTTAGCATTTCATAATAGTGATTTCAAGCCAGGACTGAGATCAATGATTTTACAAATCAAGCTATCACATAGATATCAATCTCTTAGGGTTACTACAGGTCGGCACAAGGCCCCAAACATGGCTTATAGCCCACATATATACTTTACACAAGGTGCGTTTTCAACCGCCAATATAATATTACTCATGTTCGGGATGGACCAAGTCTCAATCCCCAGTCATAACCAATCCCGCACCTGCCATGGAGTGCGAGTCACGCCCTAATAGCGTCATAATATGCTAACCGGGGTTTCAAACCCTCAGGCTACCAAATACACTAACTACTCACCTCTAACCAGCTGTGGACTCGTCCGCGATGCCTTTTCCCTTCGAATTTGCTGCCTCGTGCGTCGAATCTAGTCAAAACCATAGCAATTACATAAATATGGGTCAAAGAAACATAACCCAATCAAATTTATTGGAAAAATGCAATAATACACGAAGTTGGTAAAACCCGAAACCACTTCTCGAAATATTTCGAAAATCATACCAATGGATTCCTCATCTCGCCATGAGTTTGTGCATATAAAATTTATCGATATCGGAGTTCGAATGGCCTTTTAAAACCCAAAAACGCATTTTCATAATTTAGGCCCTAATTCTTCACAAATTTTACCCAATTTCATGAATTTTGGTATTGATTCTAGCATAAAATCGTATTTTTGAGCCAAGAAACTTACCTCCAACGATTACCCGTTGATTTCTCTCTTCAATGCTCTCAAAACCCTCCTTTGACGAAGTAAAAGTGGTGTAAAATAATGACGGTTCACGTCTGGTTTTTAAATTAACTATTCTGTCACTGACGCTTTGTTCTATACGATCGCAATTCCCCTATGCGATCGCATAGAGTAAAATTTCCAGGCCATTATTCCTTTTATGCCATTACAATAACTCTATGCGATCGCATAGAGCAATCTCCATGGGACCAAAATTTCTTCTCTGCGATCGCAACATAGTGTATGTGATCGCACTGTGCAACATTATGAACCTATGCGATCCCACTCTCCTCTATGCAAATGCATAGTGAAATTTCTCCTCCCCTTCAGGTTCTTCTATGCGATTGCAATGACCCTATGCGATCGCATAGAGCAATCACTGACTGCAATATTTCTGCTGCAACATCCAAGTTCAAAACCTCCCGTTGAGCATCCAAAATCATCTTGAGACCCTCGCGACCTCAAACAAATGCACAGATAAGTCATATTACTTCATTCAAATTTGCTCGTAACATAAAAACACCATCACAAATATCAAAATCACCAAATTCTCACTGATTCAAGCGTAAGTTTCATTAAAACTTCCGAAACTAACATTTGCTCTAAAACCCGACCTAAACACCTCCGAATGACCTGAAATTTTGCATGCATATCCAAAATTACCTAACGGAGCTACTGCAACTTTCGGAATTTCATTGCAAGCCCCAGATCAAAATCTCACCTACCGTCCGGTATTCGCCAAAATTCACCCTTAGCCAATTCAAGCCTAAATCTACACCGGACCTCCGAATTTGATTCCGATTGCTCTCATAAGTCATAAATCATCCCCCGAAACTATTCAAATCATCAGAAATCCATTCCAAGATTTCTAAATCATCGGTTAACATTCGATTGACTTTTTCCAAATTATTCTTCTCATAAAGAGGTTTATTGCCTCATTTCTGACTAGATTCCATCCGATTTACTTCTAACTCTCCAAACACATATAAATTAACATGTTAAAGTATAAAATAAAGAAAACTAGGAGGTAACTTCCGTAACAATGGGTCGGGTTGTTACAAAATGGAGGTTTTAATAGAGTGAAAGTCTTTAAGATTGGGAAGCTGATGGACTTACTTATTTGGGTTGGGTCTTTGATGGATTGGGTAACAATATTAATTCTTATGGGCTTAGCCAACATATAAGAGCCAATTCATTTATAGCCATTCAGGACAAATTTTAAAACTCGGTAGGCCAAAATTACATTATACATTTTATAGCCAAAAAATAATTTTAGTGGCTAGCCCAAAAGTAGTTAACTAAGAGGCTCAGATCTGCAAAGACAAATCGCGGAAAAGAGAGGTGACCATGCCATAGCTGCAAATCACCGATTGCATGAGTAAAAACCTTTGAATCACTGGCCGCCCGATTATTTTCTAGGCCAATATGGGTCGGATAGTCGCTATGCCCGATCCAGTTAGCCCAGAATTCGAGTAAAATATAATCATTGCCTCAACTATTATCTACCAAAAAAGAGGAAATAAAATCACATAAACAGAGACAGAGCAAGAAAGATCTGACTGTTTTTTTTTATTGTCATGACCCGGATTTCTCCCACCATCGGGCATCGTGATGGCGCCTACTAAAGGAGCTAGGCCAGCCAAACATTACACATTCTCTGTTAACATTACCAAAAATATATACCATCAACAATTAAATAAGTGTGTAAGACTTTTAAGTTTAACAAAATAACATAAAAGTATTGCGGAATTTTGAAACATCCTACCCCAAAAGGTGGTGTGTCACTAGCTCACGGATTACTATAGAATACTACAACCAAGTCTGAATGAAGAAAAATACATAAGTCTGTTCCGGAGCAATGAAAACAAAGTGAAGTAAAGTAAAGGAAAGGAACTCCAGCCTACGAATGCTAGTTAGGCTACCTCGAAAAGTCCCCGGGCTAATAATAGCTCCTGGAATAAATATCCTACTGTTGTTGTCCAAAAGCTGCTCCTGGATCTGTGCACAAAAAATGCACAGAGTGTAGCATCAGTAAAACCGACCCCATGTGCTGGTAAGTGCCTGGCCTAACCCCGACGAAGTAGTGACGGGGCTAGACAGGACTACCAAATCAACCTGTACAATTGTATATACATATATACACTAAAAAATAGAAACACTGAAACTAAACAATATAATGGGAGGGAACATGCTGTGAGGAGTACAGTTAAATATATATAGTTCATCAGCGTAATTAGAAACAAGGCACAACAATAATTATCACAGAATAAGAAATTCAATAGTTGCACGGCATCAACCTTTGTTCTTTTACTCTCATTCTAAGCAAAATAATCAAATAAAATGCACGGCATCACCCTTCGTGCTTTCCATCACATAACTGTCATTTTATGGCACAGAATGACCCTTCGTGCAAATATAATCAAATCAGAGCACGGAATGTACATTCATACGTAAGTAGTCAAACATAGCACAGAATGACCTATCACGACCCGGATTCCTCACCATCGGGAGTCATGATGGCCCCTACTAGTGGAAGCTAGGCAAGCCAACTGTTACTTACATTTTTCCTTAATAACAATTCCCTTCTTAAGACTTTGAATAAAATCATATAATTACAGCGGAATAATTAAACTTAGCGAAAGACTTAGTCAATTTTATCAAATATGATACAGAAAACGCAAACATGATACACTACCCAAGACTGGTGTCACAATACTCACAAACTTCTAAGAATAATACACATAATTGTCTGAAAGAAATACAAGCTGTTTATCTCGAATACATGAGATAACAGAATAAAATACATAGATAGAAGAGACAACGGGTCATGCGAACACCTGCTAGGCTACCTTGTAGTCTCAGTAGTCGGAATATCCACAATCGTACTACTGTTGCTGCTGCTGTCCGTAACCTGTATCTGCGCAAAAAGAGCGCAGAGTGTAGTATCAGCACAACCGACCCCATGTGCTGGTAAGTGCCTGGCCTATCCCGGCGAAGTAGTAACGAGACTAAGGCCAGTCACCCATATAAACCTGTACAATTGAAATATATATACATATACAACAGCAGAAAACGTTAACGAACATTTACAAGGAACGAACCTGCTATGAAATAACAGTCAATAACTCACACTGTCCAGTGTAATCTGGTCAACGGAACAAATCTTACTTTCATGTCTCAATTCATTTTTCATTTCATATCTAGTGGTAGGCGTACCACCCGCTCCCAAATGTAACAATAAACTATATCTTGTGGTAGGCGTACCAACCGCTCCCAAATGTAACAATAAGCTATATCTTGTGGTAGGCGTACCACCCGCTCCCAAATGTAACAATAAGCTATATCTTGTGGTAGGCGTACCACCAGCTCCCAAATGTAACAATAGGCTACCGGCAACTATGGCCAATGCCAAGATTCAAATCACTTTGTGGTCGGCGTGCCACACGATCCCATTTCTTATCATATAAGTGGTCGGCGCGCCACACGATCCCAAATTCTTTAATAATGTATATTACCGGTATTAAGCCAATAATCTCTAATCAACAGTATTTATATTACCGGTGAAAAACCAATAAATGACAATAATTCAACGATATATCCCTGTTACCGGTGTAACACCAATAACTCTTACTCAACAATTTAAATGTATTTTACCGGTATACAACCAATAAATGACATTGAACCTACAATTTATCTCCGTTACCGGTATAACACCAATAGCTCTTAATCAACAATTCATACATAACCCAATTCCTATTCTCTCAAGCTAGGATAGAACAAACACTTACCACAAATGTTTACGAATAACTCAATCCATAGCAATGCTTTTTCCTTTCCAATTTGGCTCCAATCCAATCGTATCTATACACAATTGACTTAATATCATCAATTCTACTTAACAAACTAGTTCAAATGGCTAAATATAAGTTTTACAACATTCTGCCCGGAATAGTAAAAATCAACCCCGGGCCCACATGATCAAAACCCGAGTTTCGAACCAAAATAAATTCACCCAATCATCCATGAGATCAAATATATAATTTGTTCTCAAATCGGACCTCAAATTGAGGTCAAAATCCCAATTTTTATGAAAACCTAAGTTCTACCCAAATCCCCCTTTTTTACCCATGAAAAACCTTAAATTGAAGATGAAAACATGATAGATGATGTTAAAGTTTGAAGAAATTGAGTAAAAGTTGACTTACCAATGATTTGGAGAAGAGGGAGTTCGTGAAAAATCGCCAATGGATGTTTTGGGTTGTGAAATATGAAAAATAAAGCTGGAAATCGTGATTTACAGGTCTGTGTGTTCGCATATTGCAAACCACGACCAAATTCTGGAATTTGAAAAATAAGCCAAGGATGGGAAGTTTGCATTTGCGAAGTTTTGTTTGCATTTGCAAAGCCAAGGCAAAACTGGGAAGTTCGCATTTGCAAACTTTTGTTCGCATTTGCGAACCAAGGCACAAAACTGGGAAGTTCGCATTTGCGAACTTTTGTTCGCATTTGCGAACCAATGCACAAAACTTGGAAGTTCGCATTTGCGAACTTTTGTTCGCATTTGCGAATTCGCATTTGCTAACATTTGTTCGCATTTCCCAACTCTGCAGATCAGGTGCTGACAACAACTTTCTAACATGAAAAATTGATCTCGTGGCCTATCCAAAATTCACCCGAGCCCTCGGGGCTCCAAACCAAATATGTACATTGACTTAAAAACATCATACGAACTTGCTCGCGCGATCAAATTGCCAAAATAACATCAAAATCAATGATTTGAGCTTTAAAACTCAAGATTTCATTCACAATTTCATAACTCCCAAAATTTCCAATTTAAAGCCGAAACACGTCAAACGACGTATGTTTTCAACCAAACTTTACAGGAAGAGCTTAACCAACATATATGACCTGTACCGGGCATCAGAACCAAAATACGAGCCCGATACCATTACATTTTAATCAAATTTCAGTTTCATTTTCCTTAAACATTTTCAGAAAAACAATTTAATAGAAAAATTCTTTTACCGGGGTTCTAGACCTCGTATTTCAATTCCGGGCACACGCCCAAGTTCCATATTTTTCTACGGATTTTCTAGGACCGTCAAATCACGGGTCCGGGTCCGTTTACCAAAAATATTGACCAAAGTCAACCATATCAATATTAATATCAAAATTCATCAAATTTTCCACACATTTCATATGTTTCAACATAAAAATTTTCCAGCTTTGCGTCCGGACTGTGCACGCAAATCAAGGCAACTATAAATGAGGTTTCAGGACCTCAGAAGCTCAAAATGATTAATAAAACAAGTGATGACCCTTTGGGTCGTCACATTTTCCACCTCTAAAACAACCGCTCGTCCTCGAACGGACAAAAGAAAAAAGTACCTGAGTCATGGAATAGATGAGGATATCGGCTCCGCATGTCAAACTCGGACTCCCGGGTCGATGCCTCCGGAGGCTGACCCCTCCACTGAACTCGCACAGAAGGAAAACTCATCGACCTCAACTGTTGAACCTGCCAATCTAGAATAGCTACCGGCTCCTCCTCATAGGACAGATCTTTGTCCAATAGGACAGTGCTGAAATCTAACACGTGGGATGGATCGCCGTGATATTTTCGAAGCATGGACACATGAAACACTGGATGTACAGCTGATAAACTATGTGGCAAGGCAAGTTTATATGCCACCTCTCCCACACAATCAAGAATCTCGAATGGGCCAATAAACCTAGGGCTAAGTTTGCCCTTCTTTCCAAATCTCATCACGCCCTTCATAGGCGACACTCGGAGAAATACTCGCTCCCCAATCATGAAAGCTATATCTCGAACCTTGCGATCTTCATAGCTCTTTTGTCTAGATTGAGCTGTGCAAAGCCTATCTTGAATAATCTTGACCTTATCTAAGGCCTCCTGAACTAAATCCGTACCCAATAACCGAGCTTCGATCGGTTCAAACCATCCAATCGGAGAACGACATCGCCTACCATACAAGGCTTCATAAGGAGCCATCTGGATGCTCGATTGATAACTATTATTATAAGCAAACTCTACCATAGGCAGGAATTGATCCCATGAACCTCTTAAATCAATAACACACGCCCGAAGCATATCTTCCAGTATATGAGTAGTCCTCTCGGACTGACCATCTGTCTGGGGATGAAAGGCTGTACTTAGCTGAACTTGCATGCCCAACTCTTGTTGAACCGCCTTCCAGAAATGTGAGGTAAACTGTGAAAAATCGATCTAAAATAATAGAGATAGGCACGCCATGAAGGCTAACGATCTCCCTGATATAAATCCCAGCTAACCTCTCGGATGAATAGGTAGTGGCAATAGGAACAAAATGAGCTGACTTGGTCAGCCTATCAACAATCACCCAAACAGCATCAAACTTCTTCCGAGTCATCGGAAGTCCAGAAACGAAGTCCATCGTGATTCGCTCCCACTTCCATTCAGGAAGTTCAATTCTCTGAAATAAACCGCCAGGTCTCTAATGTTCATACTTAACCTGCTGACAATTAAGACAACCGTGCCACATATGCCACAATATCCTTTTTCATTTTGCGCCACGAATAATGTTTCCACAAATCTTGATACATTTTCGCCGCACCTGGATGAATAGAATACCGCGAACTGTGAGCTTCTTCTAGAATCGATTCTCTAAGCATATCAACATTTAGCACACAAATGCGCCATTGCATCCTTAGGATCCCATCAACATCTAAGGTGACCTGTTTAGCACCTCCTCGCTTGAACCGTGTCTCTAAGGTCACATAAATAAGAATCATTATATTGTTGATCGCGGATACGCTACAATAATGAAGAGCGAGCGATCGTGCAAGCTAGTACTCGAATAGGCTCAGAAATATCCAACCTCACAAATCGGTTGGCCAAGGACTGAACATCCAAAGCAAGTGGTCTCTGATTGACTGGAATATAAGCAAGGCTACCCATACTGGCCGACTTCCTACTCAAAGCGTCAGCCACCACGTTTGCTTTTCCCGGATGATATAAAATGGTGACATCATAATCTTTCAGCAATTCTAGCCACCTTCTCTGCCTCAAATTCAACTCTTTCTGTTTAAACAAATACCGAAGACTCTTATGATCGGTGTATACTTCACATGCTACACCATACAAATAATGCCTCCAGAGCTTCAATGCGTGAATAATCGCCGCAAATTCTAGATCATGCACTGGATAGTTCTTTTCATGAATCTTCAACTGCCTCGAAGCATAGGCAATAACCTTGCTATCCTGCATCAACACTGACCTCTTCCTCTTTGTCATTTTGTTGTCTCCATTCTGCTTAGACTTGATACCGGTGCTGTGGTCAAGGCCGTCTTGAGCTTTTGAAAGCTCGCCTCACATTCATCGGACCATTCAAATTGAACACCTTTTTGTGTCAATCTGGTCAGTGGGGTTTCAATAGATGAAAACCCCTCCACGAATCGCCGATAATAACCCGCTAATCCCAAGAACTCCGAATCTCTGTGGATGATGTCGGTCTCGGCCAGTTCATGACTACCTCAATCTTCTTTGGATCAACCTGAATACCTACTGCTGTCACAATATGACCCAGGAATGCAACTGAAATTAGCCAAAATTCACACTTTGAAAATTTTGCATATAGTTAGGTATCTCTCAGAGTCTGCAAGACCACTCCAAGATGTTACGCATGCTCCTCCTGACTGCGGGAATATATTAATATGTCATCAATGAAGACTATTACAAACAAGTCTAAATAAGGCCGAAACACCAGATTCATCAATTCCATAAAAGCTGCGGGGGCATTTGTCAACCCAAAAGACATGACCAAAAATTCATAATGTCCGTACCGAGTGCGGAATGCTGTCTTAGGGACATAAGATGCCCTAATCTTCAGCTGATGATAGCCAGACCTCAAATCTATCTTCGAAAATACCTTGGCACCCTGAAGCTGGTCAAATAAATCATCAATTCGCGGAAGTGGATATTTATTTTTGACAGTAACCTTGTTCAACTGCCGATAGTCAATACACATTCTCATCGAACCATCTTTCTTTTTTACAAATAATACTGGTGCACCCCACGGCGAAATACTGGGTCTAATGAAACCCTTTTCAAGTAAATCCTGCAACTCCTCCTTCAATTCTTTTAACTCTGGCGGAGCCATACGATATGGGGGAATATAAATGGGCTAAGTGCCTGGAGCCAGGTCAATGCAAAAATCAATGTCCCTATCAGGCGGCATACATGGCAAGTCTGAAGGAAATACTTCAGGAAATTCGTGAACCACATGCACAGGGTCAATAGAAGGAACCTTAGCACTAGAATCACGAACATAGGCCAAATAAGCCAAATATCCCTTTCCAACCATACGCTGAGCCTTAACATAAGAAATAACATTGCGACTAGTATGACCTGAAATTCCTTTCCACTCTATACGAGGCAAATTCGGCAGAGCTAAAGTCACAGTCTTGGCATGGAAATCTAAAATAGCATGATATGTAGATAGCCAGTCCATGCCTAATATAATATCGAAGTCCACCATATTTAGGAGTAATAAATCAGCATGGGTCTCAAGACCCTCAATTACTATAATACATGACCGATAAACTCGATCAACCACAATAGAATCGCCTACTGGTGTAGACACATGAACAGGAACACTCAGTGGATCACTAGGCTGAATCAAGTACGGTGCAAAATAGGAGGACACGTACGAATATGTAGACCCAGGGTCAAATAATGATGATACCTTTCTATCACCACCCAAAATAATACCTGTAATGACGGCATCTGATGAATCAGCCTCTGGTCTGGCAGGAAGTGCATAACATCGGGGTTGTGCCCCACCACCCTGAGTAGTGTCTCTAGGATGATCAGTTGCTGGCTGGTCTCTACCTCTATCGGTCTCAGCTCCACCTCTATGACCTCTGCCTCCACCTCTATGTCCTCTACCCCCGCCTCTAGCCGGTCGGGCAGGCTGTGGGGGAACCGAAACCTGAACCATAGCACGAGAACCCTGCTGCTGAGACATGTCAAAAGCTCACGGGCAATACTTTGCAATATGCCTAAGATCGCCGCACGTAAAACAAGCCCTCGACTGCTGAAAATAGCGAAGTGGTGGTGCACTGATAGGCTGCTGATCAGAATAACGTGGCTGAGAATTACGACCACCAGAAGCATCATGAGATACCTGAAGAGCTGACTGACAAAGCCTAGGAGGATGACCTCTATCATGAGAATATCTACCTCCAGACAAGGTACCACAGAATCTACCCGAATTACGGGATCTCTTATCCGATCCATGACCTGCTCCCTGTGACCGATCTATCTCGATCCGGTGGGCTGCATTAGTCGCCTCCTGAAAAGTGATTTCAGTTCCTGCCCCCAAAGCCATCTGCAGTCGAATTTCCTGATTCAAGCCATCAATAAATCTTCTCACCCTTTCCCGATCTGTGGGAAGTATAAAAATAGCATGACGAGCTAGGTCCACGAACCTAGTCTCGTACTGTGTGACAGACATAGAAACCTGATGGAGACACTCAAACTGCCTGCGTAGAGCCTCCCGTTGAGTTGCTGGAAGGAAATTTTCCAAGAACAACCCTGCAAATTGCCCCCAAGTCAAAGATGTTGATCATGCTGGCCTGGATAAACAATAATCCCTCCACCAAGTCTTGGCAGAACCAGATAATCGAAAAGTAGCAAAATCCACACCATTAGTCTCCACAATGCCCATAATACGGAGAACCTCGTGGCAGCTATATAGGAAATCCTGGGGATCCTCTGAAGGAGTGCCACTGAATGTGGTAGTGAACAGCTTGGTAAACCTATCCAATCTCCATAACGCGTCAGCGGACATAGATGCACCATCATTAGCCTGAGTCACAATAACAGGTTGAGCTGCCTCAACTGGCTGAATCACAGGAACCTGAGCCTGGGGAATTACTGGCTCCGGAGTGCGTGTAGCAGGAGTCTGATTATCTCCTCCAGCCTAAGAAGTGGCTGGTGCTATTGGTAATAAACTTGCTCTGGTGATATTGTCCATAAAACCTGCTATCCAGACCAAAGCATCCTGAAGATCCGATGAAAACATAATCCCTCCTGGGACCTGAGCTGGGTCCACTGGAACTGCTGGGGCTGGAACCTCCTCCTCGATATGAGCCTGAGGTTCTGCCGCTTGTGCTGCTGCTCGGGGCTGAGCTCTGCCCCGACCTTGGCCTCTAGGACGACCTCGACCTCAGCCTCTGCCCCTAGCGGGAGCTGCCGCTGCTGGGACCTCGGGCTGCTGGTCAGTAGATGAGGATGCACGTGTTCTTTCCATCTCGTAAGAACAGAGTAGAAATTCAATTAACATTTGAAAGATCAAGTCACACGAGTGGAAAAATAAAGGGAATATTTTCCTAACTCTGTAGCCTCTAGGGATAAATACAGACGTCTCCGTACCGATCCCTCGGACTTTACTAAGGTTGTTCGTGAGTTGTGAGACCTGCGCAACCTAGTGCTCTGATACCAACTTGTCACGACCCGGATTCCCCACCATCGGGAGTCATGATGGCTCCTACTAGTGGAAGCTAGGCAAGCCAATTGTTACTTACATTTTTCTTTAATAAAAATTCCCTTCTTAAGACTTTGAATAAAATCATATAATTACAGCGGAATAATTAAACTTAGCGGAAGACTTAGTCAATTTTATCAAATATGATACAGAAAACCCAAACATGATACACTACCCAAGACTTGGTGTCACAATACTCACGAACTTCTAAGAATAATACAGATAATTGTATGAAAGAAATACAAGTTGTTTATCTCGAATACATGTGATAACAGAATAAAATACATAGATAGAAGAGACAACGGGTCCTGCGGAAGCCTGTTAGGCTACCTCGTGGTCTCAGTAGTCGGAATATCCACAATCGTACTACTACCGCTGCTGCTGTCCGTAACCTGTATCTGCGCAAAAAGAGCGTAGAGTGTAGTATCAGCACAACCGACCCCATGTGCTGGTAAGTGCCTGGCCTATCCCAGCGAAATAGTGACGAGACTAAGGCCAGTCACCCACATAAACCTGTACAGTTGAAATATATATACGTATACAACATCAAAAAACGTTAACGAACATTTATAAGGAAAGAAACTGCTATGAAATAACATTCAATAACTCACACTATCCAGAGTAATCTGGTCAATAGAACAAATCTTACTTTCAGGTCTCAATTCATTTTTTATTTCATATCTTGTGGTAGGCGTACCACCCGCTCCCAAACGTAACAATAAACTATATCTTGTGGTAGGCGTACCACCCGCTCCCAAATGTAACAACAAGCTATATCTTGTGGTAGGCGTACCACCCGCTACCAAATGTAACAATATGCTATATCTTGTGGTAGGATTACCACCCTCTCCCAAATGTAACAATAGGCTACCGGCAACTATGGCCAATGCCAAGATTGAAATCACTTTGTGGTCGGCGTGTCACACGATCCCATTTCTTATCATATAAGTGGTCGGCGCGCCACCCGATCCCAAATTCTTTAATAATGTATATTACCGGCATTAAGCCAATAATCTCTAATCAACAGTATTTGTATTACCGATGAAAAACCAATAAATGACAATAATTCAACGATATATCCCTGTTACCGGTGTAACACCAATAACTCTTACTCAACAATTTATATGTATTTTACCGGTATACAACCAATAAATGACATTGAACCTACAATTTATCTCCGTTACCGGTATAACACCAATAACTCTTAATCAACAATTCATACATAACCCAATTCCTATTCTCTCAAGCTAGGATAGAACAAACACTTACCTCAAATGTTTACGAATAACTCAATCCGTAGCAATGCTTTTTCCTTTCCAATTTGGCTCCAACCCAATCGTATCTATACACAATTGACTTAATATCATCAATTCTACTTTACAAACTAGTTCACATGGCTAAATATAAGTTTTATAACATTCTGCCTGGAATAGTAAAAATTGACCCCGGGCCCACATGATCGAAACCCAAGTTTCGAACCAAAATAAATTCACCCAATCATCCATGAGTTCAAATATATAATTTGTTCTCAAATCGGACCTCAAATTGAGGTCAAAATCCCAATTTTTATGAAAACCTAAGTTCTACCCAAATCCCCCATTTTTACCCATGAAAAGCCTTAAATTGAAGATGAAAACATGACAGATGATGTTAAAGTTTGAAGAAATTGAGTAAAAGTTGACTTACCAATGATTTGGAAAAGAGGGAGTTCGTGAAAAATCGCCAATGGATGTTTTGGGTTGTGAAATATGAAAAATGAAACTGGAAATCGTGATTTACAGGTCTTTGTGTTCGCATTTGCAAGCAAGGGTTCGCAATTGCGAACCCCGACCAAATTCTGGAATTTGAAAAATAAGTCAAGGATGGGAAGTTCGCATTTGCGAACTTTTGTTGGCATTTGCGAAGACAAGGCAAAACTGGGAAGTTCACATTTGCGAACTTTTGTTCGCATTTGCGAACCAAGGCACAAAACAGGGAAGTTCGCATTTGCGAACTTTTGTTCGCATTTACGAACCAATGCACAAAACTGGGAAGTTCCCATGTGCGAACCAAGGTACAAAACTGGGAAGTTCGCATTTGCGAACTTTTGTTCGCATTTGCGAATTCGCATTTGCGAATTCGCATTTGCTAACATTTGTTCGCATTTCCCAACTCTGCAGATCAGGTGGTGACAGCAACTTTCTAACATGAAAAATTGATCTCGTGGCCTATCAAAAATTCACCCGAGCCCTCAGAGATCCAAACCAAGTATGTACATTGACTTAAAAACATCGTACGAACTTGCTCGCGCGATCAAATCGCCAAAATAACATCAAAATCAATGATTTGAACTTTAAAACTCAAGATTTCATTCAAAATTTCATAACTCCCAAAATTTCCAATTTAAAGCCGAAACACGTCAAACGACGTCCGTTTTCAACCAAACTTTATAGGAAGCGCTTAACCAACATATATGACCTGTACCGGGCATCTGAACCAAAATACGAGCTCGATATCACTACTTTTTAATCAAATTTCAGTTTCATTTTCCTTAAACATTTTCAGAAAACAATTTAATAGAAATATTCTTTTACCAGGGTTCTAGACCTCGGATTTCAATTCCGGGCACACGCACAAGTTCAATATTTTTCTTCGGATTTTCTAGGACCGTCAAATCACGGGTCCGTGTCCGTTTACCAAAAATGTTGACCAAAGTCAACCATATCAATATTAATATCAAAATTCTTCAAATTTTCCACGTATTTCATATGTTTCAACATAAAAATTTTTCAGCTTCGCGTCCGGACTGTGCACGCAAATCGAGGCAACTATAAATGAGGTATTCAGGACCACAGAAGCTCAAAATGATTAATAAAACAAGTGATGACCCTTTGGGTCGTCACATGACCCTCCATTCAATTATAATCAGAAATAACATGGAATGACCCTTTGTGCAATATCACTCTTCCTCACCCAAATAGCAATCACAACTAAATGGGCAAGAAGAGTAAATAAATAGCAAGTACTATCCCGACAAGGGAGTAACAACAATAACAATTGAGTCCCGGCAAGGGAACAATAACAATAACTTTCACAACCCATCAAGGGTAATACTCAGTATATTTAACCACTCCGGCAAGTGATTAATCACAATTACTTTCAATACTTTCACCTTTAACTCAATAGTATTTATCATTCAAGCCAACGCTCCAAAATATTAATTTTTCACAATTTATTATCAAACTCTTCACATTTGTAGCAAATTATAATTTAGCTTAAGAGAGTTCTAAATTATCTCAAAACATGTACAAACAAATACCCGCGGTCATGCTAGACTCCTGTGTATAGATACTCGTCACCACGCCTATACATCGCACTCGATCATTTTGCAATTAACATTTATGATACTCTAATCTTATTCCCTCAAGCCAAAGTCAGATCATACACTTACCTTGAAGGTTTACAACCAACTCAATCCTCAAGCAATGCCTTTCCTTTCGAATTTCACTCCAATTCAATCATATCTATAAACAATTTATTTAATATCTTCAATAATACTCAACAATCCAACCCAAATGCCTAAATATAATCTTTCTAACATTCTGCCAAAAATTTGCAAAATCGACCCCGGGCCCAATTGGTTAAAACCCGAGGTTTGATCCAAAATAAATTCACCCATACTCCCACGAGTTCACATATATAATTTGTTCTTAAATCTGACCACAAAACGGGGTCCAAGGTTTGTATGAGAAAAGTGTAAAAATCCCGAAGTGAACTATTTTGGTTTTAATTAAATTCGCTTGAGAAATTTGTTCTACGCATTCGCGTCACATGGGACGCGTTCACGATGAGGAAATGCTGGGACCTATCGCGTTCGCGATTAGGCTTATACGAACGCGAAGAAGGAAGGCAAGGGGGTCTTGGGTTGCTCTAAGCGAACACGTGATACCATCCACAAACGTGATGAAGAGGGTGTGAAGATACGCGGTCGCATGTCATTGGACGCGAACGCGAAGGAGAACATAGTAGAACTACGTGAATGCGACCTAGTGGACGCGAACGCGGAGGGCTAAGGAATTTGGGTTATGTGAACGCAAGCTGAGTGCTGTGTTCGGGAACAATAAAAACTGTCTGCAACATACCAGATGTTTCTGATGAATTTTCAAGAGCAAAAACATCCCGAAATCATTCCCGAGCCCTCGTGGCTCCCAACCAAACACGCACACTAACTCAATATCATTCTACAAAGTTGCTCGAGTGATCAAATCGCTAAAATAATATCGAATTTAATGAATCAAACCCCAAAACTCATAAATTTCATTTCAAAGTTTGAAACTTCCAAATTTCCCATTTTTTGTCCGAAACACATCAAACAACGTCCGTTTTCAACCAAACATTACTGGAAGTGCTTAAGCAATATTTATGACCTGTACCAGGTGTCGGAACCAAAATACGAGCCCGATACCTATATTTTCTAACTCATTTTCATTTTCATTTTTCCTTAATAATTTCAGAAAACAATTTAACTGAAAAATTCTTTTACCAGGGTTCTGGACCTTGGATTTCGACTCCGGGCACATGCCCAAGTCCCATATTTTACTATGGAACTCTCGAGACCGTCTTTTACCGGGGTTCTGGACCTCGAATTTTGACTATGGTCACATGCCTGAGTCCCATATTTTTCTATGGAGCTCCCGAGATCATTACGTCATGGGTCCGGGTCTGTTTACTCAGAATATTGACCATAATCAACTATATCAATATTAATATCATAATCTTCAAAATTTTCACAGAATTCATATATTTTAACATAAAAGGTTTCCGGCTTCACGCTCGGACTGCGCAAGCAAATCGAGACAACTAGAAGTGAGGTTTCCAAGGCCTCCGTAGCGTAGAGAAAAGGGAGAAATATGGTGATGACATTATGGGTCGTCACATTCTCCACCTCTAAAATAATCGTTCGTTCTTGAACAGACAAAAGAAAGATGTACCTGAGTCAGGAAATAGATGAGAGTATCGGGTCCGCATATAAGACTCGGACTCCCAGGTTGATGCCTCAAAAGGCTGACCTCTCCAGTGAACATGCACTGAAGGAAAACTCTTCAACCTCAACTGTCGAACCTGCCGGTATAGAATAGCTACCGGCTCCTTCTCGTATGACAGATCCTTGTCCAACTAGACAGTGCTGAAATCTAACATGTGGGTAGGATCATCGTGATACCTCCGAAGCATAGACACATAAAACACTGGATGCACGGCTGACAAACTAGGTGGCAAGGCAAGTCTATAAGCCACCTCTCTCACTCGATAAAGTATCTCAAATGGAACAATGTACCCAGGGCTAAGCTCGCCCTTCGTCCCAAATATCACCACGCCCTTCATCGATGATACATAGAGCAACACTCGCTCACCAACCATGAAAGCCACGTCTCAAACCTTGTAATCCGCATAAATCATTTACCGCGACTGATCCGAATGAAGTTTGTCCTGTATGATCTTGATCTTATCCAAGGCCTCCTGATGAAATCTGTACCCAACAACCGAGCCTCTCTCGGCTCAAACCATTCGATTGTGCACCGACATCGCCTACTATACAACAACCTCATAAGGAGCCATCTAAATGCTGTATTGGTAGCTGTTATTGTAGGTGAACTCTGCTAGTGGTAGAAACTGGTCCCAAGAACCTCCAAAAACAATAACGCAGGCTCGGAGCATATCCTCCAATATCTGAATAGTCCTCTCGAACTGGCCATCTGTCCGAGGATGGAATGGTGTACTCAACTGAACCTAGGTGCCTAACTCCTACTGGACTGCTCTCTAAAAGGGCAAGGTAAACTGCGTACCCTAATCCGAAATGATAGACGTTGGCACACCATGAAGGCGAACAATCTCTCGGATATAGATCTTAGGTAATCTCTCTAATGAATAGGTGGTGGCAACAGGGATGAAATGTGCTGACTTGGTCCACCTATCAACAATGACCCAGATGGCATCAAATTTCTTTTGGTTCATGATAATAGGTGAATTTGACTATAATTATACCCTAAATAATCACACTTTATTATGAGAATAATGTTGTTAAGAGAACAAAATGCTTTGATTAGTGTTTGATTGTGTTTTACAGGTACATGTGATGCATTGGATGCTTTAAAAAGCCATTTTGAAGCCATAAGTTGATGAAAAGGCCAAGAGAAGAGCTAAAGTGAAGAGGGCTGGACGAAGCAGTAAAGAAACAGAAGCATTGTTCATCCGCGGTCCACTCGCGGTCGCGGATGAACCGCGAAAAACGAAGCCCTCTGAAGTTTGACTGTTCGTGGTCCGCTCGCGGCCGTGAACGAACCGCGGAGGTCCCAGCGGCAGTAATCCCAGTTGGACTCTAATTTAGTTTTTAAGCCCTAAAACCTCTATATAAACTCCTAGTTTGCCCCATAGAGGCATGTAATTTATTTCTTCAATACTTTTGCAAGGTTTTAGTAGGAGAGATTCCTCTCAAACTCTTTCTTTATTTTTATATCAAGAAATTCTTTATGATTTCAATTATTATTCTTGTTTCTTCAAGCATGAGTAGCTAAATTCTTTTCTAAGGTTTTGATGGAACCTATAGATAGATGAACTTATCGTTTATGTGATTACAAATTGTGACTTAGATTTCTATTTGTTCAACTTCATTCTTATTGTAGTTAATTGGTAGACGTCCCAATTAGCGGTGCCTATTTAGTGTGCATAACTTGGAAAAGAGTGCATATTTAGGTTTATTGTTGAACAACACCACACCTAGGTTATTAGAGGAATCTATAATTTTAGGCGTAAAGACGGGGTTAGGAATAACGAAGTCTTGGGTGCAATCTAAAGTGAACTATTCAAATTAAAGCTAGCTAGGGTAGCTCGGGAGAGTGCACTAGTAAATTATTGTAATTGCTCGGGAGAGGGTTACGATACACATAGCGTTCATGATTGATAGAATATTTAACAATTTGTATGAGCATAACGATAAGGGATTCGGTCAATAGGGGAAATCAATACCTTAGTCTTTCTCTATATTATTTTATTCAACATTCAATTCTTTCTTTTAAAGCATTCTTTAATTCTTGCAAAGTAGTTGTTCGAAACCACACATATATATATTCAAAGTTTGGGAACTTGATTCGTAAGTACTTTTGGGGTTGTGAAAGTTGCAATTGGTAGGTTAATTCTCTGTGGGATCGATCTTGGACTTATTAAACCAAGTTATATTGACTACGACCGTTGCTTGGACGTGAATCAATTTTGGCGCCGTTGTCGGGGAATTAACGGAATTGTCAATTGCCATTGACAGAACTTCAAGATTCTTGTGTATTCAGGTTCTTTCTACACTCTACATTGAATATTTTGACGTTTGTTGATTTGGGTATTCGGGTGCATGCCTAGAAAATCTGCAAGGACTGGAGAACTAATTGAAGGACTCTCAGACCCCGAGCAAACCTTCGGGGCACGTAACAAAGCCATCAAACAAATTCAACAATCTCAACAACCAATCAAACTAGACTTCGACATGGGTGACATGAACGCTCAAAACCAGCAAGCAAGGCTAAACATGCAAGAGGCACAGGAGGCACAAGAAGGTGCATTGTTCGACTGGGCACAACCCACAGCGGATAATTTGGCAACTGCCATCGTTGTGCCAGCAATTCAAGCTGAGTCTTTCCAGATTACCAACAACATGCTTCACTTGTTACAAAACAAGGGATTATTCTCTGGGTCTCAGGTTGAAGATCCACAGCAGCACCTCAAGAACTTTCTATCAATATGCAAAACACAAAGGCAACCGAATGTAACTCCGGAAGCCATCAGATTACTACTTTTTCCATTCTCAGTTACAGGAGCAGCACAGGATATGGCTAAACTCACTCCCAATAAACTCCATTGCAACTTGGGATGAGTTAGTCAAACAATTCCACAACAAGTTTCATCCACCTAACAAGACAGATCAACAAATTGATGAGATTGTGAGCTTCAAGCAGAAACCAATGGAAACATTACATGAA
This sequence comes from Nicotiana noctiflora, assembly GCA_032618575.1. Lineage (NCBI taxonomy): Eukaryota > Viridiplantae > Streptophyta > Magnoliopsida > Solanales > Solanaceae > Nicotiana > Nicotiana noctiflora. Next base: position 141,420 of record JASVEL010005666.1, on the reverse strand, counting down.
ACTTGGGGCAGATTCAAGGGCATGCTTGTTATGTGTCCTCACCATGAGATTCCTGAGCAGATGTTAGGCCAAAGGTTCTACATGGGACTTTCAGACAGTATGAAGAATATTGTAGATGCTTCAGCAGGTGGGGCTTTTCTGAGCAAGACTTGGAGAGAAGGCCAAAATTTGCTAGACAAGATGGCTCAAAATTCCGGGTGGACGTCCAGGGAATGCTCCTATCACACCAGTAATACACTCTGTACCTCTGGATCCATCCAACACTATAGAGGAGAACATGGCAACTTTATTGACACAGATGAGCATCCTAACAAAGAAGGTGGAAGAATCAGGGGTTAAGCAGCAAGTTCACATTGTAGATACTACCAATGGTGGTTTATGCACATCTTGCATTAGCCAACCCATAGGTAATCCATGGGTTGCAGACCAAGAACATCATCACCAGCATGAGGATATGAACTATGTGGCTAACTATGGAGGACAGCGACAAGGTAATCAAAACTGGGGCCAACATGCTCCACTGTGGGATCGATCTTGGACTTATTAAACCAAGTTATATTGACTACGACCGTTGCTTGGACGTGAACCAATTTTGGCGCCGTTGCCGGGGATATCATCCACCCCCACCACAACATGGGGGCAGGCATGACGATGGGTTTGCAAGGTTGGAAGCTATGATGCAGCAGGTAATTGGGTCAAATGCTAAGACCAATGAAAGAATAGATGCACATAATGCAGCGATCAAAAATATGGAAGTGCAGATGGGGCAGATTGCTATGTCTCTCAACAACCGTCTTCAAGGGACATTACCTGCAGATACACAAACGAACCCAAAGGACCAAATCCCAAAGCAAATAATGGCAGTAACTTTGAGAAGCGGTAGAGATCTTGATGCTGAGAATGAAAGTGAAAATATTGACAGACAGGCTGAGACACCTGCGCCATTGCACATTGAACTGGATGAATCCACAGGATTGACAAAGCCACAGTCCAGCCAATTGCTGAAAATAAAGAAGCACAACAGGGAGCGAAAAAAGTAATGGAAAAGGTAGAGCAGCAGATTGATGAGAAAGCGATAGACAAAGATAAATCCCAAGTCACCGGGAAGAAGAGGCCTCCACCACCATTCCCCCAAAGGTTGGCCAAACACCAAAAAGAGGAACAATACAAAAAGTTCTTCGACATGCTCAAGCAAATCCAGGTAAACATTCCATTAATTGAAGCTTTAAAAGAAATGCTTGGTTATGCAAAGATGATGAAGGATTTGATGTCGCGGAAATTTGATTTCCAAGACTTGGCCACAGTTACACTTACACAGACTTGTAGTGCAGTGGTCTCTAGACCCATTGCTGAGAAGCTATCTGATCCAGGTAGTTTCACTATCCCATGCACTATAGGGAATTATGCCTTTACTAAGGCTTTATGTGATTTGGGGGCAAGCATTAATCTCATGCCCTTAGTTATCTATAAGAGGTTAGGTATTGGGCGAGCCAGACCCACCTCTATGCTTTTACAGCTTGCTGACAGGACGGTTAAGCGTCCATTTGGCATTATAGATGATGTGCTAATCCAGGTCGGGAAGTTCATGTTTCCCGCCGATTTTGTTATTCTTGATTGCAGGGTCGACGAAGAAATTCCCCTAATCCTGGGAAGACCATTCCTAGCCACTGGGAGAGCCATAATTGATTGTGAAACCGGGGAACTCAAGATGAGGTTGAATGATGAGGAGATCATCTTCAATGTGCAAAAATCCATGAGGCGCCCTAGCGAGTTTGCAAATTGCTCTCTAGTTGATGCGGTCGATGTAATAGTGGAAACCGACGATGCAGAATTGACTATCGAAGACCCACTGCAAGCATGCCCGATGAACATGGAAGAAGTAAATGGTGAAAGTCTGGCCGAATGGGTATTATCCTTGGAAGGCAAGGGATTTTGGAAGCGAGAGATCGAATTCGAACCCCTACACCTAGAAAAGAGAGAAAACCCACCAGCAAAGCCATCCATAGAAGAGCCACCGAAGCTTGAACTTAAACCACTACCATCACATCTCAGATATGAGTATCTAGGCCCTAACTCCACATTACCTGTTATTATCTCATCTAGTTTGTTAGATGTGCAGGCCCAAAAGCTTATACAGGTACTCGAGGAATGCAAGACTGCCATCGGGTGGACCATGGCAGACATAAAGGGGATCAGTCCAGCCTATTGCATGCATAAAATCCTCCTGGAAGATGGACATAAACCTTCCAGGGAACATCAAAGAAGGCTGAACCCCAACATGAAGGAAGTGGTGAAGAAGGAGGTAATAAAGTGGCTAGATGCGGGAATAATCTTCCCAATCTCAGACAGCAGCTGGGTGAGTCCGGTCCAATGTGTACCCAAGAAAGGAGGCATGACGGTGGTGAAAAACGACAACAATGAACTGATCTCAACAAGAACCGTCACCGGATGGAAAATATGCATGGACTACAGGAAACTGAATCTAGCCACTCGCAAGGATCACTTCCCACTTCCCTTCATTGATCAAATGCTTGACAGGTTGGCAGGGAGATCTCACTTTTGCTTTCTGGATGGATACTCGGGGTACAATCAAATCTCCATAGCCCCCGAAGATAGAGAGAAGACCTCTTTCACATGCCCTTATGGTATCTTCGCCTTCAGGAGGATGCCATTCGGACTATGCAATGCACCTGCCACTTTTCAAAGGTGCATGATGGCTATTTTCACCGACATGGTGGAAGACATTATGGAAGTGTTCATGGATGATTTCTCGGTGGTTGGAAATTCATTCGACGAATGCCTGGCCAATCTGAATAGAGTATTACAAAGTTAGGTGTGGTGTTGATTTCTCAGTGCATGGAAACAAACTTAGTACTAAACTGGGAGAAGTGCCACTTTATAGTACAAGAAGGTATAGTACTTGGGCACAGGGTTTCAAGGAAAGGCATTGAGGTAGACCGTGCTAAAGTTGATGTCATTGCAAAGTTGCCTCCACCAACATCCGTCAAGGCCATAAGAAGCTTTCGTGGACACGCCGGTTTTACCGGAGGTTCATTAAAGACTTCTCCAAAATATCAAACCCTCTATGTAAGTTACTTGAAAAACATCACCCTTTTGTTTTTACTAACGAATGCAGGATTGCTTTTGAGGAACTGAAAAAGAGGCTGGTCACAGCACCCATCATCATTGCCCCGGACTGGGATCAACCGTTTGAGTTAATGTGCGATGCAAGTGATTATGCAGTGGGGGCAGTACTGGGCCAGAGGAAAGATAAACTAATGCATCCAATATACTATGCGAGCAGAACTCTGAGTGGAGCACAGCTAAACTACACAGTGACGGAAAAGGAGATGCTAGCGGTCGTGTTTGCATTCGACAAATTTCGGTCCTATCTCATAGGATCAAAGGTAATCGTCTACACAGACCATGCAGCTTTAAGATATCTAATTGATAAAAAGGACTCTAAGCCACGCCTAATTCGTTGGGTGTTGCTTCTCCAAGAGTTCGACCTCGAAATCAGAGATAGAAAAGGCACTGAGAATCAAGTAGCTGACCATTTGTCAAGACTTGAAGGAGCTAAACTTGTCAAAGAGAGTGGGGAAATTCTGGAAACCTTTCCAGATGAGCAATTGCTCACAACTACTCTCCTGGAAGCTCCATGGTATGCTGACTACGCTAATTATCTGGCCAGTGGCATTGTTCCTTATGACCTATCATCGGTCCAGAGGAAAAGATTTTTTCGTGAAAGTCGGTATTATTATTGGGATGAACCATACTTGTTTAGGATATGTCTTGATAACATGATCCGGAGATGCGTCCCCGAGATAGAACAATCTTCTGTTTTGCAGGCATGTCACGCTTCAGCTTACGGCGGGCACTTTGGAGGAATTCGTACAGCTGCCAAAATACTCGAGGCCGGTTTCTATTGGCCGACAGTATTTAAGGATGCACACTTGTGGGTGAAAGGTTGCAACGAATGTCAACGCACCGGGAACATCTCTCGGCGTCATGAGATGCCAATGAATCCAATTCAGCAAGTGGAAGTATTCGATGTCTGGGGAATAGATTTCATGGGGCCCTTCATTAGCTCATACGTAAATAAGTACATACTTGTTGCTATTGATTACGTGTCCAAATGGGTGGAAGCTGCAGCACTACCCACCAATGATGCTAAGGTGGTAGTGGGATTTTTGAAGAAGAATATTTTCACCCGGTTTGGGACTCCAAGGGCCATCATTAGTGACGGGGGCACACACTTTTGCAACCGAGCCTTTGAGAAATTATTGGCCAAGTACGATGTTAAACACAAGGTGGCCACTCCATATCACCCGCAAACTAGCGGACAAGTTGAGGTCTCCAACGGGGAGATTAAAAGTGTACTGACCAAAACAGTGAACGCTACAAGAACCGACTGGTCCAGGAAGCTCGATGACGCACTATGGGCATATAGAACAGCATTCAAAACACCCATTGGCATGTCTCCTTACAAATTGGTGTTCGGAAAAGCTTGTCACTTACCGGTTGAATTAGAACACAAAGCGTGGTGGGCACTGAAACAATTGAATCTCAACTTGGATGAAGCAGGTAAAGAAAGGTTGACTGGATTGCATGAGTTGGAAGAATTTCGGTATCTAGCATTTGAAAATACAAGATTGTATAAAGAGAGGATGAAGCGGATCCATGATCAAAATATCGTTGAGCGTACCTTCAAAAACGGGGACAAGGTACTACTATACAACTCAAGATTACGACTGTTCCCAGGTAAATTGAAATCAAGGTGGTCAGGACCCTTCAAGGTAATTGAGGCATGTGAGTCCGGAACTGTGGAAATTCAAACTATGGATGGATCACGTACCTTTAAGGTAAACGGACAGCGGTTGAAACAATACATAGGCCTGGATGACATGGAGGACAAGATAGAATTGCAGTTGAATGAACCTCAAAGGTCCAGCGAGCCGTAAAATGCGCTAAGCTGAGTCGTGCCGCGACGTTAACTCAGGCGCTACGTGGGAGGCAACCCACGAACATGTTGTAAGTAATTTAATCTTAGTAGTAAGTAATAAGGAATAAAACAATCTTTTGCTGAAGCAGTCGAAGTTTTTCATACAGGAGCACTGTCCGCGGTTCACCCGCGGACCGCGGATGAACCGCGGAAAAATACGCTCTCTGAACTTCTCTGTTCGCGGTCCATCCGCGGTCGCGAACCAACCGCGAAAAAATGCCTCCTCTGAATCTCGACTGTTCGCGGTCCATCCGCGGCCGCGAACGAACCGCGAACAGTCGCGGTCAGTTCCGCGGTCGGCAAAATTTAAAGTTTTTTTTTATTTTTTTTCCCTCCCCCCTTTCTAAACCCTAAAATAACTTACCCCCCCTTCCCAATACCCAAACCAGCCGCCCCTCCCCTCTCAAATCTCTCTGTCTCTCTAAATTCAAAACCTCTCCCTTCTCTCTAAAAATCCCCATCCCTCTCTTCTCCAAACCATCCCTTTCTCCCTCCCCACTTCTCTACTACTATAACTTGTAAGTTTCTCTACTTCTCTCTTTTATTTTGTTCCAATTTTTTAGCTTTTGATTGTTTAGTATGTATAAATATTTAGTTAGTGTTAGTTAGGGTCCATTTATGAATGTTACTTGGTTTATCATTGTGTTTTTAATCTTGCCATGAAATTACTCTAAGGAACCTTGTTCTATGATTGATGTTTGTTGAAGAATGGGTGTTGGGTTTTTCATTTGTGTTGATTTTATGATTTAGAAACCCTAATAGTAGTTCTACCATATATATGTGTTGGTTGGTTAAATTGGGGCACATTACATTGAGCGTAATAGACTATTAAATATTAGGAGACATAATGCCAACTCTTAAAATGGTTATTGAATACTTTTCTTGGGGATGGACTAAGTCAATATGATACTAGTATGTGTGCCAAGAACTAAGTGTGGGGTACGCAATTGGGCATGTAGGAAATAGTCAGATAAAGAGTTTGCGGGAATTACACATAATTGATGGTCCATTGTGAATTATCAAGGATGGCGAAGTCTGAGTAGCCTTCCACTAAACTAACAGTTTATACACTTTTTGGCTATCTTAATTGTACATGATCATGGCTCCAAAGAGACCACGACATGGTGCTAGCTCATCCAGGCAACCGACTTTTGATGAATCTCGGTTTGCCGATGAAGGGGCGGAAAATGCATTTCACATCAAAGCGAACAAAAAGTGGCTTCAAGAGGTTGAAGTGGACAGAATAGCCATCCGCTCGGAAAAGTCGGAAATGTATGATGAGATCCGACGGCGAGAGATGGAGTTCCTTTTTGAAACACCCACTACGGTAAACAAGATGCTTGTCAGAGAATTCTATGCCAACGCCCCGTACTCCTCGGTGAGACGAGTTTTCGTCAGAGGTAAGCAAGTAAATGCTCATATTCCCACCATTCGGCAGGTACTTCGCCTACCACTACACACGAGTGATATTGATTATTACCATGATAGGCCCGGTGTCACATGGGACATGCTAATTGAGGCCTTATGTGTAGATGGTGTTCCCGTATGGATTAGAAACCAAACTCTGCATTCTAACTGTTTCACACACATTGCCAAATGTTGGTTTTCTATAATTTGCAACCGCATTTTGCCCTCAAGTAATACTACAGATGTTAACTTTAATAGGGCTCTGTTGACTTGGTGTTTGGTAACACACCGGGATGTTGATATTGCTCGGGTTATTAGTGACGAGATGGTACTGAGGGGATCCCTCACTGCCAAGGGTTTCTATTACCCATCTCTTGTCACTACCTTGTGTCTCCTCAACCACACCCCAGTTCATGAGACTGACGGTGAGCTACTACCAAAAGCTCCATTTAGAGCTGCTACTATTCGGGTTGGACGAGACACCACACCCATTGACTTAGATGATGATGATGATCCCGTACCGGAGGCCCGGGCCAGCCACTCCATGGATTCAGCTGGACCTTCCAGGCCTGCTCCTCGCGGAGCTAGCATGTCTAGATCCGAATCCACATGACCTATGCTGAGGTCAATGGAGGAGGAAGTGGCTGCTCTACGCACTTCAGTTGACGGTCTACACACACGACTAGATGCCATGTCAACTAGGCAAGCCCGGTCGGAGAACAAATTTATGGCATGGTTCAGAGCACTTGGGAGAGCATGCCATGTCGACCCATCCACTGTTTCCGACTCCGAGTGAGTCACAGGTAAGTTTTCTTAAACCCTATTGTGCTTTCATATTGTTTATGCCATGAGGACATGGCATATTTTTAAGTGTGGGGTGGGAAACTTATCTTGTACATGATGTATATATTAGTGTAGTAAGTAATATAAAATAATAAAAATACAAAAAAAAATCAGAAAATTCTAAAAATCCAAAAATATGAGTAGAGGACTCTTCCTGATTACGGACTATTTAGGACAAGTACTCTTGAGGGAAGTAGTCCACGTATGAATTTTTCTTTCTTTTATTTTCTTTTTCTAGGTAGTGTATCATCTTCCCCTTGGTTTTTCTTTTGACCACGGTTCTTTTCCAAGGTTTTTTTTTATTTGAACCGGGTTAGGTAGATTTTTATTTTCTTAGGATTAGAGGTAAAAGGGCAACATGTAACCCCGAGTATGCACATTAGCAAAAGCATAAATTGAACTTGAGAATGTATCTTCTAAGCTTGATTGTAGAGTCTCAATATGCCTTAAATTGCACAATAATGCTTGCTTGAACATCGATAGGATTTTGTAGATAAACCGGATTCCAAATGAGTTGCATGTCATGTGTGTGTGAGGTTTTTACTTACATTGTATGTTGTACATGATGCCTAGAACTTGCCCTGTGTGTTTGCAAAGCGAAATAGAAGTTGTTTGGTCGTAGAAAGGATAGAGGCATTTCTTTGTGTAACCCCATATATCAATAGACATGAATTCACCCGTACATTATATCTTAGTTAACCCCTTTGAGCTTGAAGCCTATTTCTTTGATAACCCTTGAATGTTCTTCAAATTATTATATTTGTTCTACTTTACCTCCTAGAAGCACTTGTATTGTAATGAATGTGCAAAAATTTAAGTGTGGGGTGAAGGGAAATTGAAAAGGGAAAATCAAGAATGAATGGTAGAAAATAGTAAGCTGGCCAAAATAATATAAATGTGTTGCAAAGCAATGAGAAAAAGAGTTATATCAATGTATATATGAAAATTACAAAGGCCAGTTACACCAACAAAAGAAAAATGGGGATTAAAAGCAAATAAAGGTGAATAAATGTTTATGGGAGACATAAGGAAGAAAACTAAAAGGGAAAGTGGTGAAAGAGAAAAGAAAAGTGCTTAGGGAGGCTAGTCACTATACCCAAAAGTATCCTACCCGTCCCATAGCCTACATTACAACCCTTAAAGACCTCTTGATCTATGATTGGATAACTCGATTAGTGGAGTATTACACTAGGGGCAAGCCTATGGTGTGTCTGTATTCATATAAATGTTCTTTGTTGAGAGTGAGTGAATTTTTCTGATATCTATAAGTTCCATTTATTTGAATTGTTAATGTGTGGGAACTTCTCTCAATAACTTTTGTGAGGGCATGAATTCAAGAGGAAGAAGGTAAATTTGCAAGTTTTTGGTAATAAGTAGAGTAAGTAATAATGTGCGGGCATGAGAATTTACAGTTAAGTAAAGATTATGCATATCTTAGGTTGTTCATATATAATAGCTTTTGTGACATATTTTGGGGGAGACAAATTTTTGTTAATTGGCCTAAGGTGTGATTAAAGGTTGCTCGAGGACGAGCAAAGGTTTAAGTGTGGGGTGTTGATAATAGGTGAATTTGACTATAATTATACCCTAAATAATCACACTTTATTATGAGAATAATGTTGTTAAGAGAACAAAATGCTTTGATTAGTGTTTGATTGTGTTTTACAGGTACATGTGATGCATTGGATGCTTTAAAAAGCCATTTTGAAGCCATAAGTTGATGAAAAGGCCAAGAGAAGAGCTAAAGTGAAGAGGGCTGGACGAAGCAGTAAAGAAACAGAAGCACTGTTCATCCGCGGTCCACTCGCGGTCGCGGATGAACCGCGAAAAACGAAGCCCTCTGAAGTTTGACTGTTCGCGGTCCGCTCGCGGCCGCGAACGAACCGCGGAGGTCCCAGCGGCAGTAATCCCAGTTGGACTCTAATTTAGTTTTTAAGCCCTAAAACCTCTATATAAACTCCTAGTTTTCCCCATAGAGGCATGTAATTTATTTCTTCAATACTTTTGCAAGGTTTTAGTAGGAGAGATTCCTCTCAAACTCTTTCTTTATTTTTATATCAAGAAATTCTTTATGATTTCAATTATTATTCTTATTTCTTCAAGCATGAGTAGCTAAATTCTTTTCTAAGGTTTTGATGGAACCTATAGATAGATGAACTTATCGTTTATGTGATTACAAATTGTGACTTAGATTTCTATTTGTTCAACTTCATTCTTATTGTAGTTAATTGGTAGACGTCCCAATTAGCGGTGCCTATTTAGTGTGCATAACTTGGAAAAGAGTGCATATTTAGGTTTATTGTTGAACAACACCACACCTAGGTTATTAGAGGAATCTATAATTTTAGGCGTAAAGACGGGGTTAGGAATAACGAAGTCTTGGGTGCAATCTAAAGTGAGCTATTCAAATTAAAGCTAGCTAGGGTAGCTTGGGAGAGTGCACTAGTAAATTATTGTAATTGCTCGGGAGAGGGTTACGATACACATAGCGTTCATGATTGATAGAATATATTAACAATTTGTATGAGCATAACGATAAGGGATTCGGTCAATAGGGGAAATCAATACCTTAGTCTTTCTCTATATTATTTTATTCAACATTCAATTCTTTCTTTTAAAGCATTCTTTAATTCTTGCAAAGTAGTTGTTCGAAACCACACATATATATATTCAAAGTTTGGGAACTTGATTCGTAAGTACTTTTGGGGTTGTGAAAGTTGCAATTGGTAGGTTAATTCTCTGTGGGATCGATCTTGGACTTATTAAACCAAGTTATATTGACTACGACCGTTGCTTGGACGTGAATCAGTTCATCGGAAGTCCAATAACAAGTCCATGATAATCCGCTCCCACTTCCACTCGGGAAGCTCAATCTTTTGAAACACACCACCAGGCCTCTAATACTCATATTTGACCTGTTGACAATTCAAACACTGAGCCACATATGCAACAATGTCCTTCATCCTATGCCACCAAAAATGTTGTCGCAGGTCCCGATACATTTTTGCAGCACCCGAGTGAATAAAATATCGAGAACTATGGGCCCCCGCTAAGATCAACTCTCAAATACCATCAACATTAGGCACACATACTCGCCCCTGGAACCTCAGAACTCCATCTGCATCTAAAGTCACCTTCGTGGCACGTCCCTGCTGCACAGTGCTTCTCAAGATACACAAAATGAGGATCATCAAACTATCGGTCACAGATACGCTCCAATAGTGAAGAACGCGCAACCTTGCAAGATAAAACTAAGCGCGACTCTGAAATATCCAACCTCACAAACTGATTGGCTAAGGCCTGAATATCTAAAGGAAGCGGTATCCGGCTGATCAGAATCAAGGAAAGACTACCAATGTTGGCTGACTTCCTGCTCAATGCATCCGCCACCACCTTAGCTCTCCCCGGGTGGTACAGAATAGTAACATCATAATCCTTTAGTAGCTCCAACCATCTCCACTGACTCAAGTTCAACTCTTTCTATTTAAACAAGTATTTCAGACTCTTGTGATCAGTGTATACCTCACACGTCACACCATATAAGCAATGCCTCCAAATCTTCAAGGCATGAACATTAATCGCCAACTCTAGATTATGGACTAGGTAGTTCTTCTCGTGGATCTTCAAGCAATGACCCAGCCGTCCTGCATCAATATTGTGCCAAGTTTAACAGGAGAAGCATCATAATAAACTGTATAAGGCCCTAAACCTATGGGCAAAACAAATATCGGTGCCGTAGTCAGAGCTGTTTTGAGCTATTGAAAGCTCTCCCCACACTCGTCTGACCACCTGAACTAGGCACCCTTCTGGGTCAAACTGGTCATCGGGGCTGCTGTAGATGAAAATCCTTCAACGAATCGACAATAGTAACTGGCTAACCCGAAGAAACTTCGAATATCAGTAGCTGAAGCTGGTCGAGACCGATTCTTGACTGCCTCAATCTTCTTCGGGTCTACCTGAATGCCCACTGTTGATACAACATGACCCAAAAATGCAACTGAACTTAACCAGAACTCTCACTTTGAGAAATGGCATACAACTGGTTATCCTTTAGAGTCTGAAGAATCACATTGAGGTGCTGCTCATGCTACTCCTGACTGCGGGAGTACACAAGAATATCATCAATGAAAACTATCACGAACAAGTCCAAATAAGGCCTGAACACTCGGTTCATCAACTTTATAAATACTGCTGGGGCATTGGTCAACCCAAATGACATGACCAAACACTCATAATTGCCCGTACCGAGAGCAAAATGTTGTCTTAGGAACATAAGACTCCTCAGTTGGTGATAACCCGATCTCAAATCTATCTTTGAAAATACCTTCGCATCCTACAACTGTCCGAACAAATCATTAATCCTTGGCAGTGGGTACTTGTTCTTTATTGTCACCTTGTTCAGCTACCAGTAATCAATGCACATCCTCATCGATCAATCTTTTTTCTTCACAAATAGAACTGGCGCACCCCAAGGAGAAACACTAGGCCTTATGAAGTCTTTCTCAAGCAAGTTCTGCAATTGATCCTTTAGATCCTTCAGCTTTGGCGGAACCATACTATACGTGGGGATAGAAATGGGCAGCGTGCCTGGGGCCAGATCAATATCAATATCGCTGTCGGGCGGCATACTCGGCGGGTCTAAGGGAAAAACCTCTAGAAACTCCCGAAGAATAGGAACTGAGTCGATAGATGGGACCTCCGTTCTAGAATCACAAACATATGGTAGATAAGCTAAGCACCCCTTCTCGACCATGCGTCGAGCCTCAACATAAGAAATAGCACTACGGGTGGCATGTCCTGGGGTCCCTCTCCACTCCAATTGGGGTAAGTCCGTAAAGCCAAGGTCACGGTCTTGGCATGACAATCCAAGATCGCACGATATGAGGACAACTAAATATGACATCAAAATCAACCATGTCTAGAAGTAATAGATCAACATGGGTCTCAAGACCCTCAAAAATGACTACACAAGAGCGGTGAACTCTGTCGACCACAATAGAATCACCCACTGGCGTGAATTTGTATACATGAATACCCAAGGCATCATTAGGCTTAACCAAGTGGGGAGCAAAATAAGATGACACATATGAATATGTGGACCCAGGGTCAAATAGCACTGAAGAACCAATGTCACAAACAAGAATATGTAATGACTGCATTAGCAGACACAGCCTTTGGCCTGGCTGGCAAAGCATAAAACTAGGGCTGGGCCCTACCTCCCTGGACTGTATCTCTAGAACGATCAACCACTGGCTGTTCTCTTCCTCTGCCAGCCCGAGCTCCACATCTACGGTCCCTACCTCTACCTCTATGACCCCTACCTCTGCCTCTAGCTGGCTGGGCGGACTGTGGATTACCTGCTGCCTATATCATGGGGCGAGGACCCTGCTGCTGTGAGCTGCCAGATGCTCGAGGGAAAAACCTGACAATGTGACCGGGGTCACCACAATCATAACAAGATCTATGCTGTTGCGAGTGCTGACCTTGTCGACCAGAATGTCCTCCCCTGATGCTCTAAAGTGGGGGTGCATTGATAGGATGCTGATCTGAGTAATGCTGCTAAGAACCACCGCTGCTTGGAGTACCACGAGAAACCTGAAGCGCAGACTGAAATGGCCTCGGTGCCTGATCCCTACCATAAGACTCCCTACCTCAAGATGAGGTACCACTGAATCTGCTAGAATGACGAGGTCTCTTGTCTAACGCATGACGACCTCCCCAAGTGAGGGCCATCTCAACTCTGCGGGCCACGTTAGCTGCCTTATGAAATGAAATGTCACTACCAACTCCCATGGCCATCTAAAGACGGATCGACTGAATCAATCCATCAATGAACCGTCGGACTCTCTCCCGCTCTGAAGGGAGTATCACAACTGCATGGCATGCCAAGTCTACAAATCTAGTCTCGTAGTGAGTAACGGTCATGGATCCCAACTGGAGGCACTCAAACTGCCTACGAAGTGCCTCCCGCTAAGTGACGAGGAGAAACTTTTCCAAGAATAACTCTGCGAACTGATCCCATGTCAAAGCTGGGTACCCTGCTGGTCTAGATAGACAGAAATCTCTCCACCAAGTCTTGGCAATCCTGCAAGCCTGAATGGTGAAAATATTGACCCCGTTGGTCTCCACTATACCCATAGTCCTGAGAATCTCATGACAACTAAATAGAAAATCATGGGGATCCTCCGATGAAGCACCGCAAAAAGTGGTGGTAAAAAACTTGGAGAACCGATCCAGTCTCCACAAAGCATTAGAAGACATGGCCGCTCCATCCCCGGTCTGAGCTGTAATGCCTCTCTGAGCTGCCACTACGGGTTGAACCACTGGGGCTTAGTCTGGGGAGCTACCTACTCCGGAGTACGCATAGCAAGAGTCTGAACCCCTCCTCCAGCCTGAGAAGTGGCTGGTGCTACTGGCAGCAAACCCGCTCTAGTGACACTATCCATGAAGCCTATCAGTTGGACTAGAGAATCCTGAAGATCCGGGGTAAACATAACCGCTCTTGGGACCTGATTTGGGCCCACTAGAGCTGCTGGGCTGGAACCTCCTCCTTATATCAGTATAAGGCTCCACTTATGGAACTGCTGTCTAGGGCTGAGCTCTGCCCCTACCACGACCTCTTGTACGACCTCGGCCTCTTCCCCTCGTGAGAGCTGCTACTGGAGGCTAGGGCGGCTGCGCGGTAGAAAAAGACGCACATGTTCTTGCCATCTGCGAAAGAACACAGTAGAAGGACAATCAGTATTTGAGAAATAGATTTGCACGACAAGAAAGAACAAAAGTGAAATGGTTCCTAACTCCGTAGCCTTTGGGGGATAAATACAGATGTCACAGTATCGATCCCTCAGACTCTACCAAGTTTGTCCGTGAGTAGCGAGACCTATGCAACCTAGAGCTCTAATACCAACTTTTCACGACACAGATTTATCTCACCATCGGGCGTCGTGATGGTGCCTACTAACGGAGCTAGGCCAGCCAAACATTACACATTCTCTAATAACATCACCAAAAACATATACTATCATCAATTAAATAAGTGCGGAAGACTTTTAAGTTTAGCAAATAATATAAAAATATTGCAAAATTTTGAAACACATCACTACCCCAAAACTTGGTGTCACTAGCTCACGGACTACTATAGAATACTACAACCAAGTCTGAATGAAGAAAAATACATAAGTCTATTTTGGAGCAATGAAAACAAAATGAAGTAAAGGAAAGGGACTTCTGCATGCGTACGCCAGCTAGGCTACCTCGAAAAGTCCCCAAGCTGATGATAGCTCCTGGAATAAATATCCTACTGCTGCTAGTAAGTGCCTGGCCTAAGCTCGACGAAGCAGTGACGAGGCTAGATAGGACTACCGAATCAACCTGTACAATTCTATATATATATATATATATATATATATATATATATATATATATATATATATATGTATATAAACATTTAACATGCTGTGGGGAGTACAATTGAATATATATAGTTCATCGGCGTAATTAGAAACAAGGCACAACAATAATTATCATAGAATAAAAATTCAATAGTTGCACGACATCAAACTTCGTGCTTTTACTCTCATTTCACCCAAAACAATCGAATAAAATGCACGGCATCACCCTTCCTGCTTTCCCTCACATAACTCTCATTTCATGGCACATAATGACCCTTTATGAAAATATAATCAAGTCAGAGCACGAAATGTACCTTCTGCGTAAGTAGTCAAACATAGCACAGAATGACCCTTTGTGCAATTATAATCAGAAATAGCATGGAATGAACCGTCGTGCAATATCACTTTTCCTCACCCAAATAGCAGTCACAACCAAACGGGTAAGAAGAATAAATAATTAGCAAGTACTATCCTGGCAATGGAGTAACAACAATATCAACCGAGTCCCGGCAAGGGAACAATAACAATAACTTTCACAATCCGGCAAGGGTAATACTTAGTATGTTTAACCATCCCGATAAGGGATTAATCACAATTCCTTTCAATACTTTGAAATTTAACTCAATAGTATTTATCATTCGAGCCAACACTCCAAAATATTAATTTTTTACGATTTATTCTCAAACTCTTCACATTTGTAGCAAGTTATAAATTATCTTAAGAGAGTTCTAAATTATCTCAAAACATATACAAACAAAGACCCAAGATCATGCTAGACTCTGGTGTATAGACACTCGTCACCACGCCTATACACCGCACTCGATCATTTAACAATTAGCATTTATGATACTCTAATCACATTTCCTCAAGCCAAAGTTAGATCAAACACTTACCTTGAAGGTTTACGGCCAACTCAATCCTCAAGCAGTGCCTTTCCTTTCGAATTTCGCTCCAATTCAATCGTATCTATACACAATTTATTTAATATCTTCAATAATACTCAATACTCCAACCCAAATGCCTAAATATAATCTGTCTAACATTCTGCCCAAAATTTGCAAAACCAACACCGGGCTCGCTTGGTCAAAACCCAAGGTTCGAACCAAAATAAATTTAATCATACTCCCACGAGTTCAAATATATAATTTGTTCTTAAATTAGACCCCGAAACGATGTCCAAATCATAATTTCTTTGAAAACCCTAACTCTACCCAATTCTCTAATTTTTTACTTATTTTCACATGTTTAGGCCTAAGAATTTGATTGATGTTGATGAAATAATGAGGAAACAATGTTAAGAAAACTTACCCAAAGAGTTATGGAGGAAAGGAAGCTTAGAATTCGTCACTGGAGGGTTTGAGAGAGAGGTTCGTGTGAGAAAAGTGTAAAAATCCTGAAGTGGACTGTTCTGGTATTAATTAAATTCGCTAGAGAAATTTGTTCTACGCGTTCACTTCACCTGTGACGCGTTCGCGATGAGGAAATGCTGGGACCTATCGCATATGCGATTAGGCCTATGTGAACGCGAAGAAGGATGGCAGGGGGTTCTTGGGTTTCTCTACGCGAACGCATGATACCATCCGCGAACGCGATGAAGAGGGGTGTGAAGCTACATGATCGCGTGAACGTTGGACGCGAACGCGAAAGAGTACCTAGCAGAACTATGCGAACGCGACCTGGTGGAGGGAATGCGGAGGGTTAAGGAATTTTGGCTATGCGAACGCGAGCCGATTGTCGCGTTCGCAAAGAGTAAAAACTGTTTGCAACATACCAGATTTTTCTGATGCATTTTCAAGTGCAAAAACATCCTGAAATCACTCCCGAGCCCTCGGGGCTCCCAACCAAACACATACACTAACTCAATATCATCTTACGAACTTGCTCGAGCGATCAAATCGCTAAAATAAAATTGAACTCAACGAATCAAACCCCAAATCTCATAAATTTCATTTCAAAGTCCATAACTTCCAAATTTCCCATTTTTTGTCCGAAACACGTCAAATGATGTCTGTTTTCAACTAAACTTTACAGGAAGTGCTTAACCAATATTTATGACCTGTACCGGGGGATGGAACAAAAATACGAGCCTGATACCGATATTTTCTAACTCATATTTGTTTTTATTTACATTTTTCCTTAATAATTTTAGAAAATAATTTAACAGAAAAATTCTTCTACCGGGGTTCTAGATGTCAGATTCGACTCCGGGCACATGCCGGAGTCCCATATTTTTCTACGGACCTCTCGGTACCATCACATCACAGGCCTGAAACCATTTACTAAAAATATTGACCAAAGTCAACTATATCAACATTAATATCATAAATTTTTAATTGTTTCATAGAATTCATATATTTTAACATAAAAAATTTCCGGCTTCACACCCGGACTGCGCATGAAAATTGAGGCAATCAAAAGTAAGGTTTCCAAGGCCTCGGCAACGTGGAGAAAGGGAGAAATACGGTGATGACCTTTTGGGTCGTCACATTGATTGATGCTGAAGAAATGACTGTATAGTAGTATGTTATTTTCTGGAATTCAAGGGCTATTGATTTTTTTTTAGTGGAAAAGGAAAATCATTGGCTAAATAGAGAGGGACAACCACCTTTTGAATAAAAACCCCAAGCTTTCTGTTATTGCCACATTTTTCTCTGGGCTAAATTTCTTTGCTGGGAAAATCCTTTGGTTTTCACCAAATAAATTCCACATATATGTCATTAGTTGATTTTGATGGGAATCATAATTTTAGGCCCACCATTAATCTATATTTACATGGATATTTATGTATTTCATTCGGTGAAAATAGATTTGAATATTGGTCATACAAATATATACAAAATAGCCTGTCACAATAGAAAAGTTATACAAAATAAACCGTCACTATAAAATTTATGTACAATAGGCTGTTATTATACAAAAATAGATGATTATTATACAAAATCTATACTAAAAAAGACTGTCACTACACAAAATTTACTAAATGGACTGCCACAATATAATTTATATATAATAGAATGTTACTATATATATAATAAACTCTCACTATACAAAATATATACTTAATAGGTTGTCACTATGCAAAAACAATATACAAAATAGACTGTCACTATACAAATAATATACAAAATAGACATTTTGGGCT
Organism: Nicotiana noctiflora; assembly: GCA_032618575.1. Classification (NCBI taxonomy): domain Eukaryota; kingdom Viridiplantae; phylum Streptophyta; class Magnoliopsida; order Solanales; family Solanaceae; genus Nicotiana; species Nicotiana noctiflora. Next base: position 123,635 of record JASVEL010005666.1, on the reverse strand, counting down.
ATTTAATGTAATATGTTTGGACTGGATTTCCATTTGTGTCAATGGTTAAAAACATGTGCTATTAAAATTTTGATGGGCTATATAGGGTTGTTTTCTATATATATATATATATAACTTATAGAATCTATATGCTAATAATTCTATTTACCGAACCAAATAAACTAATAACCGAAAAATTAAAATTTTAAAATTTTAGGATGAAACTGACCAAAAATCTAATAACCGAGACCAAATAAACTAATAACCCAAAAACTGAAATTTTAAAATTTTACACTAAAACTAACAAAAAAATTGAATAACCGAAATCAAAATAAAAATATTTTCGGTTCGGTCGGTTTCTTCATTTCTGAACGAAATATGCCCACCCCTAGGCAGAGCGTTCATCAGCACCCGTAAAGTTCGGCAAATATTCCATTATATATGTATATGTGTCACGATCCAAACCCCGATCGTGATGGCGCCCAATACCTTGTTAGGCAAGCCCGACCTTTGGAACACTCTCAACCCCAACTTTGAAACTTCTTATTAGCTGTTAGAATTTAAATCATCAGTTAAGCAAAATTTCAATATGTGATAATAATAATAATAGCAGTGTAGCAACCATAATAATACCAATACAAAATCGGGCGTCACGAGTCAGAGACTCTGCATACAACTGTGCAACATCCTATACATATGAAAGTGCAGAGGTAGAAGAAAAAGAAAGACAAGAGGAGAAATCGGGTCTTGCGGAAGCGAGACAACTACCTCGATGACTCCGATAAAATAAACTGGGCAGCAACAACAACTCAGCTATGCCTCTGTAATCTCTGTATCTGCGCATAAGGTGCTGGGAGTAAAGTGAGTACTCCCACTTAGTGAGTAATAGCAATAAATAACAACTGAAAGTAAGAATTCTAGTAAGAACACTACACAGTTCTATAACCAGCAGTAAAGGCAGTAAATAACAGTTAAGCAGGGAAAACAGGTGAATATCTCTCAAAACCCAGTAATTTATCAACAGTGCTACAGAGCCCGATCCATACTGAATACTGTTGCGGCGTGCATCCCGATCCAATAATAGTATATACTTCTGCGGCGTGCAACCCGATCTAATAATAATAGTCGACTGCGGTCACTGGGGTTGTGCAGACTCCGGAGGGGCTCCTACAACCCAAGCGCTATAATATTGTGGCGTGCAGTTTGATCTATATACCACATCACTACAGTGTGCAGTCCGATCCATATAATATACTACTGCGACGTGCAGTCCGATCCATATATGTATATATGTATATACTGCTGCAGCATGCAGCTCGATCTAGTGTATATCAATACCCTCTCTGTGGGGTCTGTGACCCCTCTCAGTCAAAATAGACTTGGCCTCACGGGACCACTCAGTTAAGATAGGGTTTCTAACCCCAAGTATTCCTCATCTAGAGTGCAACTGGCTAAGGTCGGTTTATGTTATGTTTTACAGCTAAGAATATGTCTGAGAGTATGATTTTATTAGGTAAAGTGAGGTCAATTAGCTCAACATGTTCCGTAAGGGCTCTACAAATCGGCACAAGGCCTAAACATCGCAACTAGCCCAAAATATACTGATATTAACTCAGTCTCAGTCAAAAGTATAGTAGAGTCATCAATCGGGATTGACCGAGTCCGAATCCCCAGCAGTAACATCACCACGCTCATCATGCAGCGCGTATCTCATCTCAACATAGCACTACCTAATGCAAATACCGGGTTGCAAACCCTCAGAACATCATTTATAACCCTTACTCACCTCAAGCCAGCCGAAATCCTAGCTCCCTTGCGCTTCCCTCGCAAATCAACCTCTCGTGCGTAGAATCTGACCAATATTACAAGGATACATCACAATAGGCAAATGAATCATAACCCAATCGAAAAGACTCGAAAAAAAACAAAAATCACGAAGTTGGCAAAACCTGAGCTCCGGGCCCACTTCTCAAAAATTATGAAATTTACATCACCGGATTTTTTGTCTCGCCACGAGGCTATAGATATCAAATTCATCAAAATCAGAGTTCAAATGGCCCTTCAAATTCCAAATTTATATTCCAAAAGCCAAGCCCTAGTTCTTCCAATTTTTATCCAAATTGCTAAGAATTGAAGGTTGAATTTTCAATAAAATGGTGTTTCTAAGTCACGAGACTTACCCCCAGTCAATTCCCGTCAAAATCCCCTTCAAACTCTACCAAAGAGCTCTCAAGGTGATTCAAAAATGGTGGAAAATGGCTTACCTTCGCGGAACAAAATGATTTTAAAAGCCCTACTGCCCAGCAGTTATTTACTCTATGCAAACGCGGTCAACCCTCCGCATTCGCGATGAAGAAAATTACTTTGACCAAAAATTGTTCTACGCGAATGCGGTACCAAACCCGCGATCGCGATGCTCCAGAAATTATAACTACACGAATGCGTCCTACTCCACGCGAACGCGTTTCACAGACCACTGCTCTTACGCGAACGCATTCAACCCATCGGAAACACATTGAACAACTTAGGTAGGCACGCGAGGACACCCACGCAAATGTGTGCACTGGCAACCCTTTTCATTGCGAATGCAACCTTCTCTTGTGAACGCGATGACCAAATTAGTCTGCACCTGCTGTGTATTTTCTGCAGCAAATCTTAAGGCCAAACTTCCCGTTTAATCACCTGAAATCACCCCGAGGCCTCCGGGACCTCAACCAAATGCTCCGACATATCCCAAAACATCATACGAACTTATTCCAATCATCAAAACACGTCAATTCAACACTAAAGTCATCAATTTACATCGGATTCATGCCTAAGCTTCTTACAAACTTCCGAAATGCACTTTCGATCAAAAACCCAACCAAACGATGTCTGAATGCCCTTAATATTTGCACGCATATCTAAAATCACATAACAAAGCTACTACAACTCTCGGAATCCCATTCCAGCCCTCAGATCAAAATCTTACCTACCAACTGAAATTTGCCAAAATACTAACTTCGCCAATTCAAGCCTAATTCTACACCGGACCTCCAAATTCCATTCCGATCGCACTCCTAAGTCACAAATAATCACCCGAAGGTAACCGAATCGTCGGAATCCACATCCGAGATCTCTAACTCATAAGTCAATATCCAATTGACTTTTCTAAAACAAGCTTCCCTTTAAGAGACTAATTGGCTCATTTCCAACTAATAGCCTGCTTGGCCAAGCTTTGTTTTGGTCAAAAGTGCTTTTATTTTTGAAAAGTACTTTTGGCCAAAAATTTAGATATTTAGCCAAGCCTCTGGAAGGAAAAAAGTGCTTTTGAGGAGAAGCAGAAACAATTTTGGAGAAGCAAAAAAAAGTAGCTTCTCTCCAAAAGTACTTTTGTGAGAAGTACTTTTGAGAAACACTTAGAAGCAGTTTTTTAAAGCTTGGCCAAACACTAATTGCTGCTCAGAAGTGCTTTTTAAACTTATTAGCCAAACACAAACTGCTTCTCACCAAAAGTACTTTTGACAAAAGCACTTCTCAAAATAAGCTGATTTTTGCAACTTGGCCAAATGGGCTATAAAACCAATCCAATCCTACCTGATCGACTCAAATACTAATATTGAGACACAGAGCAATATAATGTAGGAAAAATGGGGAGGGGGTTAACTCAAGTGACGACGGGCTGGGTCGTCACATCCTCCCCAACTAAAATAAATGCTCGTCCTCGAGTGGGCCAAGAAACATACATGAAGCCTCAAATAGGTGAGGATATCTGTGCCACATCTCCAGTTCGGTCTCCCAAGTAGCCTCCTCCATAGGCCGACCTCCCCACTGCACCTTCACCTAATCTATATCTTTTGATATCAACTTCCGAACCTGACGATCCAAAATAGCCACTAGCTCCACATCATAGGTCAAATCATCATCCAACTAAACTATACTAAAGTCCAACACATGAGACGGGTCCCCAACATACTTCCGGAGCATAGATACATGAAATACCGGATTAACTCCCAACAAGCTGGGTGTCAAAGCAAGCATATAGGCCACCTCCCCAATCCTCATAAGGATCTCAAAAGGCCCTATGAATCATGGGCTCAGCTTCCCTTTCTTCCCAAACCTCATAACACCCTTCATGGGCGAAACCTTCAACAAGACCTTCTCGCCAACCATATAAGATACATCCCAAACCTTCCAGTCCGCATAACTCTTCTAACGCGACTGAGCTGTACGAAGTCTCTCCTAGATCACCTTCACCTTATCTAAAGCATCCTGTACTAACTCTGTCCCCAATAACCTAGCCCCACCGGGGATAAACCAACAACTAGAGATCTACACTATCTCCCTTATAAAGCCTCGTACGGTTCCATCTAAATGTTGGACTGATAGTTTTTGTTGTAAGCAAACTCTGCAAGTGGCAAAAACTCAGCCCAAGAACCTCTAAAATCTATAACATAGGCTCGTAACATGTCCTTCAATATCTGAATAGTACACTCGGACTTTCCGTCTGTCTGAGGATGAAATGTTGTGCTCAATTCCACATGTGTACCCAACTCCCGCTGAAAAGTCATCCAAAATTGGGAAGTGAACTATGTACCACTATCCGAGATAATAGAAATTGGGACCCCATGCAATCGAACAATCTCTCGGATGAAAATCTCTGCTAACCGCTCTGAAGAATAGGTGGTACTCAACAAAATGAAGTGTGCGGACTTGGTCAGCCGATCCACAATCACCCAAATCGAATCAAACTTCCTCGCTGTCCGAGGGAGACCGCTCACAATATCCATAATAATCATCTCTCACTTCCATCGGAAATATCCAAGCGTTGAAGTACACCACTGGGTCTCTGATGCTCATACTTGACCTGCAGACAGTTGAGACACCAAGCTACATAACTCACAATCTTCTTTATTCTCTTCCACCAGTAATGTTGTCTCAAATCCTAATACATCTTTGTGTCTCCTGAATGAATAGAATACCGCGAATTGTGGGCCTCCTCCAATATCAACTCCCGAAGCCCATCCATATTCGGCATGAAAATTTGGCCATACATCCTTAGCACACCATCTCTATCAATAATCACATCCCTGGCATCATCATGCTGAACCCTGTCCTTAAGGACAAGCAAATGTGGATCTTCATACTGGCATTCTCTGATGCGGCCATACAAGGAAGACCGACAAACAACGCAAGCCAACACTTGACTAGGATCTGAAATGTCTAACCTTACCATCCGATTGGCCAAACCCTGGACATCAACTATAAAGGGCCTCTCCCCAACTAGAATGTACGCCAAGCTACCCATGCTAGTCGTCTTCCAACTCAAGGCGTTGGTCACCACATTGGCCTTCCCTAGGTGATAAAAAATGGCAATATCATAATCCTTGATTAACTCAAGCCACCTCCGCTGCCTCAAATTAAGATTCTTCTATTTGAACAAATGTTAAAGGCTGCGATGATCAATATACACCTCACAAGATACGCCATATAATTAGTGCCTCAAAATCTTTAAAGCATGAACTATAGCATCCAAGTCCAAATCATGTACAGGGTGATAACATCACTGATAAGGATAGAGTTTTGGAAGCTCCAAGAAGGCTATTTACATGATCTTAAGCTAAGGAATTGCAAACTAAGGTTGTTGGACTTTAATGGCAAATAAAGAAGCTTCTAACTATGGAGGAAGAACTCATGCCCAAAGGAGAAGAGTTGGCGAACTTTTACAACTATTTGGTTGCTCAAATTGAAGTCCAAGAGGAGGAATATTTGGTCACCCAAATCAGCCCTTGAAGTACACCAAATGGGCTCAAAATGAGCTTAAAAGAGTTCCAAAAGGAGGTGTCGCAAAAGGAGCTCAATTGGAATCCAAACCAATGACCCAAACTAGTTGTTTTAAGGCCCAAATTTGTCCCAAAGGGTCTTGGTCGCCCCTCAGCTAATTTATGACTTTTCTTAGTCTTTAGCAACCACCCTACCTAATTGTAATGATTATGTTTTCTATTACAACCACCCCACCAAGTTTTAAAGTTAGTTTTATTCCTTTGTACTCCTATAAGTAGGGTGTTCTTCTCATTCATAACACACTACTTTATTGATTAAGTATATCACACTTCGAGAGTTATTTTCAACCTTTGTTACTTGTGCTTTGAGATTTATCTTTCAACCTTTACTAGTTCATAGTTCAAGGTAGTAAGATTTTTCTTTTATGATATCTTGATTCCTTTGTGGTATTCTTAGAAGGCAATTAATACTAGTATTAATTATTGTCTGAAGTTACTCGTAAAGTGGTCAACATCTGAATCTATTATTTTTGATTTGCTTTTTAAGTAAAGGCGTTTGATTTCCTCCATAAATCAAGACGTTGTTACTTTGATCTTGTCAAGGCTATAGAACTTGCGTTCTTGGAAATTTTCGAAATTTTTCCTTGAATCTTTCCCATATCCTTTATTTTTAGTCTCCTTAATTCTAGTTGTTCAATTCTTGTTGTTATTGCTTCCACATTTACTTCTCAAATTCTTACTCTAGTTTGGATTCCCGACCTAGTTGTTATCGAGTGGTATCAGAGCGGTTCTATCAAAATTTTGTTCTTGATAATTCTTGGGATATCTTGAATACTAAGAGCCAAAAAATGAAAATTAGTTTAAACAAGAAAAGTATAACTTCTTGCTCTCCATGATATTTCTTTTGTATCTAAGTTGTTTCAAAAAATTAACAAAGGAAACAAGAAGAGGTGATCCTTGATTTTCTTACTCTTTGTAATCTACGTATTTATATTCTTTCCTTTTTGTTCATGTCTTGTTTCAACCGAGCCTAAAAGATCTAGGATTTGGTTCTTTCTTCTTTTATTTGTTCCCAAAAACAAAAACAAAACAAAACAAAAAAACATCTGAATTTTACTACTGAGAACTTCATACAAGTTGGCTTTAACTATAAATCTATAAAGTATTTTGTTCAAAGGTTATTCCGAGAGAACAAAAGGCTAATTTGTGTGATACAATTTATTTTTAAAGATGTCACATACAGGTAGTGATGATGAAAAGGGTTCTCCAAGAAGCTGAAATCAAAGCAAGAAATGATTTTACCTTGCAAGCCATGTATCAACAATTTGAAAGGTTGAATCTGCAACTACAAGAAATGAGAGATACCATTGCAGATCAGAATGATGCAATAGCTGAACTTAGGAGGGAAAATAATGTTTGGCCACTTTCTAGAAGAAATGTACCCCATGCTCCTATTGTAAATCAAGCAAACCTTGTTGATGATTTTAATGATATTGATTTTGATAGGGTGAGAGGAGATATGAGGGGACAAAGAGATAGAATAGGGAATGATAATATAAGTAGTATAAAGATGCAGATGCCATCTTTCAATGGAACAAGAGATCCAGACTTCTATCTTGATTGGGAGAGAAAGGTTGAGGCCATCCTTGACTGTCACATCTACTCTAGAAGGTTAAACTTGCTGTTGTTGAGTTTTCTAACTATGCTTCTATTTGGTGGAAAAATCTTAGTAGGAATAGATTGCAAGAAGGACAATTACCAATTGCTACTTGGGCCGACACTAAGAGGGTGATGAGGAAGAGATTTGTACCATCACACTTCCAAAGAGAGCTACAACTACGTCTTTAAACGTTGAAGCAAGGGTCCATGTCTGTAGATGAGTACTTTAAGGCTATGGATATAGCTATGATCCAAGCTAATTGTTTGGAGGAAGAAGAGGCTACAATGGCTAGGTTTTTAAATGGTTTGAATAAGGAAATAGCTGATGTAGTAGAATTACAACAATATGTAACAATATATGAGTTAGTTGACTAGTCTATAAAGGTAGAATATCAAAATAAAATAAAAGTAAACTAGCTCATAGAGAGGTCGGACCAGCACCATGTCTAAGAATCCATGGCCAAATCATGAGGTGAAGAGTTCTTCTAGACCTCAAGAAGACAAGGGAAAAGGTAAATTAGAGAACAAAGAGGGAGGTAAAACCTTAACCCTAAACCTTTTACACCTTCTAGTTCTATTCAATGTCATAAATATAAAGGAAGGGGACATATGATGCATGAATGTCCAAGTAGAAGAAACATCATTCGAAAAGAAGATGGAGGATATGAGAGTGAAAAAAGTGAGGGAGAAAAAGAGGGAGATGTGAGTGATGAAGATGATTTAGAACTACCTAATGACGGAATGGTTGGGTTAGTTAAGAGGATTATGACTATCAATTTAGGAGGCAATAGTGAAGCACAAAGAGAGAATATATTCCATACTATGTGTGGGATAAAGGGGAAAACTTTCTCTATGATCATTGATAGTGGAAGTTGTGCTAATGTGGTCAGTTCATACTTTGTGGACAAATTGTGACTTGCATGCATGAAACAACCTACTCCATATTGAATCCAATGGTTTAATGATAGTGGTGAACTAAAGGTAAATAAATAGTGTATGATTTCATTTAACGTTGGTAGATATGAGTATGATATTCTTTATGACACAGTGCCTATGCAAGCTTGTCATATATTACTGGGTCGTCCTTGGCAGTATGACAGGAATGCTTTTCATGATGGGAGCAAGAATAGATATTCTCTTGAACTAAATGGCAGGAAATTTACTCTTGCACCTTTATTTCCTTCTCAGATGTTTGAAGATCAAAAGAGATTAAAGGAAACAATGGGAAAACCAAGGGGAGGGATAAAAAGTGAGCTTGAGGAAAAAGAAAAGTAAGGAGGCCAAGAATTAGAAAAAAGAGAGATGATCGAGAGAAAGAGAGAGAGAGGGCAGCAATTTGAGAGAAGAGATAAAAACTGGTTCGAATGGAAAAATAGATAGTCTTGGTGAGAGGAAAGAGTCTAAGGAAAGAAAAAAGGAGAGTTTCTATATAAAATCCAAAGAGTGTTTAAATGCAAGAAAAGAGGGGTTGCCCGTCATACTACTTACTTACAAAGAGACATTGATTAATTCTGAGTTGCTAACTTCTTCTTTGCCAAGTAGTATTTCTTCTATTTTATAGGATTTCGAAGATGTCGTTCGTGGAGATATTCCTAATGGATTGCCACCTTTACGTGGCATTGAGAATCAAATTGATTTTCTGCCTGGATCACAAATCCCAAATAGGCCAGCCTATAGGAGTAATCCTGAAGAGACAAAGGGACTTCAAAGGCAAGTTGAGGAGTTACTTGAGAAAGGCTTTGTGAGAGAGAATGCACCCTTGCTCTATTCCCGTCCTATTTGAACCCAAAAAGGATGGAACTTGGAGGATGTGCGTAGATTGTAGAGCAATCAACAAGATTACGGTAAAGTATCGCCACCATATTCTTCATATTGATGACATGTTGGATCAATTACATGGATCCAAAATCTTTTCCAAAATTGATCTAAAAAGTGGTTACAATCAGATTCGAATGAATCCTAGAGATGAATGGAAAACTGCTTTTAAGACTAAATATGGGCTTTATGAGTGGTTAGTTATGCCTTTCGGCTTGACTAATGCACCTCGAACTTTCATAAGATTAATGTTTCATGTGATTTTTTTGGCTTTTGTAGTTAGTTCTAAATGTGTTGATGTTGATGAAGAGAAAATCAAAGAAATTATAGAATGGCCTAAACCTAAGAGTGTAACTGAAGTTAGGAGTTTTCATGGACTTGCTAGTTTTTATAGGAGGTTTGTGAGAGACATTAGCACCATTACTTCTCCTTTAGCTGAATTTATTAAAAAGGATAAGATTTTTAAATGGGGAAAAGAACAAGATGATGCTTTTAACTTGTTGAAAGAAAAGTTATATTCTGCTCCGTTATTACAATTGCTTAATTTTTCTAAATCTATTGAAATTGAGTGTGATGCTTCTGGTAAGGGAATATGTGTTGTTTTGATGCAAGATTCTAAACCTATTGCCTACATTAGTGAGAAGTTGAGTGGAGACACATTGAACTATTCCACTTATGACAAACAGCTCTATGCTTTGGTAAAAGGCTTTAGCCACATGGCAACATTACTTGTGGCCAATAGAGTTTGTCATTAAAACTGACCATGAATCCTTGAAATACTTGAAGAGTCAAGGTTAGCTTAGTAGAAGCATTCTAAGTGGGTTGAATTCATTGAAAATTTTCCTTATATAATTTCTTACAAACAAAGGAAAGAGAATGTTGTTGCTGATGCACTTTCTAGAAGGTATGTCATAGTTTCTACCCTCACTTCTAAATTGATGGGTTTTGATCAAATTAAGGAACTCTATGCTAATGATGTTGATTTTGGCAAAACTTTTGCAGATTGTAAGTTAGGTAATTTTGATAGGTTTAATCTATAATATGGGTTTCTCTTTAAGGATAATAAGTTGTGTATCCCTAATTGTTCTTTATGTGAAGTATTTGTAAGAAAAGCTTATTGTGGAGGGCTTATGGGACACTTGGGGGTTCCAAAGACATTAGACATACTTGTTGAAAATTTCTTTTGGCCTGGAATGAGAAAAGATGTATAAAGAATCTACACACAATGTTTGGAATGTAAACAAGCCAAATCTAAGGTTGTTGGACTTTAATAGCAAATAAAGAAGCTTTTAACTATTGAGGAAGAGCTCATGCCCAAAGGAGAAGAGTTGTCGAAGTTTTACAACTATTTGGTTGCTCAAATTGAAGTCCAAGAGGAGGAAGATTTGGTCACCCAAATCAGCCCTCGAAGTACACCAAATGGGCTCAAAATGAACTTAAAAGAGTTCCAGAAGGAGATGTTACAAAAGGAGCCCAATTAGAATCCAAACCAATGACCCAAACTAGTTGTTTTAAGGCCCAAACTTGCCCTAAAGGGTCTTGGCCGCACCTCACCTAATTTATCACTTTTCTTAGTCTTTAGAAACCACCCTACCTAATTGTAATGATTATGTTTTCCATTACAACCACCCGACCTGGTTTTTAAAGTTATTTTTATACCTTTGTACTCCTATAAATAGGGTGTTCTTCTCATTCATAAGACACTACATTATTGATTAAGTATATCATACTTTGAGAGTTCTTTTGAACCTTTGTTACTTGTGCTTTAAGATTTATCTTCCAACCTTTACTAGTTCATAGTTCAAGGTAGTAATATTTCTCTTTTATGATATCTTTGATTCTTTTGTGGTATTCTTAGAAGACGATTAATACTAGTATTAAATGTTGTCTCAAGTTATACATAAAGTGGTCAAGATCCGAATCTATTATTTTTGATTTGCTTTTTAAGTAAAGGCATTTGATTTCTTCCATAAATCAAGACGTTGTCACTTTGATCTTGTCAAGGCTATAGAACTTGCGTTCTTGGAAGTTATCACAATTTTTCCTTGAATCTTTCCCATATCCTTTATTTTTCGTCTCCTTAATTCTAGTTGTTCAATTCCTTTTGTTATTGCTTCCACATTTACTTCTCAAATTCTTACTCTAGTTTGGATTCCCGACCTAGTTGTTATCATAGAGTATTTCTTCTCATGGGGCTTCAGCTGACGAGAAGCATATGCAATAACTCTACCCTCCTGCATCAATACACACCCGATCCCAACTCTAGAAGCATTACAATACACACTGTAAGAACCTGAAGCTAATGATTATACCAACATTGGAGCCGTGGTCAAAGCTGTCTTGAGCTTCTGAAAGCTCTCCTCGCACTCCCCGTACCATAAGAATGGAGGACCTTTCTGAGTCAACTTGGTCAATGATGATGCAATGGAAGAAAATAACTGAACAAATCAGCGATAATACCCTGCCAACCCAAGGAAACTTCGAATCTCCGTAGTTGAGGTCAGTCTAGGTCAACTCTACACCGCATCTATTTTCTTCGGATCAATCTGAATACCATCACGAGTACACCAAGATGTCATAAATAAACACAATCATGAATGAATCAAGATACGGTCGAAATACACTGTTCATCAAGTGCATGAACGCGGATGGGGCATTAGTCATCCCAAAAGACATAACATGAAACTTATAATGCCTATATCTAGTCTTGAAAGCTGTCTTCATAATATCTGAATCTCTAATCTTCAAATGGAGATAGGCTGAACAGAGATCAATCTTAAAGAATACCCTTGCTCCCTGGAGCTGGTCAAACAAATCATCAATACGGGGTAGTGGATACTTATTCTTCACTGTCACCTTGTTCGGTTGCATGTAGTCAATACATATTCTCATTGTGCCATCCTTCGCCTTTACAAATAGAATTGGTGCACCCTAGGGTGACACACTAGGACGAATAAACCCCTTATCTAGAAGTTTGTGAAGCTGCTCCTTTAATTCTTTTAACTCAGTCGGTGCCATACGATAGGGATTAATATAGATAGGCTGAGTCCCCGGCACCAGATCAATACCGAAATCAATGTCCCTGTCCAGTGTCATGCCCAACAGATCTGCTGGAAACACATCTGGAAAATCCCTCACAACAGGAACAGAATCAATGCTAGGAGTCTCAGCTCCAACATCTCTCACAAAAGCCAAATACAATAGACAACCCTTCCCAACCATCAGTTGGGCCTTTAGGAAGGAAATCACCCTACTGGCGACATAGTTAGTCATGCCACGCCACTCAATCCTCGGAACACCCTTCATAGCCAATGTGGTTGTCTTGGCGTGACAGTCTAGAATAGTATGGCACGGAGATAGCCAATCCATGCCCAGAATAACATCAAAAGCTACCATGCTCAATAGAAACAAGTCTACTTGGGTCTCCATACCCCCAATTGTAAAAAAAACAAGACGGATATACATGTTCCACAATAATAGTATCGACCATCAGGTAGATACGTGCACATGTAAAGTAAGACACCCTCGGGCAGTACCCAAATAATGAGCAAAGTATGAAGATACATAGGAATAAGTAGAACTGGGATCAAATCAAACTGAGGCATCCCTGTGGCAGACTGAAATAATACCCGTGATAACAGTATCCGAAGCAATAGCATATAACCAACCCTGAAGGGCATAGAATCAAGCCTGACCACCACCCGATCGGCCTCCCCCTCTAGGGCAGCCCCTAGCTGGTAGGACGGGTACTGAAGATACTGGGCTAGAAGATGAGGGCTGGCCCCTCTACTAAGATGAACTGGATGGACGGTGGGGACACTCCCTCCGCATATGCAAGAAGTCACCACACTCGTAGCAACTCTCGGGTGCTGGGAACTGGGATTGAAGGGAACCCCTTGCGCCGGAGTATCTAGCTGATGCACTCCACCAGGATAAACCATGAACAGATGGGGCATAAGATGAACTCTGTTGTTGAAGTGCACTAAGAGATGGATGACTCTACTGAAAGCCCTGATAACCCCGACCAGAAGATGACCCACGATACTCTGAGCGAGCTAGCTGAGGAGGCCTGAATGATCAACCTCTGCTTTGTTGGAACTGACCCCTAGATGGAGCACCACTTAAGCTACAAAAACCTTGAGGCCTCTTGGACTCCCTCTCCTCTCTATCTTGATGGCGAGCCAACTCAATATCACGAGCAATATCAACTGCATCCTCAAAGGAAATACCCCGGACTTTCTCTTGAGTCATCAGAATACGAAGGTGATAGTGAAGTCCATCCACAAACCTCTTGATCCTCTCAATGTCGATTGGAACCATCCATGAGGCATGACGGGCTAACTTAAAAAATCTTGCCTCATACTGGGTCACACTCATGTCTCCCTATCGAAGCCACTCGAACTGCCTACGCAACTCCTCCCTCTATGATCGTGGTACCTACTTCTCCAAAAAGATAGTGGAGAACTCCTTCCATGACAAATATGCTACACATGCTGGCCTAAGCCGCTCATATGCCTCTCCCCATGTGAAGGCAACCCCTGTGAACAGAAATGCTATGAATGTTACCCCGTTGGACACCAAAGTCCCTACCGTCCGAAGCATACGCTGGCACTTATCAATAAACCCCTGGGCATCCTCGCCCTGAGCACCACTAAATACTGGAGACTGAAGCTTACTAAACTTCTCGAGACGATGCTGCTCATCGTCCGACATAGCTGGAACCACAAAATCCTGAACTGGTACCACCGGCTGAGCATGAGTTGCTCCCGGTGTTTGTAAACCTTGCATCAACTGCTCGGGTGTGCGAGCTGCGGGGGTCTAACTGTCTCCCCTGCTTGAGAAGTGGCTATTGTAGTGGTGGATGAGACTACCTGGGCTAGGCCAGTGCAAACTGATAGTATCTGGGCCTAGGTCTCCTAGAGACCCGAAATAACAATGGACACTACTGGTGCCTGCACTGGTGCTGCTGGATCACCAATAACTAGAGTCTGGCCCTGAACTGAGGCAACTGGTGGGTCAACAGATGCTACCTCTGCTACTCTGCCTCGACCACGACCATGACTGCATCCACAGCCTCGAGAGGGTGGTACTAGTGGTCGTCCTCCATGTCTGGTTGCATGGTTTCTCGCCATCTGCGAGAGAATAGAATACAAAAGTTTAGTTCTCGGATCAACAAAGTCGCGCGACAAGAATTTAGAGAATATGAAGTTTTCCTAAAGGTTCTGTAGCCTCCCGAGGATAAGTACAGACGTCTCCGTACCGATCCGCGAGACTCTACTAAACTGGCTTCATGACTTGCAAGACTTAGTAACGTAGGCTCTGATACCAACTTGCCATGACCAAAACTCCGGTCGTGATGGCACCCAACACTTTGTTAGGTAAGACTGACCTTTCGAACACTCTCAACCCTAAATACAAGACTCCTTATCATCTATTAGAATTTAAATCAATAGTTAAGTAAAATTTCAATTTGATATAATAATAAAAGCAATACGGAAACAATAATAATACTAATATAGCCCCTATCAGATATGGCGTCACGAGTCAGAGCCTCTAGATACAACTGAGCACCATCCTATACATATGAAAGTCTAGATGTAGAAGAAAAAGAAAGACAAGAGGAGAACTCGGGTCCTGCGGATACTAGGCAGCTACCTCGATGACTCAGATAAAATAAACTGGCCAGCAACAACTCAGCTATGCCTCCGGGATCCCTGTATCTGCACACAAGGTGTAGGGAGTAAAGTGAGAACTCCGACTTAGTGAGTAATAGCAATAAATAACAACTAAAAGTAAGAATTCTCGTAAGAACACTTCACAATTCTAAAACCAACGGTAAAGGCAATAAATAATAGTTAAGTAGGGAAAATAGGTGAATATCTCTCAAAACGTGACAATTTATCAACACTGTTGTGGCGCACAGCCCGATCCATATAGAAAACTACTGCAACATGAAACCCGATCCAATAGTAGTATATACTATTGTGGCGTACAGCCCAATCCAATAATAATAGTCGACTGCGCTCACTGGGGGTGTGCATACTCCGGAGAGGCTCCTACAGCCCAAATGCTATAATATTGCAGCGTGCAGTCTGGTCCATATACTATATCATTGTCGCATGCAATCCGATCCATATAATATACTATTACGGCATGCAGTGTGATCTATATATATATATATATATATATATATATATATATATATATATATATATATATATATATATATATATATATATATATATATATATATATATATATATATATATATATACATATATATATTGCAGCCCAATCCAGTGTATATCAATAACCTCACTATGGGGTTCGTGACCCCTCTCAGTTAATATAGACTTGCCTGTCGGGTCCACTCAGCTAAGACAAGGTTTCCAACCCCATGTATTCCTCATCTAGAGTGAAAATTGCAAAGGTCGGTTCATGTTATATTTTACAGTTAAGAATATGACTGAGAGTATGATTTCAACAGGTAAAGTGAGGTCAATTAGCTCAACATGCTCCCTAAGGGTTCTACAGATCGGCACAAGGCTCCTAACATGGCGACTAGCCCAAAATATATTGATATTAACTCAGTCTCAGTCAAAAGTACAGTAGTTTCATCAATCGAGATGGAACGAGTCTGAATCCCCAGCAGTAACATCACCACGCTTATCATGCAGCGCGTATCTCATCTCAACATAGCACTACATAGTGCAAATACGGGGTTTCAAACCCCCAGGACATCATTTATAACCATTACTCACCTCAAGCCAGCCGAAATCCTAGCTCGTCTTGTTCTTTCCTCGCAAATCAACCTCATCATGCGTAAAACTGACCAAAACCACAAAGAATACGTCACAATAGGCTAATTAATCATAACCTAATGGAAAAGACTCGAAAAACAAAGAAACTCACGAAGTTGGCAAAACTCGAGCCCCAGGCCCACTTCTCGAAAAATTACAAAATTTATATCACCGGATTTCTTGTCTCTCCACGAGTATATACATATCTAATTCATCAAAATCAGAGTTCAAATGCCCCTTCAAATTCCAAATTTCTATTCCAAAAATCAAGCCTTAGTTCTTCCAATTTTTACCCAAATTTCTAAGAATTGAAGGTTGAATTTTCAATAAAATAGTGATTCTAAGTCACGAGACTTACCTCCAATCAATTCCCGTCAAAATGCCCTTCAAACTCTACTAAAAAGCTCTCAATGTGGTTCAA
This sequence comes from Nicotiana noctiflora, assembly GCA_032618575.1. Classification (NCBI taxonomy): domain Eukaryota; kingdom Viridiplantae; phylum Streptophyta; class Magnoliopsida; order Solanales; family Solanaceae; genus Nicotiana; species Nicotiana noctiflora. The sequence goes on along the minus strand of JASVEL010005666.1, from coordinate 107,199 downwards.
AAATGGTGGATAATGGCTACCTTCGCGGAACAAAATGATTTTAAAAGCCCTACTACCCAACTTTACTTTATGCAAACGCGGTCAACCCTCTGAGTTAGCGATGAAGAAAATTACTTTGACCAAAAATTGTTCTGCGTGAACGCGGTACCAAACCTGCAATCGCAATTCTCTAAGAAGTATAACTACGTGAATGCGTCCTACTCTATGCAAACACATTTCACAGACCACTCCACTTACGCGAACGCGTTCAACCCATCGTGAATGCATTGAACAACTTAGGCAGGGTCCCTGGCCCCTTCTACGTGAACACGAGGACACCCACGTGAACGGGATGCACTGGCAACCCATATCTTCGCGAAAATGAACCTTCTCCTAGGAACGCAATGACCGAATTTGGTCTGCACCTACTGTGTATTTTCTACAGCAAATCTTATGTCCAAACATCCCATTTAATCATCCGAATTCACCCCAAGGCCCCCTGGACCTCAACCAAATGTACCAACAAATCCCAAAACATCATACGAACTTATTCCAATCATCAAAACACGTCAATCAACAATAAAATTATCAATTTACATCAGATTCAAGCCTAAGTTTATTCAAAACTTTTGAAATGCACTTTTGGTAAAAACCTCAACCAAACGACGTCCGAATGACCTGAAAATTTGCACGCATCTCCAAAATCACTTAACGAAGCTACTGCAACTCTCAAAATCCCATTCCGACCTTCAGATCAAAATCTCATCTACCAACCGGAATTCGCCAAAATACTAAATTTGCCAATTCAAGTCCATTTCTACACCGAACCAAATTCCATTCTGATCGTACTCCTATGTCACAAATCATCCCCCGAAGATACCCGAATCGTCAGAATCAACATCCGAGCTCTCTATCTCATATGTCAACATCCGGTTGGCTTTTCCAAAATAAGCTCCCGTTTAAGAGACTAATTGCCTCATTTCCAACTAAAAGCAATCCAATCCTACCTGATCAACTCAAATACTGATATTGAAATATAGAGCAACATAATATGGAGAAAATGCGGTAACTCATGTGACGATGGGCCGGGTCGTCACAATATGTTTTAGAAAAAAAGTGATATGTTAATAGTGGGCACCTTATATGCACAACAAAGTTTGGTTGAATCAAGAAGTTCACCCACGGCATTCAAATTCTAGGTCCGCTTCTGCATTAGTTTAGTGTTGAATATAGAGTAATTTTCATAAAGCACTATCATTTAGTAGTAATTAGCCATCTATAGATATCATTTGCTATATTACGGATTATCAATACCTTTTCTGTAGTTATAAAATGTATTTGGTGTATTTAAGCTAATGTATTCATGAATACATTAGCAAAAATAGGCGTGAATCAGGGAAGTCCAGCTCATTAGTTGTTGGATTCGAGAGTATTCGATTGTATTCTTGGAGTGAAACATGTGACTATAGCTGGACAAATTATTGTATTCGAATGTATTCATGACTTTAAAACGGAAAGTGAATCAATTAACACAATAGATTCCTAATATAACTCAACAAACTCAATTATAACACACAAATAATGTATTTTTAAGTTATAAAAAAGATTCTCAACTGAAAAATATCCCAAAAATATAGCAATTTTTAGATAAATTATATAATACATCTGAATACATAAATTATATTAATTAAAAAAATATGAAAACATTCATGACATATGACGAGACAGTGAATACAATAAAATACATAAATACAGCAGGATACATTGAAATACAATACGAAAAAAAGACACCAAATACAATGAAATACATGGAATACGATGAGATACATTAAATTACAATGAAAATAAGACAGCGAATAAAATAAAATACATAGAAATATAGTGAGATACATTGAAAAGCTCTTAAAAAAAGGTAACATAATCTTCAAATTGCTCAACCCCAAACTTTAGATGGCCTATTTATTCGACAATTTTTCGAGGACCCATCGGATTCCGACCATGATTCGATAAGCAACAAGGAGAGAAAGAAGAAGAAAACGAGAAAGATCACTGAAGAAGAAATTGCTAGCATCCATAAGGCATCTGAAGAAGTTAACGTCCTAGAAATGAATTTGGCTAACACTCGTTGGTAACGAATCGGAAGAAATTGCTAACACCCACTGAAGAAGAAATTGCTAAGAAGTTAAAGTTCCAAAAAATTTCTTGCCTTGGAAACGAAGAAGAAGAAACATGTTGGCAGAAAAAAACAATCAAAATCGGAAAGGAAGAAGAAGAAGAAACATACTGGAGTTGGCCATGGAGATTTTGTTTCCTTCATTAGGGTCAAGCCAGAGAGGCAACGTATTTTATGAGAGAGAGGACAGCATATTTTATGGCTTAACGGTAGGAAATGACCATAAATAGGTATTTGGCTATAAAAATCAAAAGATCATTATGAAATATATATTTTTTAAATAATATTTATTTAAAATAAATAAGGTATCAAACTTTGCTATAGGAGGTAATTATTCCTTGAAGAGAATATATGGTTTGCAGAATTGATATTTGGAACACAAGTTCTGCCATCTGGACTATTTTGGGCCAGCGCATTTGGGCTGCATCCAATCGGGCCCATTCCAATCAACACATATTTTCTCGCTCCATAGTTATACAAAGTCTGAAGAATAAGTATGGTTTAGTGATAAGAATATATGGAAATTTTTATAAAACGCTATCTTTTAGTAATATTTAGTCATTTATAGATACCATTTGCTATTTTACGAATTACAGATACTTTTTATGTGGTTAGAAGATGTATTTGATGTATTTAAGCTATTGTATTCATGAATACACTAGCAAAAATAGGCGTGAATCACTAAAGTCCAGCTAATCAGTTGTTGTATTCGAGTGTATTCGATTGTATTAATGGAGTGAAATATGGGATTACAGCTAGATAAATTATTATATTCGACTGTACTCGACTGTATTCACGGCATGAAATAGGGGATTACACTGTGTTTAAAAGGAAAAGTGAATCAATTAGTATAATAGACTCCTAATATAACTCAAAAACTCAAGTATATCACACAAATTTTATATTTTCAGTTATAAAGAAGATTCTGAACCGAAAAATACTCCAAAAATATTGCAATCTTCTCTGAATGCATAAATTATATTAATTTAAATTTTTTTTGTATACATTCATGACGTATAGCGATATAGTGAATACAATAAAATACATAGAATTCAGCGGTATACACTGAAATATAATGTGAAAAAAGACAGTGAATGAAATACACGAAATACAACAAGATACATTGAATTACAATGAAAAAAATAATGAATACATGAAAATACAGCGTGATACATTGAAAATATATTGAAATATATTAACATAAAATCAAGTTGCTCGACGCCAAACTCCGTCATCTTTGTTCAAGAACAAACACTAATTTTCGACGAATCCGCCGTCGAGCAAAAACGCTGAATCTCACTGTTCCCTCACATCAAAATTACAAACAGGGTCACAAACATTGTCGGCTATTCGATGGGTGATATGAATACCAAAGTCTGTAACTCTGGTGTGAGTCAGTTTCTTGAGTATAAGAAGTTGTAGGAGAAGTGGGAAGAAGTCCAAAGTTTGAATTCCATCAACGATTCCGTCCTTCTAATCTCGCCAGTGCAACTATACTCTAACAATTCTTCTATTACAATGGAGGATATCGACGAAGGTAGAAGAGAATTGAAAATTTTAATGGGATGGGGGAAAAGAATGGGATGTATCAAAGTAGAGAGAGAAATAAAATATTGTAACTGATTAGCGTATTTGGTGGCTTAGAGCTAGGAGCTAACCAAAATTAAATATTTTGCTATAAACCTTAAAAGCTATCTATAGAATAAAATTTTTTTAAATGATATTTATGTAAAATAAATAAGGTGTTAACCTTTGCTATAAGAGGTAAAAATTCCAATAATATATATAAAGATACATATCATATGACATAAATATCGGGTTACACCATATTACATTGACTTATGAATAAAATTCCATATTTGTAGCTAGAAAGATTTGGTGATTACATATAAAATGTAGGTATTTCTTTATGGTATGGCACCTTTTGAGATAAATCGTACGGGCTTGACCCAAAACGAGCAATATCACATCATTTTATGAGTATTTTGGACGGCTTGAGCTCAAAACTAATATTAGAGCCTGGTTCAATGGGATGAATATGTCGATAATAAAGTAAATTGCAGGGCTTGTTTTGCTTACCTTACGAGCTTATAAATTGTTTGTGTTGGTGTAGACACCAAATGCATGAATTTTTCTTCAAAGGATCCAAATGCAAACATAAAGAACGAAAGAACTCAAAGGTTCTTGTGCTCAGGGCGGAGGTAATGTAACCTGTGGGTCCGGCAAATATCAGTATTTTTTATCAAACTTTTATTATATATATAAAATTAAATTCCCAACCTAGTTGCTAGCATTTAAAATAGTGTCCTCAAATTTAAAACTCATAAATGTTAAATTCCGGTTCGACATGTGCTTATGCCACCATTAAGTGATCAATTATTGAAGATAGGAGGGAGTCCATCTTTTTCAGTAATTGTCAAACATACCTATAGCTTAAGGGACTTATGTAAGTGTAGTCATTTTCTTTACAAATTTAGAAATGTCAATTCAAAGTATCCTATTAGTTCAAAACTCTTCCAAAACAAGCAAATTTGTCATTTAGCCACTTCTTATTCTAGTACACCATTCTTGTCACGACCCGGATTTCCCACCATCGAGGTCATGATGGCGCCTACTAAATGGAAGCTAGGCAAGCCAAATATTAATTACATCTCCATTAATTACCAATTTCTTATTTAAAACATATACATTACAGCGGAATAATCAAAATTAGCGGAAGACTTAGTCAAATATGATAAAGAAAACCCAACCATGATACACTACCCAAGATTGGTGTCACAATACTCACGAACTTCTAAGAATAATACACATAATTGTCTGAAAGAAAATACAAGCTGGTTTATCTCGATTATATGAGATAATAGAATGAAAAACATAGATAGAAGAGACAACGGGTCCTGCGGACACCTGCAAGGCTACCTCGTAGTCTCAGTAGTCGAAAAATCCACAAGTCGCTACTGTCGTTGCTGCTGTCCGTAACCTGTATCTGCGCAAAAAGAGCGCAGAGTGTAGTATTAGCACAACCGACCCCATGTGCTGGTAAGTGCCTGGCCTATCCCAGCGAACTAGTGACAAGGCTAAGGCCAGTCACCCACCTAAACCTGTACAGTTGCAATATAGACATATACATACAATACATTTATAAGGAAATACTATGCTCTGAAATAACAGTCAATAACTCACGATATCCCGAATAATTTAATCAACAGAATAAATCTTACTTTCATGTCTCAATTCCTCTCTCATTTCATGTCTCGTGGTAGGCGTACCACCCGCTGCCAACTATCACAGTAATTATATCTTGTGGTAGGCGTACCACCCGCTCCCAATATATCGGTAATTATATCTTGTGGTAGGCGTACCACCCGCTCCCAAATATATCAATAATTATATCTTGTGGTAGGCGTACCACCCGCTCCCAAATATATCAATAATTATATCTTGTGGTAGGCGTACCACCCGCTCCCAAATATATCAATAATTATATCTTGTGGTAGGCGTACCACCCGCTCCCAATATATCAATAATTATATCTTGTGGTAGGCGTACCACCCGCTCCCAAATATATCAATAGGCTACCGGCAACTATGGCCAATGCCAAGATTTTAAGTCACTTTGTGGTCGGCGTACCACACGATCCCAATTTATAAAATATATATATTACCGGCATTTAGCCAATAATCTCTATATCAACAATATTTATAATTACCGGTTTTAAACCAATAATTTATAATAATTTCAACAATTTACCTTCATTACCGGTATAACACCAATAACTCTTATTCAACATTTTATTCATAACTAAATTCATATTCCTACAAACTAGGATAGAACAAACACTTACCTCGAAAGTTCACGAACGATTCAATCCGTAGCAATGCCTTTTCCTTTCGAATTTGACTCCAATCCAATCGTATCTATACACAATTGATTCAATGTCATCAATTCTACTTAACAAACTAGTTCATATTGCTAAGTATGATTTTTACAACATTCTGCCCGGAATAGTAAAAAATCGACCCCGGGCCCACATAACCAAAACTCAAGTTTCGAACCAAAATAATTTCACCCAATCTTCCATGAGTTCAAATATACAATTTGTTCTTAAGTTCGACTCCCAAAACGAGGTCTAAATCGCAAATTCTTTGAAAGCCCTAACTATACCCATTTCTCAAATTTTCAACCAATTTATACATGTTTAAGCCTAAGGATTTGATTGATGTTGATGAAAAATGAAGAAAACGAGTTAACAATACTTACCCAATGAACTTTGATGAAGAAATGCCTCAAAAATCGCCTAAAAAGCTGTGGAGAAGAGAGTTGAACAGAAATGGGATTTTTATCCCGTTTATGTTCTGTTTTCTGTCTTAAATTCACTGGGCGAAAATTTACTCTATGCGATCGCAGGGCCTGTGATGCGATCGCATAGAAGAAAAAAAATGGGGACAGCAAAATTATTCTATGCGATCGCGGAGGTCCTATGCGATCGCATAGAAGGAAATGGATGAACTGAAATTACTCTATGCGATCGCAGGGAATGGTACGCGATCGCATAGAAGGAAATTCTGGGCCTCGGTCTTACTCTATGCGATCGCGAAGGATAGTATGCGATCGCATAGGAGGAAAAGTGGAAGTTATGCGATCGCATGGGCTCTATTGCGATCGCACAGAAGGATTTTTGGGACCTCTAATCTTTGCTCTATGCGATCGCAGCCTCATCTATGCGATCGCATAGAAGAAAATCTCTGTGCAAAAATTGCGAAGTTTCTGCTGCAATTTCAAGTTCAAAACCATCCCGTTACCTATCCGAAACTCACCCGAGCCCTCGGGGATTCAAACCAAATATGTACACTGACTCAAAAACATCATACGAACTTGCTCGCGCGATCAAATCACCAAAATAACATCAAAATCAAGGAATTTTGCCTTAAATCTCAAGAATTCTTTCAAAATTTCATAACTTCCAAACTTTCCAACTTAAGGCCGAAACACGTCAAACGACGTCCGTTTTCAACCAAACTTTACAGGAAGCGCTTAACCAATATATATGACCTGTACCGGGTGTCGGAACCAAAATACGAGCCCGATAGCAGTACTTTTTAATAAAAATTCAGTTTCATTTTCCTTAAACATTTTCAGAAAACAATTTAACAGAAAAATTCTTTTACCGGGGTTCTAGACCTCGGATTTCAATTCCGGACATATGCCCAAGTTCCATATTCTTCTACGGATTTTCTGAGACAGTCAAATCACGGATCCGGGTCCATTTACCAAAAATGTTGACCAAAGTCAACCATATCAATATTAATATCAAAATTCTTCTACTTTTTCACATATATCACATATTTCAACATAAATATTTTTCAGCTTTGTGCCCGGACTGTGCACGCAAATCGAGGCAACTATAAATGAGGTTTCTAAGACCTCCAAAGCTCGGAATGATTACTAAACAAGTGATGACCCCTTTGGGTCGTCACAATCTCCACCTCTAAAACAACCGTTCGTCCTCGAACGGACAAAAAAAGAAGTACCTGAGTCAGGAAACAAGTGTGGGTAGCGGCTCCGCATATCAGACTCGGACTCCCAGGTCGATGCCTCAGGAGGCTGACCTCTCCACTGAACACGCACAGAAGGATAACTCTTCGACCTCAGCTGTCGAACCTGCCTGTCTAGAATGGCTACCGGCTCCTCTTCGTAAGATAGATCATTGTCCAATTGGACAGTACTGAAGTCTAACACATGTGTGGGATCGCCGTGGTATCTCCGAAGCATAGATACATGAAAAACTGGATGCACGGCTGATAAGCTAGGCGGCAAAGCTAATCTGCAAGCCACCCCTCCCACTCTGTCTAGAATCTCAAATGGGCCAATATACCTAGGGCTGAGCTTGCCCTTCTTCCCAAACCTCATCACTCCCTTCATAGGCGACACTCGGAGCAATACTCGTTCGCCAACCATGAAATCTACATCTCGAACCTTACGATCCGCATAAGTCTTCTGCCTGGACTGAGCTGAACGCAATCTCTCCTGAATAGTCTTGACCTTATCCAAGGCCTCCCGAACTAAGTCTGTACCTAACAACCGAGCCTCTCCCGGTTCAAACCATCCAACTGGTGATCGACATCGCCTACCATACAACGCCTCATACGGGGCCATCTAAATTCTAGGCTGGTAGCTGTTATTGTAGGCGAACTGCGCTAATGGCAGAAACTGGTCCCATGAGCCTCTAAAATCAATGACACAGGCTCGGAGCATGTCCTCTAGGATCTGAATAGTCCTCTCGGACTGGCCATCCGTCTGAGGATGAAATGCTGTACTCAACTGAACCTGGGTGCCTAACTCTTGCTGGACCGCTCTCCAGAACCGCGAGGTAAACTGCGTACCTCGATCAGAGATAATAGATACTGGCACCCCATGGAGACGAACAATCTCCCTAATGTAAACCTCCGCTAACCTCTCCGATGAGTAGGAGACAGATACTGGAATAAAGTGTGCTGACTTGGTCAGCCTATCAACAATGACCCAAATAGCATCAAATTTCCTCCGAGTCAAAGGAAGTCCAGTAACGAAATCCATAGTGATCCGCTCCCATTTCCACTCGGGAATTTCAATCCTATGGAATACACCACCAGGTCTCTGGTGCTCATATTTCACCTGTTGACAATTTAGACACCGAGCGACATACGCAACGATATCTTTCTTCATTCTGCGCCACCAATAGTGCTGCCGTAAGTCCTGGTACATCTTCACGGCGCCTGGGTGAATAGAATATCGCGAACTGTGGGCCTCTGCTAAGATTAACTCTCGAATCCCTTCGACATTGGGCACACAAACTCGACACTGCAATTTCAATATCCCATCATCATCTAGATTTACCTGTGTGGCACCTCCCCGCTGTACTGTATCTCTCAACTCACGCAAATGAGGATCATCAAATTGCCTCTCACGGATACGCTGTAATAAAGAAGAACGAGCGACCGTGCGGGCTAACACCCTGCTAGGCTCAGAAATGTCCAATCTCACGAACCAATTGGCTAATGCCTGGACGTCTAGAGCAAATGGTCTCTGACTGACCGGAATATATGCAAGACTACCCATGCTGGCAAACTTTCTACTCAATGCATCGGCCACCACATTGGCCTTACCTGGGTGATATAAAATAGTAACATCATAGTCTTTTAGCAACTCTAGCCACCTTCTCTGCCTCATATTCAACTCTTTTTGCTTAAACAAATACTGAAGACTCTTATGATCGGTGTATACTTCACATGCTACACCATACAAATAATGCCTCCAGCTCTTCAATGCGTGAATAATCGCCGCCAATTCTAGATCATGCACTGGATAGTTCTTCTCATGAATCTTCGACTGCCTCGAAGCATAGGCAATAACCTTGCCATCATGCATTAACACTGCACCAAGCCCAATACGGGAAGCATCACAATAAGCAGTGTAAGGTCCCGTACTTGTGGGTAAAGCCAATACCGGTGCTGTGGTCAAGGTTGTCTTGAGCTTTTGAAAGCTCGCCTCACATTCATCGGACCATTCAAATTGAACACCCTTCTGGGTCAATCTGGTCGGTGGGGTTGCAATAGAAGAAAATCCTTCTACGAATCGGCGATAATAACCCGCTAACCCCAAGAAACTCCGAATATCTGTGGCTGATGTCGGTCTAGGCCAGCTCTTGACTGCCTCAATTTTCTTCGGATCAACCTGAATACCTGCTGCCGTCACAGTATGACCCAGGAATGCAACTGAACTTAGCCAAAATTCACACTTTGAAAATTTTGCATATAGGTGGCTATCTCTCAGAGTCTGTAAGGCCACTCTGAGATGTTGCGCATGCTCCTCCTGATTGCGGGAATATATTAATATGTCATCAATGAAGACTATTACAAACAAGTCTAAATAAGGCCGGAACACCCGATTCATTAATTCCATAAAAGCTGCTGGAGCATTTGTCAACCCAAAAGACATGACCAGAAATTCATAATGTCCATACCGAGTGCGGAACGCTGTCTTAGGGACATCAGATGCCCTAATCTTCAGCTGATGATAGCCAGATCTCAAATCTATCTTCGAAAATACCTTGGCACCCTGAAGCTGGTGAAATAAATCATCAATTCGCGGAAGTGGATATTTATTTTTGATAGTCACCTTGTTTAACTGTCGATAGTCAATGCACATTCTCATCGAACCATCTTTCTTCTTTACAAATAATACTGGTGCACCCCACGGCGAAACATTGGGTCTAATGAAACCCTTTTCAAGTAAATCCTGCAACTGTTCCTTCAATTCTTTTAACTCTGGCGGAGCCATACGATATGGGGGAATGGAAATGGGCTGAGTGCCTGGAGCCAAATCAATGCAAAAATCAATGTCCCTATCGGGCGGCATACCTGGCAAGTCTGAAGGAAATACTTCAGGAAATTCGCGAACCACAGGCACAGAGTCAATAGAAGGAACCTGAGCACTAGAATCACGGACATAGGCCAAATAAGCCAAGCATCCCTTTCCAACCATACGCTGAGCTTTAACATAAGAAATAACATTACGGCTAGTATGACATGAAATTCCTTTCCACTCTATACGAGGCAAATTCGGCAGGGCTAAAGTCACAGTCTTGGCATGGCAATCTAAAATAGCATGATACGGAGATAGCCAGTCCATGCCTAGTATAATATCGAAGTCCACCATATTTAGGAGTAATAAATCAGCACGGGTCTCGAGACCCTCAATTACTATAATACATGACCGATGAACTCGATCAACCACAATAGAGTCGCCTACTGGTGTAGACACATGAACGGGAACACTCAGTGGATCACTGGGCTGAATCAAGTATGGTGCAAAATAGGAAGACACATACGAATATGTAGACCCAGGGTCAAATAATGCTGATGCCTTTCTATCACAAACCAAAATAATACCTGTAATGACGGCATCAGAAGACTCAGCCTCTGGTCTGGCGGGAAGTGCATAACATCGGGGCTGTGCCCCACCACCCTGAGCAGTATCTCTAGGACGATCAGCTGCTGGCTGGTCTCTACCTCTATCGGTCCGAGCTCCACCTCTATGACCTCTACCTCCACCTCTATGTCCTCTACCTCCGCCTCTAGCCGGCTGGGCAGGCTGTGAGGGAACTGGGGCCTGAACCATAGCACGAGAACCCTGCTGCTGAGAGCTGTCAGAAGCTCAAGGGCAATACCTTGCAATGTGCCTAAGATCGCCGCACATAAAACAAGCCCTCGACTGCTGAGAATAGCAAAATGGTGGTGCACTAATAGGCTGCTGATCAGAATAGTGTGGCTAAGAATTACGACCACCAGAAGCATCGTGAGAAACCTGAAGAGCTGACCGATAAGGCCTAGGAGGATGGACTCTATCATAAAAATCTCTATCTCCAGACGAGGTACCACTGAATCTACCCGAATTACGAGATCTCTTATCTGATCCATGTCTCGCTCCCTGTGACAGAGCCATCTCGATCCGGCGGGCTGCGTTAGCCGCCTCCTGAAAAGTGATTTCAGTTCCTGCTCCCATAGCCATCTGTAGCCGAATTGGCTGATTCAAGCCATCAATAAACCTCCTCACTCTCTCCCGCTCTGTGGGAAGTATGATAACAGCATGACGAGCCAGGTCCACGAACCTAGTCTCGTACTGTGTGACAGACATAGAACCCTGATGAAGACGCTCAAATTGTCTGCGCATAACCTCCCGCTGAGTTGCTGGAAGGAACTTCTCCAAGAATAATTCTGCAAGCTGCTCCCAAGTCAAAGATGACGATCCCGCTGGCCTGGTTAGACAATAATCTCTCCACCAAGTCTTGGCGGAACCAGATAACCGAAAAGTAGCAAAATCCACACCATTAGTCTCCACAATACCCATAGTACGGAGAACTTCGTGGCAGCTGTATAGGAAATCCTGTGGATCCTCTGAAGAAGTGCCACTGAATGTGGTAGTGAACAGCTTGGTAAACCTGTCCAATCTCCACAATGCGTCAGCAGACATGGCTGCACCATCATTAGACGGAGTCGCAATAATAGGCCGAACTGCCTCAACTGGCTGAATCACGGGATCCTGAGCCTGGGGAATTACTGGCTCCGGAGTGCGCGTAGCAGGAGTCTGATTACCTCCTCCAGCCTGAGAAGTGGCTGGTGCTACCGGTAATAAACCTGCTCTGGTGATATGATCCATAAAACCTGCTATACGGACCAAAGCATCCTGTAGATCCGGTGAAAACACAGCTCCTCCTGGGACCTGAGCTGGGCCTACTGGAGTTGCTGGGATTGGAACTTCCTCCTCGATATGAACATGAGGTTCTGCCACTCGTGCTGCTGCTCGGGGCTGAGCTCTGCCCCTACCTTGTCCTCTAGGACGACCTCGACCTCGGCCTCTACCCCTAGCAGGGGCTGCCGCTGCTGGGACCTCGGGCTGCTGGTCAGTAGATGAGGATGCACGTGTCCTTACCATATGCGGAAGAACAGAGTAGAAGTTCAATTAACATTTCAAAGATCAAGTCGCACGACTGGAAAGAATAAAGAGAATATTTTCCTAACTCTGTAGCCTCTGGAGGATAAATACAGACGTCTTCGTACCGATCCTTCAGATTCTACTAAGGTTGTTCGTGAGTTGTGAGACCTGTGCAACCTAGTGCTCTGATACCAACTTGTCACGACCCGGATTTCCTACCATCGAGGTCATGATGGCGCCTACTAAATGGAAGCTAGGCAAGCCAAATATTAATTACATCTCCATTAGTTACCAATTTCTTATTTAAAATATATACATTACAGTGGAATAATCAAAATTAGCGGAAGACTTAGTCAAATATGATAAAGAAAACCCAACCATGCTACACTACCCAAGACTGGTGTCACAATACTCACGAACTTCTAAGAATAATACACATAATTGTCTGAAAGAAAATACAAGTTGTTTATCTCGATTATATGAGATAATAGAATGAAAAACATAGATAGAAGAGACAACGGGTCCTGCGGACGCCTGCAAGGCTACCTCGTAGTCTCAGTATTCGAAAAATCCACAAGTCGCTACTGCCGCTGCTGCTGTCCGTAACCTGTATCTGCGCAAAAAGAGCGCAGAGTGTAGTATCGGCACAACCGACCCCATGTGCTGGTAAGTGCCTGGCCTATCCCAGCGAACTAGTGACAAGGCTAAGGCCAGTCACCCACCTAAACCTGTACAGTTGCAATATAGGCATATATATATATATAATACATTATAAGGAAATACTCTGCTCTGAAATAACAGTCAATAACTCACGATATCCAGAATAATCTAATCAACAGAATAAATCTTACTTTCATGTCTCAATTCCTCTCTCATTTCATATCTCGTGGTAGGCGTACCACCCGCTCCCAACTATCACAGTAATTATATCTTGTGGTAGGCGTACCACCCGCTCCCAATATATCAGTAATTATATCTTGTGGTAGGCGTACCACCCGCTCCCAAATATATCAATAATTATATCTTGTGGTAGGCGTACCACCCGCTCCCAAATATATCAAAAATTATATCTTGTGGTAGGCGTACCACCCGCTCCCAAATATATCAATAATTATATCTTGTGGTAGGCGTACCGCCCGCTCCCAAATATATCAATAATTATATCTTGTGGTAGGCGTACCACCCGCTCCCAAATATATCAATAGGCTACCGGCAACTATGGCCAATGCCAAGATTTTAAGTCACTTTGTGGTCGGCGTACCACACGATCCCAATTTATAAAATATATATATTACCGGCATTTAGCCAATAATCTCTATATCAACAATATTTATAATTACCGGTTTTAAACCAATAATTTATAATAATTTCAACAATTTACCTTCATTACCGGTATAACACCAATAACTCTTATTCAACATTTTATTCATAACTAAATTCATATTCCTACAAACTAGGATAGAACAAACACTTACCTCGAAAGTTCACGAACGATTCAATCCGTAGCAATGCCTTTTCCTTTCGAATTTGACTCCAATCCAATCGTATCTATACACAATTGATTCAATGTCATCAATTCTACTTAACAAACTAGTTCATATTGCTAAGTATGATTTTTACAACATTCTGCCCGGAATAGTAAAAATCGACCCCGGGCCCACATAACCGAAACTCAAGTTTCGAACCAAAATAAGTTCACCCAATCTTCCATGAGTTCAAATATACAATTTGTTCTTAAGTTCAACTCCAAAACGAGGTCTAAATCGCAAATTCTTTGAAAGCCCTAACTATACCCATTTCTCAAATTTTCAACCAATTTATACATGTTTAAGCCTAAGGATTTGATTGATGTTGATGAAAAATGAAGAAAACGAGTTAACAATACTTACCCAATGAACTTTGATGAAGAAATGCCTCAAAAATCGCCTAAAAAGTTGTGGAGAAGAGAGTTGAACAGAAATGGGATTTTTATCCCGTTTCTGTTCTATTTTCTGACTTAAATTCACTGGGCGAAAATTTACTCTATGCGATCGTAGGGCCTGTGATGCCATCGCATAGAAGAAAAAAAATGGGGACAGCAAAATTACTCTATGCGATCGCGTAGGTCCTATGCGATCGCATAGAAGGAAATGGATGAACTGAAATTACTCTATGCGATCGCAGGGAATGGTACGCGATCGCATAGAAGGAAATTCTGGGCCTCGGTCTTACTCTATGCGATCGCGAAGGATAGTATGCGATCGCATAGGAGGAAAAGTGGAAGTTATGCGATCGCATGGGCTCTATTGCGATCGCACAGAAGGATTTTTGGGACCTCTGATCTTTGCTCTATGCGATCGCAGCTACACCTATGCGATCGCATAGAAGAAAATCTCTGTGCAAAAATTGCAGAGTTCCTGCTGAAATTTTCAAGTTCAAACCACCCCGTTACCTATCCGAAACTCACCCGAGCCCTCGGGGATTCAAACCAAGTATGTACACTGACTCAAAAACATCATACGAACTTGCTCGCGCGATCAAATCACCAAAATAACATCAAAATCAAGGAATTTTGCCTTAAATCTCAAGAATTCTTTCAAAATTTCATAACTTCCAAACTTTCCAATTTAAGGCCGAAACACGTCAAACGACGTCCGTTTTCAACCAAACTTTACAGGAAGCGCTTAACCAATATATATGACTTGTACCGGGCGTCGGAACCAAAATACGAGCCCGATACCAGTACCTTTTAATCAAAATTCAGTTTCATTTTCCTTAAACATTTTCGGAAAACAATTTAACAGAAAAATTCTTTTACCGGGGTTCTAGACCTCGGATTTCAATTCCGGACATATGCCCAAGTTCCATATTTTTCTACGGATTTTCTGAGACAGTCAAATCACGGATGCGGGTCCGTTTACCAAAAATGTTGACCAAAGTCAACCATATCAATATTAATATCAAAATTCTTCTACTTTTTCACATATATCACATATTTCAACATAAATATTTTCCAGCTTTGTGCCCGGACTGTGCACGCAAATCGAGGCAACTATAAATGAGGTTTCTAAGACCTCCAAAGCTCGGAATGATTACTAAACAAGTGATGACCCCTTTGGGTCGTCACAATTCTTCTATTTAGCTTTTCGTACTAGTACTTCGAAATTCAAATGAGAATATCCATTCCTAAATTTTTTGGTCTTATAAGCAATAATAACTCTTAGAAGCAAGCCACGAAACAAACTCTTTAAGTAGGATTTGGGTTCCCTTGAAAGAACAACTCGGTGGGAATTTAGTAAAAGAATATTCTAAAAAATCATTTCTTGTTATCTTTAAAAAAATTATAAAGATACATAATTATCCGAAGTCGTTTATCTTAATACCAGTCAAACACTAAAATATGAATTGAAAAATTGTATACTGTCAAAATCAGATTTGTGCTTTTTTTTTTATGATTAGTCGAGACCGGGGCGTCGCATACCAAGGTTCGACCCCATGTCATACCAGACCGTGACACGAAGTTAGGTTGCCAAGCTCGTGACTCAGGGACCGATAGAGATCGAGGTCAGCCATGATAGAGACCAAGCGGAATAGAGATCGTGCAAGACCGAGGTAAATCTACCGAATCAAATAACAGAAAGCCAAGAGATTCGCGATCGAGTGAGGATCACAACGGAAATCTCGGCACGTATCAAGGAACATCCAATTAATCAGCTAATCATGGAATTTCTTACTATATTTAAGACTGTATTAAGGGTATGAATTCACTACTATATAAAGGGGGTCTGATCATTTGTAAATGGAGGATTATTCACGTTATATAAAGAAATATAACGTTTTTCTCTTAAGCTTTCAATATTCTGTTGCTTTGTTCTTGTATCAACTGAATCCTCACTTGGTTTAAAGGTGATCAAATTCGAGGGCCAAGGCTACTTAATTCATTTGGTTTGATTTAATTTCTATTTAATGTAATTTTTAATATCAATTTGCATTTTTTTCTCAGTTTGTGCCAAGTAAAATCGCATGTCCTTAAAATTACAATAAAAGTTCATTTGTGACCCATTTTAGAGTAAACAGATTGGTGCCCACTGTAGGGCTAAGGATATCAGTGATTGTCTGGTACAAATTTTTGTAACACACACTATTTTATGCTAGTTCGTTAAAGTATCTTTAATTACAGGATTACAAAATGTCAAACTCCCAGTCAGCACCTTAACACGTTGACAATGATCCTAGCCACCACGGTGATGTGACGACCCAAAGGGTCATCACTTATTTTATTAATCATTTCGAGCTTCGAGGCCTTGAAAACCTCATTCTATGTTGCCTCGATTTACGTGCACAATCCGAGCATGTAGCCGGAAAGATTTTGTGATAGAAAATATGAATTCTATGAGAAATTTGGATAAAAATGATATTAATATTGATATGGTTGACTTCGGTCAACATTTTTGGTAAACGGATCCGGACCGAGATTGGATGGTCCCGAGAGGTCCGTAGAAAAATATGGGACTTGGACATGCGTCCGGAGTCGAATTCCGAGGCCTAGAGCCCAAGTTATGAATTTTTATGTGAAATTGTTTTTGATGTAATTGTTAAAGGAAAATGAATTAATTGACCTTGGTATCGGGCTCGTATTTTGGTTCCGACGCCCGGTACAAGTCTTAAATATTATATATGTGATTTCTGTAAAGTTTGGTGACATTCGGATGTCGTTTGAGATGTTTTGGATCTTGAGTTCCAAGTTAGGAAATTTTGAAATCCAAAAGTATGAAAATTATGAGTTTGAGGCTTGATTTGATTAAAACGAGGTGATATTGGCGATGTGATCGCACGAACAAGTCCATAATGCATTTTTGAGTTTGTGTACATGTCTGGTTTGGAGCCCGGGGGGCTCGGGTAAAGATTTGATAGGCCGTTGGATGAAATTCTGAATTTTTGCACTGCTGGTTTTCACCCAGCTGTTGGCTTCGCAATTGCGAAGTATTTCTCGCAATTGCGAAGGGGGCAGTACAAGGCAGGGCTCGCAAATGCGAACCCTGATCGCAAATGCGAAGCCCCATTGACCCAGCCTTGTTCGCAAATGCGAACAATTGTTCGCATTTGCGAAAGTCCCCAGAGCCTGCCTATGTTCGCAAATGCGGACAAATGTTCGCAAATGCGAACATTCCCCATACTGCCTTGGTTCGCAAATGCGAACCATTGTTCGCAAATGCGAACACTGCCTTATACAGCCTGTGTTCGCAAATGCGAACATTAGTTCGCATAGGCTTACCAAGTCAGCATACTTTATTCCAGTATCTGTCTCCTACTCGTCGGAGAGGTTAGCGGAGGTTTACATTAGGGAGATTGTTCGTCTCCATGGAGTGCCGGTATCTATTATCTCTGATCGGGGTACGCAGTTTACCTCGCGGTTCTGGAGAGCGGTCCAGCAGGAGTTAGGCACCCAGGTTCAGTTGAGTACAACATTTCATCCTCAGACGGATGGCCAGTCCGAGAGGACTATTCAGATTCTTGAGGACATGCTTCGAGCCTGTGTTATTGATTTCGGAGGCTCGTGGGACCAGTTTCTACCATTAGCAGAGTTCGCCTACAATAACAGTTACCAATCTAGCATCCAGGATGGCTCCGTATGAGGCGTTGTATGGTAGGCGATGTCGATCACCAGTTGGATGGTTTGAACCGGAGAGGCTCGGTTGTTGGGTACAGACTTAGTTCAGGAGGCCTTGGATAAGGTCAAGACTATTCAGGAGAGATTGCATTAAGCTCAGTCCAGGCAGAAGACTTATGCGGATCGTAAGGTTCGAGATGTAGATTTCATGGTTGGTGAACGAGTATTGCTCCGAGTGTCGCCTATGAAGGGCGTGATGAGGTTCGGAAAGAAGGACAAGCTCAGCCCTAGGTATATTGGTCCATTTGAGATTTTAGACAGAGTGGGAGGGTGGCTTACAGATTAGCTTTGCCGCCTAGCTTATCAGCCGTGCATCCGGTTTTTCACGTATCTATGCTTCGGAGATACCACGGCGATCCCACACATGTGTTAGACTTCAGTACTGTCCAATTGGACAATGATCTATCTTACGAGGAGGAGCCGGTGGCTATTCTAGACCGGCAGGTTCGACAGCTGAGGTCGAAGAGTTATCCTTCGGTGCGTGTTCAGTGGAGAGGTCAGCCTCCTGAGGCATCGACCTGGGAGTCCGAGTCTGATATGCGGAGCCGCTACCCACACTTGTTTCCTGACTCGGGTACTTCTTTCTTTTGTCCGTTCGAGGACGAACGGTTGTTTTAGAGGTGGAGATTGTGACGACCCAAAGGGTCATCACTTATTTTATTAATCATTTCGAGCTTCTGGAGGCCTTGAAAACCTCATTCTATGTTGCCTCGATTTACGTGCACAATCCGAGCATGTAGCCGGAAAGATTTTGTGATAGAAAATATGAATTCTATGAGAAATTTGAATAAAAATGATATTAATATTGATATGGTTGACTTCGGTCAACATTTTTGGTAAACGGATCCGGACCCGAGATTGGATGGTCCCGAGAGGTCCGTAGAAAAATATGGGACTTGGACATGCGTCCGGAGTCGAATTCGAGGCCTAGAGCCCAAGTTATGAATTTTTATGTGAAATTGTTTTTGATGTAATTGTTAAAGGAAAATGAATTAATTGACCTTGGTATCGGGCTCGTATTTTGGTTCCGACGCCCGGTACAAGTCTTAAATATTATATATGTGATTTCTGTAAAGTTTGGTGACATTCGGATGTCGTTTGAGATGTTTTGGACCTTGAGTTCCAAGTTAGGAAGTTTTGAAAACCAAAAGTATGAAAATCATGAGTTTGAGGCTTGATTTGATTAAAACGAGGTGATATTGGCGATGTGATCGCACGAACAAGTTCATAATGCGTTTTTGAGTTTGTGTACATGTCTGGTTTGGAGCCCGGGGGGCTCGGGTAAAGATTTGATAGGCCGTTGGATGAAATTCTGAATTTTTGCACTGCTGGTTTTTCACCCAGTTGTTGGCTTCGCAATTGCGAAGTATTTCTCGCAATTGCGAAGGGGGCAGTACAAGGCAGGGCTCGCAAATGCGAACCCTGATCGCAAATGCGAAGCTCCATTGACCTAGCCTTGTTCGCAAATGCGAACAATTGTTCGCATTTGCGAAGGTCCCTAGTGCCTGCCTATGTTCGCAAATGCGAACAAATGTTCGCAAATACGAACATTCCCTATACTGCCTTGGTTCGCAAATGCGAACCATTGGTCGCAAATGCGAACACTGCCTTAAACAGCCTATGTTCGCAAATGCGAACTTAGTTCGCAATTGCGAACAGTCCCTTTGTCTACCAGTGTTCGCAAATGCGAACAAATGTTCGCAAATGCGAACTTCCCAGCCTTAGCTTATTTTTCAAACTCCAGAAATTGGTCGGGGTTCGCAATTGCGAACCCATGTTCGCAAATGCGAACACAGAGACCTGTAAAACACGATTTTCAGTCATTTCTTCACTTTTTACAAAACAAAAACACCCATTTGCGATTCTTCACGGATTTCTTCTTCATCAAAACGATTGTAAGTCACTTTTTACTTAATTCTTTCAATTCCTAACATCATTAAACATGTTTTTCATAAGAAATCAAAGATTTTCATGGTAGAATTCTTGTTTTTGTTAGAAAATAGGGTTTTTCATAAATTGGGGAATTGGACCTCGAATTTAGGTCCGATTTTGAAACAAATTATATACATGAACTCGTGGGGGGATGGGTAACCGGATTTTGGTCCTAACCCCAAATTCCGACCATGTGGGCCCGGGGTTGAAATTCACTATTCCGGGCAGAATGTTGTAAAAGTTGTATTTGGTCTTAAGAATTAGTTTGTTGAGTAGTATTGATGATATTAAATCAATTGTGTATAGATACGATTGGATTGGAGCCAAATTTGAAAGAAAAAGACATTTCCACGGATTGAATTGTTCATAAACACTCGAGGTGAGTGTTTGTTCTATCCTAGCTTGAGGGAATAGGATTATGTGTTATGTGTTATGTGATCGAGTGCGGTGTATGGGCTGTGGTGACGAGCATCCATACAATGGCGTCTAGTATGACCGTGAGTCGTTGGAAAATGATTATTTTGAGATATATTACAGATGAATTGTTATTGTTCTCCCTTGTTGGGACTTGTTGTGAAGATAATTATTGATTGCCCTTGATGGGACGGTTTATGAATTACTGTTTCTTTCTTTGCCCTTAATTGTGATTGTTATTTGGGTGAGGAAGAGTGATAATGCACGAAGGGTGATGCCGTGCCATGTTTATTTATTTATGCACGAAGGTTAATGTCGTGCCATGTTTATTTATTGATTATGCACGAAGGATCATGCCGTGCCCTGTTATTGAACCATGTACGAAGGATCATGCCGTACTATGGATGTGAGGATGAGAGTAAAAGCACGAAGGGTGATGCCATGTACTTTAATTGTTTATTTGGTGAGGATGAGAGTAAAAGCACGAAGGGTGATGCCGTGCAACTGCTTGCTATTTCTTGAATTGATATTACTTGTGTTTACATTATACTTTGTTTTTCCTTGTGAAATTATTAACTGTGGTTAATTGTTGAATTT
This sequence comes from Nicotiana noctiflora, assembly GCA_032618575.1. Lineage (NCBI taxonomy): Eukaryota > Viridiplantae > Streptophyta > Magnoliopsida > Solanales > Solanaceae > Nicotiana > Nicotiana noctiflora. The sequence goes on along the minus strand of JASVEL010005666.1, from coordinate 85,981 downwards.
TTTGAGATATTCCTTATTGTGTTAATACTTGGTTATTTCTTGTTATTCTGTGGTATACATATATATTGAATTGCACAGGTTTATGTGGGTGTCTGGTCCTAGGCTTGTCACTACTTCGCCGGGATAGGCCAGGCACTTACCAGCACATGGGGTCGGTTGTGCTGATATTACACTTCTGTGCGTTTTTGCACAGGTCCAGGTTACGATCAGGAGTAGCAGCATCAGTAAATCGATTGCGTGGGAGCTAATCATATTTGAGACCGAGGTAGCTTGCAGACGTCCGCAGGCCCGACGTCTCTTTCTTTATTTATGTTATTAGTTGTAGTCTCTTTGTTCCGAGACAAACAGAATTATGTTATATTTCCTTCAGACTTTTATGTGTAGTATTCTATAGTAGTTCGTGAGTTGGTGACTCCACGTCTTGGGTAGAGGATTTCAGTATGATTTTCACCTTGTGAATTGTTATTTCCATTTTTATAAAGCATTTCGCATTTATTTAATTAAAATTGTGTTAAAAACAGGATAGAATGAATATAGTGGCTTGCCTAGCTACCACGAGTAGGCGCCATCACGATCCCGATGTTGGGGGAAAATCCGGGTCGTGACAAGTTGGTATCAGAGCTCTAGGTTACATAGGTCTCACCACTCACGAACAAGCTTAGTAGAGTTTGAGAGGTAGGTACGGAGACGTCCGTACTTGTCCTCCAGAGTCTATTGAGTTAGGAAAGAGTCTCTCATTTGTTCTTTCTTGTCGTGCGACTTGTTCCTCAAATACTGATTGAATTTCTATTCTGTCCTTTCGCAGATGGTGAGGACACGCGCTTCTTCGTCCGCTGACCAGCAGCCCGAGCCCCAGGCGGCTCCCGTGAGGGGCAGGGGCCAAGGCCGTATCAGAGGCCGTGGTAGGGGTAGAGCTCAGCCCCGGGCAGCTACTCCAGAGGTGGAGCCTCGTATTGAGATTGACGAGGAGGTTCCGGTTCCAGCGGCTCCAGGGGGCCCAGCTCAGGTCCCGGAGAGGCTTTATTTACCCGGATCTCCGGGATGCCTTGGTCGAGAATAGCGGGATTCATGGACGGCATTGCCGGAGCGGGTTTATTATCAGTTGCCCCAGCCGCTTCTTAGGCTGGAGGAGGGGCCCAGACTCCTGTCGCTCGTACTCCGGAGCCAGTAGCTCCCCAGCCTCAGAGGCACCAGTGGTTCAGCCAGCTGTGGCCACTCAGTCGAGTACCACGGCTCATGCCGGAGATGGAGCGGCCATGACTTCTCTGATTCGTTATGGAGGCTTGATCGGTTCTCCAAGCTATTTACCACTACGTTCAGTGGAGCCGCATCAGAGAGGATCCTCAGGATTTCTTATTCAGTTGCCACGAGATTCGCAAGACTATGGGGATAGTGGAATCCAATAGAGTTGACTTCTGTACCTTCAGACTTGTGGGATCCGCCAAGACTTGGTGGAGAGATTATTGCCTGACTCGACCAGCAGGGTCCCCAGCTTTATCATGGGACCAGGTTGCGGAACTATTTATGGAGAAGTTTCTCCCTGCTACTCAGAGGGATGTACTTCGGAGGCAGTTTGAGCGCCTCCATCAGGGCACTATGACAGTTACACAGTATGAGACGAGATTTATCGACTTGGCTCGTCATGCGGTGGTGATACTTCCCACGGAGCGGGAGAGGGTCCGTAGATTTATAGATGGGCTTAATCAGCCGAACTCCAGATGGCTATGGGCGTGGGAAGTGACATATCATTTCAGGAGGCAGCCAATGCAGCACGCAGAGTTGAGATGGCTCTTACTAGGGGAGGCGGCTATTCTTCAGATAAGAGGCCTCGTCATTCAGGCAGGTTTGGTGGTTCTTCCTCTGGTAGCAGAGAATCCTTTGATAGAGGCCAGTCCTCCAGGCCTTTTCATTCCGCCCTTCGGGCTTCACAGGGTGGATCAGGTGATCGTGGTTTTCGGGGGCATTATTCAGACCAGTCTCCTATTAATGCTCAGCCTCTTCAGAGTGTTCTTGGAGGCCATTCGGGTCGTCGGGGCCAGCAGCCCTATCAGTCTAAGAGTTGCTACGGTTGTGGTGACCCAGGTCATTTTATTAGGAATTGCCCTCTAGCAGCGGGCAACTCTCAGCAGCGAGGTCCTCGTCCTATGATTCAGGCCCCAGCTGACCCTCAGGCCTGCCCAGCCAGCCAGAGGCGGGGGTAGAGATTGTAGAGGTGGAGCTCGAGACCGTAGAGGTGGAGACCGTCTAGCCAGAGGTAGAGGTCAGCCAGTTGACGGTCGTCCTAGAGACGCAGCTTAGAGGGGAGGTGCAGATCCCCGATTCTATGCTTTACCAGCCAGGCCGGAGGCAGAGGCATCAGATGCCGTGATTACAGGTACTATTCTTGTGTGTGGCAGAGGTGCTTCAGTATTATTTGACCCCGGATCTACATATTCCTATGTGTCTTCCTACTTCGCACCGTATTTGGCTGTGCCCAGCTATGCTCTGGATATTCCAGTTTATGTGGCTACACCGGTGGGTGACTCCATTGTAGTCGATCGGGTGCATCGTTCGTGCGTAGTTATATTTGGGGGTCTTGAGACCCGTGTTGATCTGTTGCTCTTGAATATGGTAGATTTTGATGTCATATTGGGGATGGACTGGTTGTCCCCATACCATGCTATTCTTGATTGTCATGCTAAAATCACCCAGATTAGAGTGGAAGGGTACCTCAAGCCACTCCGTTCGCACTGTTATTTCTTATGTTGAGGCTCGACGCATGGTCGAGAAGGGGTGTCTAGCTTATCTGGCTTATGTTTGTGATTCTAGTGCAGAAGTTCCTTCTATAGAATTAGTCCCTATTGCTCGGGAGTTTCCTGAGGTTTTCCTTTTAGACCTGCCGGGCATGCCACCCGATAGGGATATTGATTTTTGTATTGATCTAGCACCGGGCACTCAGCCTATCTCTATTCCACCCTATCGTATGGCCCCGCCGGAGTAAAAGAGTTGAAAGTTCAGTTGCAAGACCTTCGAGAAAAGGGCTTTATCAGGCCCAGTGTTTCTCCCCGGGGTGCACCGGTGTTATTTGTGAATAAGAAGAATGGCTCGATGCGTATGTGTATTGATTATTGGCAATTAAACAAAGTGATGATAAAGAACAAGTATCCACTACCGAGGATTGATGATTTATTTGACCAGCTCCAGGGAGCGAGGATGTTCTCAAAGATAGACTTGAGGTCGAGCTACCATCAGCTGAAGATCAGGGCGGCTGACATTCCTAAGACAGCCTTTCGCACCAGATATGGGCATTATGAGTTCTTGGTCATGTTCTTCGGGTTGACCAATGCCCCAGCAGCATTCATGGAGTTGATGAATCGGGTATTCAGGCCTTACTTAGATCTGTTCGTGATAGTCTTTATAGATGACATCCTGGTATACTCCCGCAGCCAGGAAGAGCACGAGCAGCACCTCAGAGTGGTTCTTCAGACTCTGAAAAATAATCAACTATATGCCAAATTTTCTAAATGTGAGTTCTGGCTGAGTTCGGTAGCATTTCTGGGTCATATTGTATCTGTGGAAGGTATTCAGGTAGACCCAAAGAAGATTGAGGCAGTCCAGAATTGGCCTCGACCAGCTTCAGCGACTGAGATCCGGAGTTTCTTGGGATTAGCAGGTTACTATCGTCGTTTTGTAGAGGGGTTTTCTTCTATTGCGGCCCCGATGACCAGGTTGACCCAGAAGGGTGTTCAGTTTCAGTGGTCAGAGGAGTGTGAGGCGAGCTTTCAAAAGCTCAAGACAGCCTTGACCACCGCACCAGTGTTGATACTACCTACAGGTACAGGGCCTTATACAGTTTATTGTGACGCATCTCGTACAGGTCCTTGGAGCGGTATTGATGCAGGATGGTAAGGTTATCGCTTATGCTTCGAGGCAGTTAAAGATACATGAGAAGAATTATCCAGTTCATGATCTTGAATTAGCAGCGGTGGTTCATGCCTTAAAGATCTGGAGGCATTATCTATATGGTGTGACATGTGAGGTGTACACTGATCACAAAAGCTTACAGTATTTGTTCAAAACGAAGGAGTTGAATCTACGACAGCGGAGATGGTTAGAGTTGCTAAAAGACTATGATGTTACTATCTTATATCACCCAGGTAAGGCCAATGTGGTGGCCGATGCATTGAGTAGAAAGTATGCCGGCATGGGTAGTCTTGCATACATTCCGGTCAATCAGAGACCATTAGCTCTAGATGTCCAGGCCTTAGCCAACCGGTTCGTGAGATTAGACATTTCTGAGCCTAGCAGGGTGTTAGCCTGCACGGTCGCTCGTTCTTCTTTATTAGAGCGTATCCGTGAGAGGCAATTTGATGATCCTCATTTGCGTGACTTGAGAGATACAGTACAGCGGGGAGGTGCCACGAAGGTAAATCTAGATGATGATGGGGTATTGAGATTGCAGGGTCGAGTTTGTGTGCCCAATGTTGAAGGGATTCGAGAGTTGATCTTAGCGGAGGCCCACAGTTCGCGGTATTCTATTCACCCGGGCGCCGCGAAGATGTACCAGGACTTACGGAAACACTATTGGTGGCACAAGATGAAGAAAGATATCGTTGCGTATGTCGCTCGGTGTCTAAATTGTCAGCAGGTGAAATATGAGCACCAGAGACCTGGTGGTGTATTCCAAAGGATTGAAATTCCCGAGTGGAAATGGGAGCGGATCACTATGGACTTCGTTACTGGACTTCCTTTGACTCGGAAGAAATTTGATGCTATTTGGGTCATTGTTGATAGGCTGACCAAATCAGCACACTTTATTCCAGTATCTGTCTCCTACTCGTCGGAGAGGTTAGCGGAGGTTTACATTAGGGAGATTGTTCGTCTCCATGGAGTGCCGGTATCTATTATCTCTGATCGGGGTACGCAGTTTACCTCGCGGTTCTGGAGAGCGGTCCAGCAGGAGTTAGGAACCCAGGTTCAGTTGAGTATAGCATTTCATACTCAGACGGATGGCCAGTCCGAGAGGACTATTCAGATTCTTGAGGACATGCTTCGAGCCTGTGTTATTGATTTCGGAGGCTCATGGGACCAGTTTCTGCCATTAGCAGAGTTCGCCTACAATAACAGCTACCAGTCCAGCATCCAGATGGCCCCGTATGAGGCATTGTATGGTAGGCGATGTCAATATCCAGTCGGATGGTCTGAGTCGGGAGAGGCTCGGTTGTTGGGTACAGACTTAGTTCGGAAGGCCTTGGATAAGGTCAAGACTATCTAGGAGAGATTGCGTTCAGCTCAGTCCAGACAGAAGACTTATGCGGACCGTAAGGTTCGAGATGTAGATTTCATGGTTGGTGAACGAGTATTGCTCCGAGTGTCGCCTATGAAGGGCGTGATGAGGTTCGGAAAGAAGGGCAAGCTCGGCCCTAGGTATATTGGTCCATTTGAGATTCTAGACAGAGTGGGAGGGGTGGCTTACAGATTAGCTTTGCCGCCTAGCTTATCAGCAGTGCATCCAGTTTTTCACGTATCTATGCTTCGGAGATACCACGGCGATCCCACACATGTGTTAGACTTCAGTACTGTCCAATTGGACAATGATCTATCTTACGAGGAGGAGCCGGTGGCTATTCTAGACCGGCAGGTTCGATAGTTGAGGTTGAAGAGTTATCCTTCTGTGCGTGTTCAGTGGAGAGGTCAGCCTCCTGAGGCATCGACCGGGGAGTCCGAGTCTGATATGCGGAGCCGCTACCCACACTTGTTTCCTGACTCAAGTACTTCTTTCTTTTGTCCGTTCGAGGACGAACCGTTGTTTTAGAGGTGGAGATTGTGACGACCCAAAGGGTCATCACTTATTTTATTAATCATTTCGAGCTTCGAGGCCTTGAAAACCTTATTCTATGTTGCCTCGATTTACGTGCACAATCCGAGCATGTAGCCGAAAAGATTTTGTGATAGAAAATATGAATTCTATGAGAAATTTGGATAAAAATGATATTAATATTGATATGGTTGACTTCGGTCAACATTTTTGGTAAACGGATCCGGACTCGAGATTGGATGGTCCCGAGAGGTCCGTAGAAAAATATGGGACTTGGACATGCGTCCGGAGTCGAATTCCGAGGCCTAGAGCCCAAGTTATGAATTTTTATGTGAAATTGTTTTTGATGTAATTGTTAAAGGAAAATGAATTAATTGACCTTGGTATCGGGCTCGTATTTTGGTTCCGACGCCCGGTACAAGTCTTAAATATTATATATGTGATTTACTGTAAAGTTTGGTGACATTCGGATGTCGTTTGAGATGTTTTGGACCTTGAGTTCCAAGTTAGGAAGTTTTGAAAACCAAAAGTATGAAAATCATGAGTTTGAGGCTTGATTTGATTAAAACAAGGTGATATTGGCGATGTGATCGCACGAACAAGTTCATAATGCGTTTTTGAGTTTGTGTACATGTCTGGTTTGGAGCCCGGGGGGGCTCGGGTAAAGATTTGATAGTCCGTTGGATGAAATTCTGAATTTTTGCACTGCTGGTTTTTCACCCAGCTGTTGGCTTCGCAATTGCGAAGTATTTCTCGCAATTGCGAAGGGGGCAGTACAAGGCAGGGCTCGCAAATGCGAACCCTGATCGCAAATGCGAAGCTCCATTGACCCAGCCTTGTTCGCAAATGCGAACAATTGTTCGCATTTGCGAAGGTCCCCAGTGCCTGCCTATGTTCGCAAATGCGAACATTTCCTATACTGCCTTGGTTCGCAAATGCGAACCATTGTTCGCAAATGCGAACACTGCCTTAAACAGCCTATGTTCGCAAATGCGAACTTAGTTCGCAATTGCGAATTGTCCCTTTGTCTACCAGTGTTCGCAAATGCGAACAAATGTTCGCAAATGCGAACTTCCCGACCTTAGCTTATTTTTCAAACTCCAGAAATTGGTCGGGGTTCGCAATTGCGAACCCATGTTCGCAAATGCGAACACAGAGACCTGTAAAACACGATTTTCAGTCATTTGCGATTCTTCACGGATTTCTTCTTCATCAAAACGATTGTAAGTCACTTTTTACTTAATTCTTTCAATTTCTAACATCATTAAACATGTTTTTCATAAGAAATCAAAGATTTTCATGGTAGAATTCTTGTTTTTGTTAGAAAATAGGGTTTTTCATAAATTGGGGAATTGGACCTCGAATTGAGGTCCGATTTTGAAACAAATTATATACATGAACTCGTGGGGGGATGGGTAACCGGATTTTGGTCCTAACCCCGAATTCCGACCATGTGGGCCGGGGTTGAAATTCACTATTCCGGGCGGAATGTTGTAAAAGTTGTATTTGGTCTTAAGAATTAGTTTGTTGAGTAGTATTGATGATATTAAATCAATTGTGTATAGATACGATTGGATTGGAGCCAAATTTGAAAGAAAAAGACATTTCCACGGATTGAATTGTTCATAAACACTCGAGGTAAGTGTTTGTTCTATCCTAGCTTGAGGGAATAGGATTATGTGTTATGTGTTATGTGATCGAGTGCGGTGTATGGGTTGTGGTGACGAGCATCCATACACTGGCGTCTAGTATGACCGTGAGTCGTTGGAAAATGATTATTTTGAGATATATTACAGATGAATTGTTATTGTTCTCCCTTGTTGGGACTTGTTGTGAAGATAATTATTGATTGCCCTTGATGGGACGGTTTATGAATTACTGTTTCTTTCTTTGCCCTTAACTGTGATTGTTATTTGGGTGAGGAAGAGTGATAATGCACAAAGGGTGATGCCGTGCCATGTTTATTTATTTATGCACGAAGGTTAATGTCGTGCCATGTTTATTTATTGATTATGCACGAAGGATCATGCCGTGCCCTTGTTATTGAACCATGTACGAAGGATCATGCCGTACTATAGATGTGAGGATGAGAGTAAAAGCACGAAGGGTGATGCCGTGTACTTTAATTGTTTATTTGGTGAGGATGAGAGTAAAAGCACGAAGGGTGATGCTGTGCAACTGCTTGCTATTTCTTGAATTGATATTACTTGTGTTTACATTATACTTTGTTTTTCCTTGTGAAATTATTAATTGTGGTTAATTGTTGAATTCTTTGAGATATTCCTTATTGTGTTAATACTTGGTTATTTCTTGTTATTCTGTGGTATACATATATATTGAATTGCACGGGTTTATGTGGGTGACTGGTCCTAGGCTTATCACTACTTCGCCGGATAGGCCAGGCACTTACCAACGACATGGGGTCGGTTGTGCTGATATTACACTTCGTGCGTTTTGCACGAGGTCCGAGTTACGATCGGGAGCGAGCGAGCGGCAGTAAATCGATTGCGTGGGAGCTAATCATATTTGAGACCGAGGTAGCTTGCGGACGTCCGCAGGCCCGGCGTCTCTTTCTTTATTTATGTTATTAGTTGTAGTCCCTTTGTTCCGAGACAAACAGAATTATGTTATATTTCCTTCGGACTTTTATGTGTAGTATTCTATAGTAGTTCGTGAGTTGGTGACTCCACGTCTTGGGTAGAGGATTTCAGTATGATTTTCACCTTGTGAATTGTTATTTCCATTTTTATAAAGCATTTCGCATTTATTTAATTAAAATTGTGTTAAAAACAGGATAGTATGAATACAGTGGCTTGCTTAGCTACCATGAGTAGACGCCATCACGATCCCGATGTTGGGGGAAAATCCGGGTCGTGACAGGTGAAAAGGACAACATTTCACCAGGAAACTTTATACTCCTTGTTGGTCTCGATGGTATTCCGGTTGTAGATCCGTTCGACGTCAGTTCTCATATAGGGGGAAAATAAGGGGATCAGCCTGCGGGTGATCTACGAAATATTTCAAGCTCACCAGACAGTAATAGTCCAGCTCCCAAATCAGAACTGCACACCGATCAGGGTCGAACTCGAGCCATCCCAAGAAGTGGTACACATGCTCGAATCAGCTTTGTGGAAATCGAATGAGAAGGAATCAACGACAAATCCTGCTATCACAAAGATGATTGAAGAATTGACAGAGAGAATCGAGACAGGGGAAAAGAAGATCGAGAAACTAATAAGAAGGTGGAAACCTATAACTCTAGGGTCGGCCACATCGTGGGGCACCACCAATATTGAATGGACTAGATTCCAAAAAGTTTGTACAAAAATCCCCCCCCTCCCCCCGAGTGCAGCTCTGAAGCCGATCCCTAAGAAGTTATGGATGCCCGATATTCCTAAATATAATAGGACGACTGATCTTAATGAACGTGTCACCTCCTACACATGTGCTATTAAAGGTAATGACTTGGAAGATGACGAGATCGAATCCGTTTTACTGAAAACGTTAGAGGAGACTCTATCGAATGGTGCTATGATATGGTGCCATAGTTTGACGTCTTATTCTACTGTCTTGTTTTCTATGCTTGCAGATTCTTTCGTAAAAGAATACACTGGGCCACTAAGGTCGCAACAACGAAGTCAGTCCTTTTCAAGGTAAGGCAGAAGGACAGCGAGATGCTCAGAGAATTTGTATCTCGATTCCAAATCGAACGAATAGATTTGCCACCGGTCATCGACGATTGGACTGTTCAAGCTTTTACTCAGGGTCTCAATGGTCGAAGTTGAGTAGCTTCACAACAGTTGAAATAAAATTTGATCGAATACTCAACTATCACTTAGGCTGATGTGAACAATCAGTATCAGTCGAAGATCAAAGTCGAAGATGATCAACTATGGACTCTTTCTGGGTCCATTTATCCTATCAAGATCGTAGATAAAATCAATAGAGATATCAACCATAAATCGAGGTCAAATAGAGATTGATATCTATCGTATAATGGGGTCCATAAAGGAAGCGGATCTGGATAAAAATTTGTACGGATTGAGAGGAGAAATGATCGAGGACAAAATTCATGAGGTCTTGGAACTGAGGAAGGTCACATTAAACATCTGAAATCCAAATTAAGATACGACCCCATTTCAATTTTTATATTTATTGACTAACACTTGTAGGTTATCGATAAGGAGCGGCACCGAGTCTTAGGTATTAAAGCGCGTGTTGAACTTTTTTTTCCTTGACCCATTTTTGTCCCAATTGGATTTATTGGTTAGGTTTTTAATGTGTAAACAGTGGATCGTGCTAACTTAGAATCGAAGGATGACCACAAATTGGTTTCAAAGACAATATATAATAGTATCCGAGGTTCCCTACAATCAACCTCGAATACTAGGGGGCATTGCCTTTGGATGTCAACTTTGTTGCGAGGAAATTACTTAATAATGACAGGGTCTCGATAGGGCCATACAGTTGAACGAACCGTGCCACATAAGTTTGTTCCATCCCTGGATAAAAAATGTAGCATGTTCAATCATTTTTCACAAGAATAATGAGAAGTATTTTTTCCTGGCAATTATCTCATGTCTTAGAATTTTTTTCTACTTTACAAATTCCATACTTCTAATATAGTATGGAAATGAGCTCAAGGGCTGATCAAACCAGAGTTTGGATATTCACCTCCATATTCGGGGACTGCTATCCAAAAAATAAACTCAAACATATCGAACTATTGAGCATCGAGGGCATAATACCTTTTAGGCAACCCTAAACTTTTAATAGTCACGACCATACCCACTCGGGAGTGTTAACTTAGGCAAGCCTAGATACCTCGAGGAAGCAATCTCACCGGGGTTCACCCAAACCAAAAGGCTACGACCAATCTAACACTGCTCGGAGACATCCGAAACACGTAACAAAATGGCCAAAAAATACAAAAAAAAAGAAAAATACAAAGCCCAAGGGCTACCTTAACCTGGGTTCGAGCAAATTCTCACTCGATGCTATTTATCGAGCCCAAGGGCCACCTTATCTCGAGTTCGAGAAAGTTCTCACTTGACCATAAAGACTAAGGGATGCTTTTAATTTGAGAGATCATTCTCATTCAACTACAAAGCCCAAGGGCTACCATAATTCAAGTTCGAGCAAGTCCTCACTCGATTGCAAAGCCCAAGGGATCCTTAACTTGAGCTTGAGCAAATTCTCACTCGGGGACTATATATCAAACCCAATGGCTACCTTAGCTCGCGAGTAAGGTCTATTTTTACTTCTAGTCCAAGCAAGTCCTCACTCGATTACAAAGCCCAAGGGCTACCTCCGCCCGAGTTCGAGAAACTTCTCACTCGGGGACTATCTATAAGGCTCGAGGACCACATTATCTTGAGTTTGAGCAAGTCCTCACTCGAACATAAAGCCTAAGGGCTGCATTTACTTCTAGTTCGAGCAAATCTTCACTCGATTGTTGAGCCCAAGGGATAGTCTAATTCAAATTCGAATATTCACTTAGGGATTACTGATCAGAAATGTTCAAGGGCAGTACTTACTATTTGTCCTTACCATCTCAAACGTTGGACATTCGAATACAACTTCATAATTTATGCTAAGGCACTTTGACCCTAACAAAAAAATCGATTCAGAAGCCATGGAAGGGACAAAGTTTTACATGTTAATCAAAACCTTTTTACAAGGTAACACGACCCAATTGAAGTTCTTTACAAAAGGACAAAGCAGCCATGATAGAAATTCAAAAACTATTTAAATGCCTAAGTGGCTTGATCATCTTTGATAGTGATATCTCCACCCTCGGGGTCTTCGGCACTTTCTGACTCACTCAAACTTTTAGATTCGTCATCATCGTTGGGATAGGCTAATTTCTAAGCCTCATCTTTATGTTTCTTAGTGTTCTCAATCTCAGTTGAAAGATAAAAGCCTCGAGCATGGATTTATTAAAGGGTCTCCTTTCGAGATTGACATTTGGCGTGCTCGGCGATCCTCGCTACTCAAATTTTAGCGGCCTCGAGCACCTCATTTTCTCAAAAATGATTAGCTTCAGTACCAGTCTGATAGATAGCCACCACTGTATCAACATTGGCCTTGGTCCCTTTGACCTCCGATTCAGCCGTTTCAAGCTCTATGACTAGCTTCTCCCGATCTGAAATTGCCGATTTCAACTGAGACTAGGGATCCTCGATTTTCTTGGCTTACGCCAAGATTTTCTGTTTAAACTTCGAAGTTGGATTTCAGTAGCGGCCAACTAAGCCTAGGCAGTCTCCTTTTCTGAGTCCAAGCGATCCATGTTCTATTTCCATTCTTCGGCCTCAGTCTTTAGAGTTTCTACCTCTTCTCAGATCTGGCCGCTGTAAGCACGTGATTTTTGCTCTATATGAGAATTACTCCAAAAAAATTCAAAATAAAATAATTTTTGTGTCGTATGCAATTATTGTGAATTTTTGTGTCATTTTTCTCTTATTGTTTACGTCAGTGTGTGCGTGTTTACTTGTTAAATTAAGAAAATACCAATAAAATATGGCATTTGTATTTAGGGTTTGATTTGTACACTTTTTGTTTAATCAAGAAAATTGTTGTTGTATCAAAAATGAAAAATCATAAAAAATTAATGTAATTTACATTTTTTTAACATTTAAGGTATGATTGTGTGATTTATCTTTAATTGCTATTTAATTGTGTGTTAATTGTTATCACGAGTTAATTAATACTTTTTATAAATTAATTTATCTCTATAAGTTAATTTAGGATTTTTAAAATTTTTAGTTTTAAGAAATGAAAATAAAAAGAAGAGAAAAGGAAGCAAATAAGAAAGGAAAATCGGAATTGGGCCATCTCCAATCCAGTTAAAATCAGGCACAATTTAATTCACTACCCAGTCTAATCCCTTACCTGGTTTATACCCGCCCAACTTGGAACCAAAATGACGCCGTTTTATTAAAAATTGATCTTGGCCGTTGGATTCTCGTGATCCAACGGCTGAAATTAATTCGTCCATTTTTACACAATAAAATACCCCCAAATCCTTCTTTCCCCTTTCATTCTTCTCCAAGACCCGGTCATCTTCCTTCACACCCAGAAAACCCTAGCGCCGCCCTTGTACCCCGTCGCCTGAAAGCCGGCGGCAACGATACCGTTGACCACCAAAAACACACCCCTAAACCACCTAACCACCCTCATTACAAATCCATGAACCGTTTAACTCGAATCATTCCCCATCATCTCGAATCTTCATTTGAAGATTCGAGTAAAACTTGAACCCGCTCCAACCAAGCCCAAATTCACACCCTGTCACGCCATGACCTTCCTAATCCCCAAACCACCATTGGTCCGGTTCGAATCTAAGCCGAACTATTTGAATCCCAAATCACACCCTCAAGAACCCTAGAAAATCAAATGTTAAAATTTGTCCAATAAATTGGAGATTTGGGGTCTAATAGACCTTAATCGGAGTGTTTTCAGTTAACAACACTTCGACTAAGGTTTGTTCGACCTCAAAATGGTCAAAGTATGAATTGAGCTTGGGCCCGTCCAGTTTAAAGCTTTGGAGGTAGATTTTCTGTTCCTTTCCCTTTTGTTCTGCTTATATTTTTATTAATGTCTGGTTATTTGTTTAGTTTAGCTTATTTAATTTTTCGGTTCATCTTTCAAATTATTCTGGCCATCTTCAGTGGACCTTTTATTTGGTCAATTCTTTCTGTTGTTTATTAATTGAAATGAATTGTGCGTCTAATTCATTTAAGGTCGCCTAGTAATTAGTACGCATTTCTTGATCCCTTGAGTCTGCCTATAAAATATGAACCATAGATTTATTTGTCGATTATTCATTATTAATTATATGTGTCGTAATTGATTTAATGAATATTGTCGATTGGTTGTATATGTTTGTTTGGTTAGAATAATGGTGACAGTGATGTTGTCAATACTACCTAGTTTGGTCTGAATCATCAATTGAATTGAAATTTGACTTATTTATGGCTAAGTTTAGAAATCTGAATTGGTTATAGCTGTTAAAGTTTGAAAGGGAAGGGGTAAGACATTAAGTTCAGTAGGTTTTCAGTGATTCCAGGGGTTAGTTTGAAAATTATGTTATTCAGTAATTAATTAGAGGCTGCTAATAATTTTAGGGGGTAATTAAACAGTAGTTTAGGGGTTTGCGTAGGAGTCTGCTATTTTTCGATAGGGAGTACACTTTTAATTAATAAGAATTAAGTGAGTAGAAATTACATACTCATTTAATATTTAAAAAGGGACTAGCTGGCACCAATGGATGCCTGTTAAAAGGAAGTAGACAATTTTCTAGAGGACAGACTGGAACACACTGGAGAGAAAAATACTCTTTTGAACACTGAAAAATTAGGAAGTGAAGAGAAAATAGAGTCTAAACTCTAAAAAAAAATAGATTCTGAAAGAGGGAGGAGAGGAGAGAAAAAAAAGGAAGTCTTAAAGGAGAGAGAGAATCTGATGAGAGTGCTAAATTTATGAGTTGAGAGAGATTGAAAGAAAAACAGACTGAAAATTGAGTACTGAGAGGAGAAGAGATTTTGAGAGAATCACAGAAAAAGAAACAACTGAAATTGGAAATAAGCTTACAGTTCCATTACCAATCTTTGTAGTCTTTTTAAGTTCTTGCTCCCTAAAGAGTTTTCTGTTAAAAAAAACGGTTTGAATTTGGGTTTGGAGGTTTAGTTCGGAAGTTTTGTTCTGCTATTTGTTCGAGTGATTTGGCCTCCTGTTATTTTTGAACTCGATTTGGCTGGGTTGCTTCCTTGTTGATGTTAGCTGTTGCTGTTCTGTTGTTGATCTTCTACCTTTGGCCCTTGACATCACATTTCTTTATTTCTTGTTCGATTTCCAGGTATTCCTTGATTCCATAAGAGATGATACACAAGTATGAGAGTTGTATTTACTTAAAGATTTCATGAGTAAATTACTGCTTTCTTTAATCCTCAATGTCAATTATTTACTTAGAATTCCTGAAGCTAGTGATGTAGTATAACAGTATTCAGTCTCGCATGTTATCTTGATATAACAAAAGTATTTCTTAAAGAAATTCCTACTGCCTTTTATTTTGTTGGAAACTGATGGTTTGATAAATTTTGATTCTGGTTCGAGCCTCGCTGCTGGTTCGGTTCCATCTATTATTGATCATCTCCATTTTCCATTGTTGAATTTATTTGTGTTCTTGGGAGATATGTACTTCTTTCATGAATTCCATTGAAATTAACATGGCAATAAGTTTGGTTTAGCTACGGATGTTGTAAGATGATTTGTTATATTTGGATTAGTTTGGGGTTTGCACTTTTCAATGCATGAATCTTGTAATAAAATTGACATTGGCGTATTTTGTGAAATCACTATTTGTTTCTTTTACACATGTATCATATCTTCTAGTTTGATTCATGAATTTTCGTGGAATGACTATTTCACTAAGTTTATACATCTATGAATATGTTGAATCCGTAATTCGAAATAAGTCTACTTATAAGTTCTGTCTTGTTTTGTTAGTATTTGAGGAAGTTAGGGAATTCGTTATTAATGTCATATAGTAGCATATTTTTTGGATGTTGTGTTGATTAGTTAAGCTATTATTTTCATGATATTTGGTGAGCTGCTTTTGAGTTAGATGAATAATTCTGAAATTGGACCTTCCGAGTTAGATAAGATTGTACAAAAAGTTGATTTGAATCTTGAACTTTGCCAGGTCGTGAATTGTTTGTTATTGTATCATCTCGCCATATATTGAGCTAAGCAGAAGACATCTTTTTCTATTTATTGATCTATTTTTCTTTTTGAATTTATCCTGGTAGAATTTTAATTATTTGATATATGGGAAAACAAGGAATTTTAGTTAATTTGTTTATTTGATTTCATTTGTAAATTTGACCAAGATAATAGGTGTTGTGTAAGACCCATAAATAAGTGTCATTTTATTACTTCTAGATAAGCCTTTTAATATATATATGGGCCAAATCCTCCTATGCTGTTAGGCTTACAAAATTCTGAAGTGTTTAATGTAAGCCCATCCGACCTTTTTTTAATAAAGCTGCCCCACTTTTCTATAATTAACAAGTGCTTGTATATGTTCCGCAAAGTATTAGTTAGAATTCGAGGCATGCCATTTAGCAAATTTTATGGCCCTCGCAAAGTTAATAACACGTAGTTATTTTTAGGTGCATTATTTAATAATGTACCTTCCTAAACTCGGGTGCACATTTATGTGACGAAAATTCAAATCTCAACAGAGTCAAAATGTGTCGACTACTACGGGTACATTGATTGTGACGTGGTTTAAGACGTATTTTCTCGACGTTATAATTCTCATTAAAGTAATATTAAAAGCGGTTAAAAGTTAAATTTGCACATAAGTGAAAGCATAGTATAAATCAGATAAATAAGTCCAACATGACAGTTGAGCGACCGTACTAGAACCACGGAATTCAAGAATGCCTAATACCTTTTCCCGGGTTAACAGAATTCCTTATCCGAATTTTTGGTGCGCAGACTGTTAAATAGAGTCATTCTTTTGCTCGATTCGGGATTCGAACGGTGACTTGGAACACCATAAAAATCCCAAGTAGCGACTCTGAATTAAATAAATAAATCCCATTTTAATTGTCCTTTAATTGGAAAACCCCATTTGCGCCCTTGCGGGTAGCGCCAAAAGGAGGTGCGACAGCTCTGGCGACTCTGCTGGGGACAAGAAAACCCAGAACCACTGGTTCAGGGTTACAAATTCGAGCTTAGAATAAATTGTTTTATTTTGACTTTATTATCTGATGTTTTCATATTATATATGCTTGATGTGCAAAATAATGATTTCGCTTTGATATTATTTGAACTGTATATATAAACTGTGCCGAAACTTTCTGTTCTCACCTACGGGGATGTGCTTACTGGTTGAGACTCCCTAATATGTTAGTGTCAATACCCTGGAAAAAAAAAGGTCGGATAGGTTACTAAGACGGACGATCCCACGGGTCCCCGGTACGTTGCCTCCTCCTCGACTCGAATTGTCCGCTCGGGTACACAGTCTAGAACATATACCCAGGTTTTGAACATAGTATAACAAAACTTCATACAGTGATCAAATGAATGTAATTTGCATTTTTGGTCAGGATAAGCCAAGCCAGCTTCGGTGGTATTTGAAAACCGTTCTCGCCGAGATAGCCTTAGAGTATCTTTCAGTTGTCGAAAGGCTATTTTCGTAGAAGAACATATAAGTTTGTGAAGTGTCATAAAATAATCTTTCCTCACCTCAAAATTTAAGTGAGATTGAGAAGGGGCCACGTTTGCAAAAATAGCCATCTGGTTGAAATTGGCAAAAAGGGAAGGAATATGCTAGTTTATTTTTTAAAATTCATATTTCTTTTGATTAGAGCATATGGTGTCTGATTTTCAAGTATGTAAATTCTTTTGGAAAAGTTTGTTAATATGGTCAGTTTCTAAAACTTTGTAATCAAGTTGGTTTTATCTTTAAAAAATTGAAAAAAATATGTTTTATTGTTATTGACCTTTCATTGACACGAACTACGCACGGTCTGATTCATGCGGGGTCATGATACGTAGGCAATCTCCATAAGATTCGACCACAACTAAAAGCAAAAAAAATATAAATAAATAAATAAATAAATAAAAGAGATAAAGGCATGATAGAACGGTCAAACTGCCTAGGTACATTGCAATTGCATATGTGTTAAAACTCTAATGCTGACAAGTTTGTTGTTTATCCAGAAGATTTCAAACAGTTAGTTTGTTAGGACGTTCTGGGAGATTACCATTACCATACGAGATCCAAAGGGCCCATTCCTAAAAGCATGTCTGGTTCGGACAAAAGCATCGAAAAGGAAAAAACGAAAATGCAAACAATGAGGGAAGAAGTAGACATGTTAAGGCGACAGATAGCAGAAATGCACATAGCCTGGTCTAGAGGGCAACCATTGTTGTTGCTTCCTAATGCTCCTACTTTCCTACCGGCTCAGACTGCGGAACATCCTCCCGCTGGTCCGTCGACAAGCTTCCCAAGTCACAACTACTACCAGGGAAGAAATCCCTATGAACCCCAAGTTCCACCACCCAATCAAAGCCCTCCTCCACCAAAAACTCCCGTCTTTATGGCACCTCAGCCAGCCCCATTGCACAGGTCGTCTAATGAGCCATTGTTTTAGGCTCATGATACACAATATTACCCCCCCTGAACTCACATTCAAAGCACCTGAGCCACATACCTATAATCCCAACTTTGAGGATCCAGCGGAAATTGAAAGGCTGACTAAGAGCCCAGAGCAGGATGAAATGATGCGGAAGTTTAAAAGCTTGGAGCAATCCTTCAGGAACATGCATGGGTTAGGAAACCAGGTCAGCATAGCCTACAAGGATCTATGCCCTTTCCCTGACGTCCAATTACCAGCAGGATTCAAGATGCCCAAGTTCAATTTGTATGAAGGGCATGGCGATCCTATGGCTCATTTACGGGGTTTTTGTAGTAAGATGAGGGGAGCAGGAGCAAAGACGAGTTGTTGATATCTTACTTTGGCCAGAGTTTGAGTGGGTCGGCATTGGAGTGGTACACCAGACAAGATCCAAGCAGGTGGTACACATGGGATGATTTGGCACAAGCTTTCGCCGGACATTTCCAATATAACCTTGAGATAGTCCCAGACCGTCTCACATTACTAAAGCTTGAGAAGAAACCCGGGGAGAGCTTCAGGGAATTTGGATTTTGATGGAGAGAACAGGCAGCAAGAGTTGATCCTCCGGTGAGAGAGGGGGAAATGGTGGACTATTTTCTGCAAACTCTGAAGCCAACTTACTTTGGTCAGCTGGTGACATCGGTTGGCAAATATTTTAATGAAGTGGTCAAAATGGGCGGTATGATAGAAAGGGGACTTAAGTCCAATAAGATCTTGAGCTATTCCGTGATAAATGCAACAACTCAGGATATTCAGAACGGCACATGGGTGGCACTCAAGAAAAAGAGAAGAGAAGAAGTTGCAACGGTAGAGGAAGGTACTTGGTCCAGATCGAAAGGTCCTTCCTCTCATTACCAAGCCAGACCCTATCAACCAAATCACCCTCCACGAAACACGTATCCACCACCAACAGCTTACAATAACCCTTCAGGACCAGGTTTCCGCAGGAATCATGCTTTCAGAAATGAAAGGGCATAGAGAACGTTCACCGAGTTGGGCGAAACCTATACTGCTTTGTTCCAAAAATTAAAGCAGTTAGTCTTGTTAAGTCGTATTGAGCCAAGATTTCCAAATCCCCTACCCCAAAATATGGACGCTCAGTAAGCTGTGAGTATTGTTCAGGGGCTCTCAGACATGATACCAAGATGTATTGGAAATTGAAACATGCAGTGAAAAATCTTATTGACACCAATTAGATCAAGGTTCAGACACCAGAGGCACCCAACATCAACCAGAATTTGTTGCCAACTCACCCTTAGATCAAATTGATACACAAAGGAAGGGAAAATTAAGAAGCCCTATCCGTGATAATGGGACCATATTCCAAGGCAAAACCAATCAGCAGAAGTTGTCATGCTTGGTAATCAGGAGGAGTTTTGGTGGTTTGTTTTGTTGTCATTCGGTTGTCCGGAATATTTTCAGGGTTGTGATCCGAATTTTGTCTTGTAGTCAAACCCTCTTATCTTTCCATTTTTGTCATTGCAGTTTGCTAAGTTTTGTCGAGTTTCATTTTAGGGTTGTACTTTGGTTTGTTTTGCTTGTTTTGTTATTGAACCGTTCGCTGTTAGTCTAATGAAACTTTCGGTCTTTTATTACCCCCAGTCATCTTCTTTGTCTTCTTTTTTTTTATCTTTAGATTTGTCATTTGTTCGAATGCCAATTCTAGTGACATGGAATCTACACATAATTTTGGCCTAATATTAAATGTTAATCATGAAGCAATTGGAAGATGATCAGGGCATTTTTAAAAGAAATAAAAACGATTTGAGATTATTTAGAGCCTGAGTCATGTGAAACTGGGGCAGGTAAAACACAAAGAAAACCTTAAGGGCAAATTGGCCATGTTGGCATAGGGGTCGCTCGTGATACTGAAATGAGAGTGTCGTCCAACAATGCTTTAAAATGACAAATGAAAAGGCGAATGGGCGGATATGGTTATCAATCCTGGCACAACCATAAGATGTCGTGAATATGTTGTTAGCACTTGGCATGTTTTGAAGATTGGAATGACGAAGGCGTTTTGTTCTGCTATCTAAACACTTTATCCTTCGTTAACCCTTTGAGCCTTATGTGTTTTCTTTCATACCTCTCCTTCGGAATTAGTTGCAAAGACTAGAAACACAAACTTGAAAGACAAGAGAAGAAAGGGATAAAGAAAAAAAGAAAAGAAAAAGAAAACAACAAAAAGAGATAAAGAAAAGAAAAGAAAAAGAAAACTGAATGAAAAAGAGAAACTTGAAAAAAAAACGAGGAATTGAGAACTACGTTTGACCTTATTCCTCAAAGAAGATACGTAAGCGCTTCATAGCTCGGTCATAGTGTAAATAAAGAAATAGAAAAAAAAATCCCCAAGTAAGAAACTGGGGCAAAGAAAAATTGTGTTTATTATAAATTTAGGTCCGAAGGATGTAAATTATAAACCCAAAATTGATTTGTTTTGATACTTTAATACCCTTTCTTTCTAGCCTTATCCAAATCCCACATTACGGTCCAAAGAAAGACCTTCCGATCAATCTTCAAAAGAGGCCAAGTCAGGCAAATGCGGAAGTCTCAACATAATGCTCTGATTCCCAGCATAAAAGACTTCGATTCCCTACAGAAAAGAAATACGAGAGAGTCTTAGCAGTGACACCCCAATCCCCTACTAAAAGTAATACAAATGAGAGAGTTTTACCGGTGAAAACATTCACAGGCACCATAAGGCGACGAAAGCTGAGAGAAAACCCAAAATGAGAGAGGCTTGAAAGTGAAAACCCTTCGGGCACTACAAGTCGAATAAAGGTGATAATCAGATGGAAATCACAAGACATAAATTATGATAGGCGATTAACGACGGAGGATAGGTCATATGTGCATGTCGTGACCAGTAGAGTTGGTATCCGCGTTTGATAAGTTTTTATAGTTATTTCTTGTTAGAAAGTCATTTTTTCCTTTGTCTTCTATTTTGTTTCATTTTATCTTTCTCCTTTTATCAAAAAAATCCCTATCAAAGTCTGTCTAGTCATAACAAGTGACAAATGACTTCAAAACTTGACACCAACTTTCCAATTATTACGCAAGGCAAGGAAGTGTTGAAAATTTTCTCGGAGAAATGAGGAAGGCAATTCAAGATGACGTATCAGGTTTGTCCACCTTCAAATAGGACGTATCAGGTTTGTCCACCTTCAAACAGGACGTCTCAGATTTGCTCACCATCAAACATGGATACGATGGGAATATCCGCCCTCGAATAGGATACGATGGGAGTATCCGCCCTCGAATAGGATACGATGGGAGTATTCGC
This sequence comes from Nicotiana noctiflora, assembly GCA_032618575.1. Taxonomy (NCBI): domain Eukaryota; kingdom Viridiplantae; phylum Streptophyta; class Magnoliopsida; order Solanales; family Solanaceae; genus Nicotiana; species Nicotiana noctiflora. The sequence continues at coordinate 64,710 of JASVEL010005666.1, read as the reverse complement.
CCTCGAATAGGATACGATGGGAGTATCCTCCCTCCAATAGGATACGATGGGAGTATCCGCCCTCGAATAGGATACGATAGGAATATCCACCCTCGAATAGGATACGATGGGAGTATCCACCCTCGAATAGGGTACGATGGGAGTATCCGCCCTCGAATAGGATACGATGGGAGTATCCTCCCTCGAATAGGATACGATGGGAGTATCCGCCTTCGAATAGGATACGATGGGAGTATCCGCCCTCGAATAGGATACGATGGGAGTATCCGCCCTCGAACAGGATACGATCGAACAGCCTTCGAATAGGATACGACCCTTGAACAGGATACGATGGGAGTATCCGCCCTTGAAAAGGATACGAAGGGAATATCCGCCAACGAATAGGATACGATGGGAGTATCCACCCTCGAACAGGATACGATGGGAGTATCCACCCTCGAACAGGATACGATGGGAGTATCCGCCCTCGAACAGGATACGATGGGAGTATCGCCCTCGAATAGGATACGATGGGAGTATCCGCCCTCGAATAGGTTACAATGGGAGTATCCGCCCTCGAATAGGATACGATGGGAGTATCCGCCCTCGAATAGGATACGATGGGAGTATCCGCCCTCGAATAGGATACGATGGGAGTATCCGCCCTCGAATAGGATACGATAGGAGTATCCGCCCTCGAATAGGATACGATGGGAGTATCCGCCCTCGAATAGGATACGATGAGAGTGTCCGCCCTCGAATAGGATACGATAGGAGTATCCGCCCTCGAATAGTATACGATGGGAGTATCCACCCTCGAATAGGATACGATGGGAGTGTCCGCCCTCGAATAGGATATGATGGGAGTGTCCGCCCTCGAATAGGATACGATGGGAGTATCCTCCCTCGAATAGGATACGATAGGAGTATCCGCCCTCGAATAGGATACGATGGAAGTATCCACCCTCGAATAGGATACGATGGGAGTATCCGCCCTCGAATAGGATACGATGGGAGAATCCGCCCTCGAATAGGATACAATGGGAGTGTCCGCCCTCGAATAGGATACGATAGGAGTGTCCGCCCTTAAATAGGATACGATGGGAGTGTCCGCCCTCGAATAGGATACGATGGGAGTATCCGCCCTCGAATATGATACGATGGGAGTGTTTGCCCTCGAATAGGATACGATGGGAGTGTCCGCCCTCGAATAGGATACGATGGGAGTATCCACCCTCGAATAAGATACGATGGGAGTATTCGCCCTCGAATAGGATTCGATGGGAGTATCCGCCCTCGAATAGGATACGATGGGAGTATCCGCCCTTGAATAGGATACGATGGGAGTATCCGCCCTCGAATAGGATACGATGGGACTATCCGCCCTCGAATAGAATATTTTTACGTTCATCCACCTTCGAATAGGATATTTTACGTTTATTTTATTTCGACCCGAGTTGTCCTGCTTGCATAAAAATTGTCATATACATATTTCATAAATTATTGCCAGAATGCATTTTAATTTCAATAGTTGCTAATAAAAACAGGCGCCTACCTGTATAACAAGAGAAATGTTTTTCAGCCTTTACATTGCAGGTCTTAAAACCAGTAACCCACCATAAAGCAGAAGGTTACGACAAGAGTTCCCAACGCGAATTCAAGCGCATGAGTCAAAGAAGATAAATCAAATATTGAGTGAATCGACCTTCAAGCTTTGGTTGTCCCCATCATAACAGACTTGACAAAGAAAGCCGCATTCCAGAGAAGCATAAAGAGGGTCGATAAAGGAAGCCGTATCCCCAATGGATTGAGCAAAACAACGAAAACTGGTATTCGGAAAGGCAGAAGGCCAGTGTCATCCCCAAATTTGCAAGATAAAGAAGCACCAGAGAAAACACAAGCTAACAAGAAAGCAAGGCGGCAAAAACAAGTTGAAGATAGACAGGATCATGTGATCCGTAGGCTAGCCTAGCTTCTTGTTTTATTTTTAGCGCGGTGTAATGAGGAGATCGGTAAGCAGTGATAGCAGCAACAACAGCAGTGACAGTAAAACCACAGTTCTACGGTAGTCCCAGCAACCAAAACTTTCCGAACGACATTGACCTGATTCCCTTTTAGCCAGGGATATGTAGGACACCTTTTAAACCAAAGGTTAGGTCAAGTCTTTAAAAAAATGTTTCACACGGAGTACTCAAACGAGCAAAAATCGCTCGTATCCGCTCACTTATCTTTGCACGAAAACTCTTCGTGTTTTCGAGCAAAGAGGGGCAGTTGTGAGCACGTGATGTTTGCCCTATATGAGAATTACTCCCAAAAAATTCAAAAAATAATTTTTGTGTCGTTTGCAATTATTGTGGATTTTTGTGTTATTTTTCTCTTATTGTTTACGTCTGTGTGTGCGTGTTTACTTGTTAAATTAAGAAAATACCAAAAAAATATGGCATTTGCATTTAGGATTTGATTTCTACACTTTTTGTTTAATCAAGAAAATTGTTGTTGTATCAAAAATGAAAAAATCACAAAACATTAATTTAATTTACATTTTTTTTAACATTTAAGGTGTGATTTTATCTTTAATTGCTATTTAATTATGAGTTAATTTTTATCAAGAGTTAATTAATACTTTTTAAAAATTAATTTAGCTCTATAAGTTAATTTAGGATTTTTGAAATTTTTACTTTTAAGAAATGAAAATAAAAAGAAGAGAAAAGGAAGCAAATAAAAAAGGAAAATCGGAATTGGGCCATCTCCAATCCAGTAAAAACCAGGCCCAATTTAATTCACTACCCAGTCCAATCCCTTACCCGGTTTAGACCCGCCCAACTCGGAAGCAAAACGATGCCGTTTTATTAAAAATTGATCTTGGCTGTTGGATTCTCGTTATCCAACGGCCGAAATTAATTCGTCCATTTTTACACAACAAAATACCCCCAACCCTTTTTTCCCCTTTCATTCTTCTCCCAGACCCGATCATCTTCCTTCACACCCAGAAAACCCTAGCACCACCCTTGTACCCCGTCGCCTGAAAGCCGGCGGCAACGATGTCGTTGACCACCAAAAACACACCCCTAAACCACCTAACCACCCTCATTACAAATCTATAAACCATTCAGCTTGAATCATTCCCCATCATCTCGAATCTTCATTTGAAGATTCGAGCAAAACTTGAACCCACTCCAACCATGCCTAAATTCACACCCTGTCACGCCATGACCTTCCTAATCCCCACACCAACATTGGTCTGGTTCGAATCTAAGCCAAACTAATTGAATCCCAAATCAGACCCTCAAGAACCCTAGAAAATCAAATGTTAAAATTTGTCCAATGAATTGGAGATTTGGGGTCTAATCGACCTTAATCGGAGTGTTTTCGGTTAAGAACACTTCGACTAAGGTTCGTTCGACCTCAAAATGGTCAAAGTATGAATTGAGCTTGGGTCCGTCCAGTTTAAAGCTTTGGAGGTAGATTTTCCGTTCCTTTCCCTTTTGTTCTGCTTATATTTTTATTAATGTCTGGTTATTTGTTTAGTTAAGCTTATTTAATTTTTCGATTCATCTTTCAAATTATTATGGCCATCTTCAGTGAACCTTTTATTTGGTCGATTTTTTCTGTTGTTTGTTAATTGTAATGAATTGTGCGTCTAATTCATTTAAGGTTGTCTAGTAATTAGTACGTATTTCTTGATCCCCTGAGTCTGCCTATAAAATATGAACCACAGATTTATTTGTCGATTATTCGTTATCAATTATATGTGTCATAATTGATTTAACGAATGTCGTCGATTGGTTGTATATGTTTGTTTGGTTAAAATAATGGTGACAGTGATGTTGTCAATACTGCCTAGTTTGGTTTGAATCATCAATTGAATTGAAATTTGAGTTGTTTATGACTATGTTTAGAAATCTGAATTGGTTATAGCTGTTACAGTTTGAAAGGGAAGGGGTAAGACATTAAGTTCAGTAGGTTTTCAGTGATTCCAGGGGTTAGTTTGAAAATTATGTTATTCAGTAATTAATTAGAGGCTGCTAATAATTTTAGGGGGTAATTAAACAGTAGTTTAGGGGTTTGCGTAGGAGTCTGCTAGTTTTAGATAGGGAGTACACTTTTAATTAATAAGAATTAAGTGAGTGGAAATTAGGTACTCATTTAATATTTAAAAAGGGACTAGCTGGCACCAATGGATGCCTATTAAAAGGCTGTAGACATTTTTCTAGAGGACAAACTAGAACACACTGGTGAGAAAAATACTCTTTTGAACACTGAAAAATCAGGAAGTAAAGAGGAAAGAGAGTCTAAACTCTAAAAAAAATAGATTCTGAAAGAGGGAGGAGAGGAGAGAAAAAAAGGAAGTCTTAAAGGAGAGAGAGAATTTGATGAGAGTGCTAAATTTAAGAGTTGAGATAGATTAAAAGAAAAACAGACTGAAAATTGAGTATTGAGAGGAGAAGAGAGTTTGAGAGAATTAGAGAAAAAGAAACAACTGAAATTGGAAAGAAGCTTACGGTTCCATTACCAATCTTTGTAGTCTTTTTAAGTTCTTGCTCCCTGAAGAGTTTTCTATTAAAAAAAAACGGTTTGAATTTGAGTTTGGAGGTTTAGTTCGGAAGTTTTGTTCTGTTATTTGTTCGATTGATTTGGCCTCCTGTTATTTTTTAACTCGATTTGGCTGGGCTGCTTCCTTGTTGATGTGAGCTGTTGCTGTTCTGTTGTTGATCTTCTACTTTTCGCCCCTGACTTTACATTTCTTTATTTCTTGTTCGATTTCCAAGTATTCCTTCATTCCATAAGAGATGATATACAAGTATGAGAGTTGTATTTACTTAAAGATTTCATGAGTAAATTACTGCTTTCTTTAATCCTCAATGTCAATTATTTACTTAGAATTCCTAAAGCTAGTGATGTCGTATAACAGTATTCAGTCTCGCATGTTATCTTGATATAACAATAGTATTTCTTAAAGAAATTCCTACTGCCTTTTATTTTGTTTGAAACTAATGGTTTGATAGAGCTTGATCGAGGTTGATCTGGTCCGAGCCTCGCTGCTGGTTCGGTTCCATCTATTATTGATCATCTCCATTTTCCATTGTTGAATTCATTTGTGTTCTTGGGAGATATGTACTTCTTTCATGAATTCCATTGAAATTAACAGGGCAATAAGTTTGGTTTAGCTACGGATGTTGTAAGTTGATTTGTTATATTTGGATTAGTTTGGGGTTTGCACTTTTTAGGGCATGAATCTTGTAATAAAATTGAAATTGGCGTATTTTGTGAAATCACTGTTTTTTTTCTTTTACACATGTATCATATCTTCTAGTTTGATTCATGAATTTTCTTTGAATGACTATTTCATTAAGTTTATACATCTATGAACATGTTGAATCTGTAATACGAAATAAGTCTACTTATAAGTTCTGTCTTGTTTTGTTAAGTTAGGGAATTTGTTATTAATGTCATATAGTAGCATGTTGTTTGGATGTTGTCTTGATTAGTTAAGCTATTATTTTCATGATATTTGTTGAGCTGCTTTTGAGTTAGATGAATAATTATGAAATTGGACCTTTTGAGTTAGATAAGATTGTACAAAAAGTTGATTTGAATCTTGAACTTTGCCAGGTCGTGAATTGTTTGTTACTGTATGATCTCGCCATTTATTGAGTTAAGCAGAAGACATCTTTTTCTATTTATTGATCTATTTTTCTTTTTGAATTTATTCTGGTAGAATTTTATTTATTTGATATATGGGAAAACAAGGAATTTTAGTTAATTGGTTTATTTGAATTCATTTGTAAATTTGACCAAGATAATAGGTGTTGTGTAAGACCCATAAATAAGTGTGTCATTTTATTACTTCTAGATAGGACTTTTAATATATATGGGTAAAATCCTCATATGCTGTTAGGCCTACAAAATTCTGAAGTGTTTAATGTAAGCCCATCCGACCTTTCTTTAATAAAGCTACCCCACTTTTCTATAATTAACAAGTGCTTGTATATGTTCTGCAAAGTATTAGTTAGAATTCGAGGCGTGCCATTTAGCAAATTTTATGGCCCTCACAAAGTTAATAACACGTAGTTATTTTTAGGTGCGTTATTTAATAATGTACCTTCCTAAACTCGGGTGCACATTTATGTGACCCAGAACCAAATTTCAACAGATTCGAAATATGTCAACAACCACGGGTACATTGATTGTGACGTGGTTTAAGACGTATTTTCACGACGTTGTAATTCTCATTAAAGTAATATTAAAAGCGGTTAAAAGTTAAATTTGCACATAAGTGAAAGCATAGTATAAATTCAGATAAATAAGCAGAATATGACAGTTGAGCGACTGCACTAGAACTACGGAATTCGGGAATACCTAATACCTTCTCCCGGGTTAACAGAATTCCTTATCCGAATTTTTGGTGTGCAGACTGTTAAACATAGTCATTCTTTTCCTCGATTCGGGATTAGACTGGTGACTTGGGACACCATAAATCTCCCAAGTGGCGACTTTGAATTAAATAAATAAATCCTGTTTCGATTGTCCTTTAATTGGAAAAACCCTTTTGCACCCTCGCGGGTAGTGCCAAAAGGAGGTGCGACAGCCGCTTATGTCAATCTTTTGTTGGACCTGCGTGTTAAAATTGTTAGTCACTGTGCCCGATTCATCTTCAGTAACTTCAAAGATTCTAGTTACCTTCTCGACCAGATAGTCATGCTCTTTTTTGAGCCATCTCTATATCAGCTCGAAGGCTCTTAATCTCCACTTCTCTTTGCTTATTGATAAATTCAAAGGCATCCTTATTATCGGTGAGCCCTTGGATCTCGTCCTCATACCAGCTCAACGAAAAGTCAGATTTTAACATGTTTGATGCCCCTACTTGCCTATGATTTGGTTATAAATTGCTACAAAATAGTCTCAAAATGCTCACAAGTTGTGCTTGATTGCAGGTTTGATCGATAGAGTGACGAAATATCAAAGATCAGCTCAAAGTAAAACCTGCTCAAGTATCAAAGATTAAGCGAATTGAAGAAAAGAGGGCCTAGTGCAGACCGTACAAAAGTGAATGCGGCCGCACTAGGAGGTTTAGAGACATAGCTAGTTTGGCTTAAGGCTACGCAGTCACGGCACTTATTATGCGGTCTGTGGTGATGACTTCACGGTCGCACTACCTTTTGGTGCGGTATGCGGAGAAGAGGTTCAGAGAGATGTGAAATCTCAAATGTTAAGCCACGCGGTCCGTGGTCCTCAAGATCAGAGAAGCTGAAAGTTGAAGTTAAAGAGCCAGTGCGGCCGCATTCCTTTTTGTGCAGCCTGCATTGACCCCGCAAGGGTATTTTTGTCAAATTATTCCAGCCTAGTATAAATGAAACATTTTGTCATTTTTAGGTTATCTTTTTATCTTCTGACTTCAGACGTGAGCTGCGTCGATTATTGTAGCCTTTTTGGCAGATTATTGTAGTTTCTTTTTAGTAATTAATTAATATGCTTGGTTCTTCATCTATTTATTTAATTTATGTATCTAGCATGAGTAGATAAACCCTTTAGCTAGGGTTGTGTCTCAACCCTAGTGTGGGTAATTGATGGGTGTTGCCATCTAGGGTTAGATTGACTACGGTTAATTGCTATTTGGGTTAATTTTATGTTTTAATTGAGAATTGGTGGTTGCAAATATAGATTCAAGCCTTGTGGGTTTAACTCTTCTTGAGAAAGAGAGTCTATGACCCCAAAATTGACCCAACAAGGGATTGTGATGGGCTCATGAGAAATGATAATCCCAATTAACGGGTTAAACCTCGAGAGAGTAATCACCCTACTTGAACCCTAGTTGCTTGGTCTAATTTGCTTACCCAATTGGTTTCGAGAGAGTCAATTGGGCAAAATCACTCTCTATCGAGAGTTGTGAGAGTGGCTAAAATTATGCAATGGTTATAGCATAAGTCCCAATTATGTCAATCGAATCATAGTAACATCTACCCGTCAATTAGCCACCTAGGTAGTGTCACAACCATAGTGCCCTTCTTCCCATTAGACACCACTTAGAAATATTCTTGTAGCATAATTTAGTGTTAATCATCAATCTTATAAAAAAAGTTATAAATCAAAAACCAAAAAATGTTTGAAGTGATATTTGAAGCAAACGCACATTTCTAGGCTAGATAGATATTCCAACTCCATTTCTATCTCCCTGAGGAAATTGATCCCGACCCTAAATCAGGTAAAAGCTATTGAAAACCTCTTCTCCTACTTATTAGTAAGCGTGGAGTTAGGCTGTGATCACTTTTTGGTGATTATGGTGTTGACTATTTGTTTAGTTAGTTTTGAGTTTTGTTTCTCTTTCCTTCTTATTTACTAATTTTGTTTGTGTCGAACACTCGGATAATATGGCTTTAAATGCTAATGACCCTCTTGGAAATTTCATGGTGGGGAAGGAGGCAAAAGATATTGATTAAGATGAGGTTCCCTTACCTCAAGCAACACATAGAGGCTGTCAGGACAATGACAACAATCTTATTCCAGACCCTCCTCCGCCACCGCCAAGAGTGGACCCAAGAGTTCTCCCTAATCAAGAGTATGCTAGTGCCATTGTTCCTCCCTGAATCTGGGTGGGGAACGTTTAAATCACAAATTTTATGTTGACCTTGCTCGAGAAAAGAGGGTATTTTACGGGCACCTCCGATCAAAATGCCTACAAGCACGTGAAGGGGTACGTGGATACATTTTGGGGTAGCAAGCACACAAACGTGTTCGAGGATGCGTTGAGATTGAGGATTTTCCCATTCTCTCTTTGAGGTAAAGCATTGGATTGGTTATAAAGGCTCCCTAATTATTCTATCACCACATGGGAAGAACTAGCGGACAAATTTATTGCTAAGTTCTTTTCTCCATGTCATGTGGCGATCCTTTGGGATGAAATCCTAGCCTTCAAGCAAGAGCCAACATAACATTGCACGAGATATGGGAAAGATATAGAACAATGGTGAAGGAGTTCCCTAATAACGACATGACCGAGGCAATGATACATCAAACATTTTATCGTGGCATCAACACCACGAATCAATGCATTGTGAACCAATTGGCTGGAGGGAACTTTATGAAACTTTATTACCAAGAGGCATGTGATGTACTTGATGAAATGGACAACACTCTTTGACATGGAAAAGCCGAGCAAATGTGCTCCAAGGTAATCCCATGGTGACCCATTTGCACAAGGAATTGCATGATCATGGCCAAGATATTGCTGAGTTTACAAATACTATAAAGCAATTGGAAAAGGCGCAATTGCAACAAGTCCAAAACCCCTTCCAAGTCAATGCAATAAAATGTGTTTCTATATTGAAAAGGAGTCAAAGAGGGCAACACCAACCTCAAGGCAATTGTGAGAAATTTAACAACAATAATGTTGGTGGTGGTTATTCGAATTAGTGATATGATGATCAAAGCGAAGAAGTTCAATATGTCAATAACTACCCAGGGAATAACAACCAACAACAAGGTGGAGGGAATTAGAACAACAACAACCAAAAAAAACAATTGGGGTAACCAAGGGAACAATCAATGTAATTGGAAAGGGAACAATAATAAGTGAAGCAACAACAACAATCAAGGAGGGTTGAATAATAATGGAAACCAAGGCAACCAGGGGCAAGGCTTTCAAAGTCCCCCATGTACCAACAACTGAACAATCCACCTCCCTTTCATTATCAAGGTGTGAGTTCTTCAGAGAGTGATATGGGGCGAATTGAGAACGTCTTCGAGCAAATGATGTAAAAGAACCAAGATTCTGATGTGCAATTAGCTTCTCATAACACTTCTATCCGGAAATTGGAGGTGCAAAAAATTTCTCAAGCTTTGAATATTGTCCCAAGGGTTCTCGACCAAGTGATACGGTAGTGAACCCGAAGGGTGGGAATAATAACCATGTGATGGAGGTTACAACTAGGAGTGGAAGAGGCAGTGATGTGCATACCTCGAGAGAAAAGCGAGTTGTAGAGGATGAAATTGAGTTACCTGACGATGATGTGCCTTTGAATGTTGGTGATGTGGTTGAACAAAATATGAACAATGATCTGCAGATTGATATTGATGATGAGGCCGAGGTAGAGACTCAAGATGCCGTGAACCCGTCTAGGGAGCACGTGATTGGCATGCCCGAGCCGGTTGTGCCAAAGGCCAATGCACCCTTGGCTAGGCCACCTCCACCTTATCCTCAAAGGTTAGAAAAGCAAAAGAGTGACAATCAATTCAAAAAGTTCATTGACATGATGAGGAACCTCACAATCAATGTCCCTTTGGTTGAGGCACTTGAGAAAATGCCAGGGTATGCAAAATTTATGAAAGATTTGGTAACAAAGAAGAGGTCGATGGAGTGTGAAACAATTAAGATGACTCATCAAGTAAGTTCCATCGTACATTCAATGGCACCAAAGCTTGAGGATCCCGGAGCTTTTACTATCCCTTGTACAATCGGAAGTGCGGATTTTGCTAAGGCCCTTTGTGACTTGGGGGCTAGCATTAATTTGATGCCATACTCGGTCTTTACTACTTTGGGAATTAGGAAAACTTGACCTACCTCAATGAGACTTCAAATGGCAAATCGATCAATGAAGCGACCATTGGTCATAATTGACGATGTTCATGTTCGTATTGATAAATTCATATTGTCGGACGACTTTGTCATATTCGATTATGAGGTAGACTTTGATGTGCCGATTATTCTTGGGAGACCTTTCCTAGCTACGGGGAAGGCATTGGTTGATGTTGAAGTGGGTGAGTTAACATTCCAAGTAGGAGATGAGAAGGTGGTATTCCATGTTTGCAAATCAATGAGACAACCCAATAGCATGGATGTGTGTTCATTTGTAGAAATTGTCACATCTGTGATAGTGGAAGACACAAGTTGCATGACAAATGTTGAAGATCCTATTGAGGCCGTGCTTCTTAACATGGATGTCAATGATGATGGTAGTAGAGTGGAGTGTGTGAATGCATTGCATGGTATGAGTTGATATTCATATGAGCCTAGGAAGTTATCTTTGGATCTTGAAAACCACAAAACTCCACCAACAAAGCCATCGATTGAGGAGCCACCGGTGTTGGAGTTGTGTTGGAGTTGAAGCCACTTCCTCCACACCTCAGGTATGAATTCTTGGGTTCAAATTCTACCTCACATGTTATTATTTCATCTAGGTTGACTAACGTGCAGGTTGACGCCACTTTGGCAGTTCTTCAAAAGTGCAAGAAGGTGATTGGATGGACATTGGTTGATATTAATCCCCGCCTTTTGCATGAATAAAATAATCTTTGAGGGCAAGTCCTTTACCTGAACATCAAAGAAGACTAAATGAGGTGATGCAAGAAGTGGTAAAGAAAGAGGTTATCAAGTGGCTTAATGCTGGTGTGGTTTATCCCATTTCTGACAGTTCGTGGACTTCTTCGGTGCAATGTGTATTGAAGAAGGGTGGGATGACTATGGTGACCACTAACAACAATGAGCTTATTTTGACTCGGACAGTGACGGGTTGGAGAGTTTGTATGCATTACCGAAAGTTGAATAAGGTGACAAGAAAAGATCATTTCCTATTGCAATTCCTTGACCAAATGCTTGATCTTCTTGCGGGCTAAGCTTTCTATTTCTTTCTGGATGGTTACTCAGGCTAAGTCAAATTCAAATTTCCACGGAGGTCCATGAGAATACAACCATTACATGTCCTTATGGCACATTTGCTTTCTCGAGAATGCCATTTGGATTGTGTAATGCTCCGCGACCTTCCAACATTGCATGATGGCTATTTTTACCGACATGGTGGAGGATATCTTGGAGGTATTCATGGATGATTTTAGCATGGTTGAGGATTCTTTTGAGGAGTGCTTAGTAAACTTGATAGAGTGTTAGCCCTATGTGAAGACACCAACCTTGTTCTAAATTGGGAAAAGTGTCATTTTATGGCAGAAAAAGGTATAGTGTTGGGTCACAAGATCTTGAAGCGGGGAATTGAAGTTGATAAGGCCAAGATTGAGGTCATTTCAAGGCTTCCGTAAAAGGGGTGAGGATTTTTCTTGGGCACGCGGGGTTTTATCAGAGGTTTATAAAGGAAGTTTCTAAAGTGGTAAATCCCTTGTACAAGTTGCTAGAGAAATATTTTAAGTTTGTGTTTAATCAGACATGCATGGAGGCCTTTGAACTTTTGAAGCTTAAATTGACCACTACCCCAATCATTACTTTACCGTGTTGGAGTTCACCTTTCGACCATACGTGCGACATAAGTGACGTGGCGGTTGAGGATGTTTTGGGTCAAAAGGTTAATAAAATGTTCTACCAGGAGCACTACGCAAACAAGACCATGAACAAAGCTCAAAGGAATTACACAGTCACCAAGAAGGAATTGTTGGCCATAGTTATTGCAATGGAAAAGTTTCGAGCATACCTTATGGGGGCCAAAGTTATTATGCACACTGATTATGCCGCCCTTATATATTTGATGACAAAAAAAAGACTCGAAAGCAAGATTGTTGAGATGGGTGTTACTTTTCCAAGAATTTGATCTAGAAACTATGGATCATAAATGTAGCGAGAATCAAGTGGCGGACAACTTATCCCGTTTGGAGGAAGAGGGGAGGCCTTGTGACGTCCTAGAGATTAATGACTTGTTTCCCAACGAGCAACTCTTAGCGGTCATTGCTATGCTATGGTTTGCCGATATTTCCAATTATCTCATGACCGGAGTAGTCATGTGTGAGCTTTCTCCCAACCGAAGAAAGAATCTCAAGTGGGTTTAGGCCGTGGCCTTTCTAACAATAAAGCTGGGAGTATAGTGGCATTTTTAAAGAAAAGCATTTTCACTAGGTTTGGTATACCCCGGGCAATCATTAGTGATGGAATATCGCATTTTTTCAATAGAGCTTTTGATGCATTGCTCTCCAAGTTTGCTTTCAATCATAAAGTCTCTACATTATATCATCCTCAAGCAAGTGGCCAAGTTTATGTTTCTAACAAGGAGATCAAGAGCATTCTGTCCAAAACTATCAACACCAATAGGAAGGATTGGTCTACAAAGCTAGATAATGGTCTATGGGCCTACCGGACCGCTTAGAAGACCATAATTGGTATGTCTCCATACCCGTTGGTATTTGTGAAAGCATGTCACCTACCAGTGGACTTGGAGCATAAGGCTATGTGGGCCTTAAGGAAGATTAATCTTGAGTGGGATATTGCAGCCAATATTCATGTTGAACAACTCAATGAACTTGATGAATTCCGGTTCCATGCATACTCTAGTTCGTCCTTGTATAAGGATAAGATAAAGTACCTTCATGAAAAATATGCTCGTGGAAAGGAGTTCAAAATTGGTGGTTTGGTCCTCTTGTTGAATTCTCGTCTAAGGTTGTTTCCCGAAAAGCTGAAATCTAAGTGGAGTGGGCCATTTGAAGTTGTATGTGTAACCCCATTTGGTGCTATAAGTTTGAAGACAAAAAATGGTGAAGTATTTCGGGTGAATGGGCATCGTGACAAAAATTATCTTGGGAAGAATTATGATAGCCGTGTGGTGGTTGTGATTCATTTCAAATGATAATGGTAACCTGCATCGTGCCGCGACGTTAAATCGGCCACTTCTTGGGAGGCAACCCATGTCTTTTTATTTCTTTGTGATTTTCTTTGTATTTTATGATTGTTGAGCTAATTGGTTGTGAGATGTTGCAGGAATTGTGTTGATGCAGTGCAAAACAAATTAGAAAAATTGCACAGTCTCAGAAGTTTGGCAGTGCGGCCGCGGTACACATTGTGTGGACTGCACTGACATGGGCTAAAGGAGGTGCTCTCTGAAGTTACTCACCGCAGCTGCATTGCATTTAGTGAGATCCGCGGTGGACCTCCATGGTCGCGGTCTGCTTTTTTGCAATCCATGGAGGTTGTCTTCTGAAACTTCATGTAAACTAATCTGGCGCGGTCCGCGGTTGACGTTGTGCGGCCACGCTGGTAGGTGAGTATGGGGCCTGCACCATTTTCTATAAATAGAGCCCAAGGGTCTCAGAGTACCCTTTTTGAATTTTGAAAACTCAGACTCATAAAATTACGGCTCATCCTTTTCTAAGATCGAAATTCTTGCTTGCTTGGATTAACTACATACATTCTTCAAAAATCTGGTAACATTTCATACATCTCTCATTGATTAAATTTATATTTTCATTTGATTTTCTTGCCCAGTAGTTTTTAGCTTCTTCTTTCTTCTCATAGCTTATTCTTTTTCATTCATTCGTTAACTTAGGGTAATTTACATGCTGAATTTGTGTTTGGCATTCATAATGATTGGGCAATTGAGTAGGGACAAAGTAGGGGTAAAAATTTGAACAAAAATGGCAAAAAAATGGATCCCTAACTTAGTACCCATGAACCCTAGTCTCTGCGGCCCGCGATCGCTTTAGCGCGGTCCGCAATGCCCTGATGCGCCTTTCTATATAGACTGCGGTGCTCAATTAACTAAATGCTAACTTGCCTCCAGCGCGGCCGCATTGCACTTTGTGCAGTTCGCGCTAGCCTACCACGACCGCGATCGCGACCCCATTTTGTGCGGACCCCGGTGGGGAGATTTAGAGAGATGATATTCTGGGTCTTTGCCCAGCACGGACCATGATGCCATGTTTGTGACTTACAACAACAATAACAACAACCCAGTATATTCCCACAATGTGGGGTCTGGGGAGTGTAATATGTAGACAGGCCTTACCTCTACCCGAGAGGGCAGAGAGGCTGTTTCCAATCGACCCTCGGTGCATGGGAAAAAGGCCATGTTTGCGACTTATCCTGCAATTTTTCATCTGCTCTATGAAGTTCCATTTTAATGCATGTTTCAATTCATGTGCTTAAACTAACAATGTTAAATGTGTTTTCTTGCAGACAATAGTAAAGCAAAGAGGAAGAGGTGAAAATCAACTCAGCCAAGGTGATTCATCTCGGGGAGGCAAAGGAAAACAAGTTAAATTCACTCCCCAACCTAGACTGAAAACAAGGAAAACGATAAGGATTGTTGATACAGCTGATGACAAATCAGGGAGTGAGTACATGCCTTCTAAGACCTCTCCTCCGACTCAATGCCAGCTCTCTCAGTTCCAGCTGCCCAAGCTCTACAACATATATCTTCTGAGTCATGTGATGGCTTAGTATCCAGCAGCGGTGAGTACTCCACCTCCCCCACAACTTTAGTAGCTGGAAGAGTGCAGGCAGAGGTGGTGAGAACAGTGATGAGGAGGTGCCCTAGAGTGGTGTACCTCAGGTTGGGGGTGTTGACCAGACTAGAGATCTCGCTGCATGGGAGGATAGATTTATCAGTCTGGTAGAGTTCCACAAGTTTAAGGAATGGTGGCCTCTATAAAATTTTATTTTGGAAAGGAGTTTTATTGAGAGAGACCTTCTACCCCTACTCCCAAATTTTGATAGACAATTTCGAACTCGAGTGGGTTGGGAGCATTTTCAGTGAATGTGTACAGGCGAATGAGCCACATGGTCAAGGATTTCTGTAGCAATGTGGCCCACATCTTGAAGGGCACCAAAGTAACCGAAGTGCGAAAAAAATGATGATATTTACTAGGAACGCACTCAATTAATACTTAGGGTTCTATGACGAGGATGAGACCCTCTATAATGAAAAGTTGGCAATGGGCGAAGAAGTTCGTCCATGGTTAGCTTCATACCTGGCAATCCCGGGTACTGTTTCTAAAGTGGGTGCAAGCAGGAACCAAAATAATTTGAAATACCTTTAACTTTGAGGCTCAGGAGTGGTTGACTTTTGTGTGTAGTCGGCCACTACCCACGATTAGACTATTCCACTTACCTGGGTTGTTCTTGTTGCATCTATTATGGTGGGATACCCCATCAATTTGGGCAAGATGATGTTCCATGTGATTTTTGCAGTGGGGCTTGAGCATGATCGGAACTACACCTTTCCCGATATCCTCACCATGTACTTACTCGACATAGAGGTGGAGAAGAAACTGTTTGATATCAAGGTCAAACCAGTGGCTTCATTCTTCAGGTTCAATATGAAGGGACTAGATAACCCCGAGGACAAAAAGCTACAAGACACCTACCTCTGCCTAAACTGGCCAGTCTGAGAAGCTAGGTGCAGTAGAGCTGTCTACCGAGCGTTCCACCTTGCATGCTGCCACTACAGTTAATGACTTGTCTCTAGGACCTTTCTCTACTGCTTGTCCCAATACTTCAGCTGGCCTGGGGGTTCCATCTTCCCGGGCTCATACTTTCGCTGCCCATCACTTGAGCCAGACACTGTCTAGTTGGAACAACTGGATGTGAGCTACAACATCCAAGTTTTCTACATTGTCTTCCACCATTGTGGCTTAGTTAGCACCTCAGACAGCTTCGATTCCTCAGTCCATTGAGGACACATTGAAGAAGCTCCCAGAGAACCAAGAAAATATTATGGAGATAGAGGCGGCCTTGTCTAAGGCAGTGTATTCACATGGCAAGGCTCTAAAGGAGCTTGCTAAGGAGCACAAAAAGATGAGGAGATCTCGGGCTTCAAAGGAGCCTGTAGAAGAGCTCAGGACAGATGTGGACAAGCTATTAGAACCAGATGCCTCTAGACTTGCTATTCGGGGACCAAGCCCTAGAAGCAGCACCAGTAGCAGAGCCACATCAAAGGTTGGCACCCAGGCTTCCAAGGATGAAGAGGAAGCTCCCTAGTATAATTGATGTGGTTATTGAGTTGGTAGACCCACATGAGGTCTGTTCCAGTTTGCCACATGATGCTCCTGACATCTAGCCGTTCCAGGAATGACCTAGTGCCAGCAGCTAAACAGCAACAGACCAGGTACCAGTCTGAGGTTCCCGCACATACAGAGGACTTGGGGGCCACTAATGATCCCATGCAGACGGACCAGGCTTAAGGAGCTCCTATATCATTTCTTGTGATATTTTATTCTTATTTGATAGTTAGAATGAGGGACAATTCCAACATTTATTCGTAGGGGTGCGCCCTACTTTTTATCTGGATGACTGTATATATTAGTTGATTAGTTTATGTTTTTGTTTATTTTCTATTTTTATATGTATATAACTTTACATTTAGTTACTTTTATCGTATTTTTATCTTCTATTTGGTCTGTAAATAAAGTTACACCCTTGTATATATTCATCCCCCATTGTATATTCTAATCCCCTTTTATAAATATTCATTCTATTTTCACTTTTTGTATAAATATTTCATTTTTAGCTTAGTAGATAGGCTCTAGCCTTTTTTTCGTTTTGAGTGCTTTTAATAAGCCCTTGGTTTTCTTAATGCTACAGTTCTTTCCATGGGTGGAGTAGTGTGTGAACCGAGTGGCTTGTCCCGATGATGGATGGCACGGCAATCTTCTTAAGGGTTTGAGTCCATTTTTTATTTTTCTTTTGTTTTTAGTAGTTGATAGTAAGGGTACCTCAATCATAGCTTCACTTGGGACTAACACATTATCCTTTTATCCCATGGTCAAAGACAAGTGGTTGTGTTTAAGATGGTGAAAGTAGTGGCCTTGAGACTCTTGTGTTGACCAAACAAACATCATGTGGTCTTACGGGACTATTGTGTGCTCAATAGTATCTAAGGTTGTTGTGGGCACCCGACTCTATGTCTTTACCGATCCTTGAGTGTGTGTGGTGAGAAATTGAATCGTGAGTTTGAGTCCCGAGACAATGGTCTAGAACTTGCCACGAATGTTTATTGAGGCAAAATTTTGAGTGAAATTCGAATTGAGAAGTGATAATAGGCTCTCCTTGATCCAAATGATTGTTTGAACAACTCTATAGCCTACCATTGATAGGATCCCTCCCTTTTGAGCCTAGACCTTATTCTTTCAAGAACCATAATACAAGCCTTTACCTGTTCTCAAAGATACCCTCTCTTGGCACCCAAATCTTTCCTTTAGCACTTGGTAAAAGTATAAGTTTGGGGGGAGAGAAGCGGAGTGAAACAAAGTGGTAAAAGGTACAAAAACAAAATAAAAGGAAGGCAATGAAAAGGAGAGAAAAGAAAAAGACAAAAAGAAATCCCTATGTGAACAAGAATAAAAAGGGATTCAAGGAAAATAAAAGTGAAAAAGGTGTGGAAAAATTAGAAAAAGGAGAAATATTTTGAATTGTATAAGAAAGAGTGACAGTGTGTCTCTATAACCCCCTGAAAAGGAGTGAAAGACTCAAAGAGTCAAGAGAATTGTGCCAAAAGAATCATAAAAAAGTTCTAAGAGAAGATTGAACGCACTTGAATAAAAACATGTCCTACCCTTACCTAAAAGCCTTCACAATGACTCCACAAAAGCCCTATATGATCTTGAGTTGAAAGAACCCTACATTAGTGGTTACTTACATAAGGGTCAAGCATATGGTACTTAGAGTCGGACTTGTAACATTCTTCTTGAGAGAGATGAGTGAAATTCCATTAACCTCATTTTGTGTGACAACACTCTAGATGGTGAGATTCACATAGATAGATTTGAGGATGTGTGAGTTTGGGTTCGATAATGACCAAAGTAATTGAGAGAGTTCCATGATGTAATGAGTCAATTCTTGATGGTCTTGTGTCACACATGATCCATAGTTTTTCCAAGATTAAATGTTTTAATGATGCATTCGTATTGAGGGCAATTGTTAGTCCCAATTGATGCTTTTTGAGGTTACTTTAGGATAGCTGGACTTACTTGGATTATCCTTTAAGGGGTGGGTCGTATTTTATTTGCTTGAGGAAAAGCAAAGGTTTATGTTTGGGGAAGTTGATAAGTCGGGATTTTAACATGTTTTATGCCCCTACTTGCCTATGTTTTGGTTATAAATTAAAACAAAATAGTCCCAAAATGCTCACAAGTTGTGCTTGATTGTAGGTTTGATCGACAAAGTGACAAAATGTCAAAGATTAAGTTAATTGAGGGAAAGAGGGCCTAGCGCGGACCGCGCAAAAGTGAATACGGCCGTACTAGGAAGTTTAGAGACATGGCTAGTTTGGGCTTAACGCCACGTGGCAGCGATACTCATTACACGGTCCGCGGTGGTGACTTCGTGGCCACACTACCTTTTGTTGCGGTCCGCAAAGCAAAGGTTTAGAGAGATGTGAAATCCTAAGTGTCGAGCCACGTGGTCCGCGGTAAATCTTGTGTAGACCGCACTTCTTGCCTTTGCGGTCGTGGTTCAATCCACGCGATCCGCGATCCTCAAAATCAGAGAAACGAAAAATTGAAGTTAAAGAGCAAGTGCGGCCTCGGTCCTTTTTGTGCGGCCCGCACTGACCCTGTAAGGATATTTTTGTCCAGTTTTTCCAGCCTAGTATAAATAGAATATTTTACCATTTTAGGTTATCTTTTTATCTTCTGACTTCAGACGTGAGCTGTGCCAATTATTGTAGCCATTTTTGGCAGGTTATTGTAGTTTCTTTTTAGTAATTAATAAATATGCTCAGTTCTTCATCTATTTTTTTATTTATTTTTGTATCTAGCATGAGTAGCTAAACCCATTGGCTAGGGTTGTGGATCAACCCTAGTGTGGGTAATTGACGGGTATTTCCATCTAGGATTACATTGACTACGGGTAATTGCTATTTTGTTTTTTTTATGTTTTAATTGAGAGCAAACACTGATTCAAGACATGTGGTTTTAACTCTTCTTGAGAAAGAGTGTCTATGACTCCAAAATTGACCCAACAAGGAATTGGGATGGACTCATAAGAAATGATAGTCCCAATTAACGGGTTAAATCTCGAGAGAGTAATCACTCTACTTGAACCCTAGTTGCTTAGCCTAATTTGCTTACCCAATTGGTCTCGAGAGAGTCAATTGGCCAAAGTCACTCTCTCTACTAAGAGGTGTGAGAGTGGGTAATGTTGTGCAACGGTTATAACATAAGTTCCAATTATGTCAGTCGAATCCTAGTAACATCTACCCGTCAATTAGCCACCTAGGTAGTGTCACGACCCTAGTGCCCTTCTTCCCATTAGACACCACTTAGCAATATTCTCGTAGCATAATTTAGTGATGATCATTAATCTTATAAAACTAGTCATAAATAAAAAATCCAAAAATGTTTGAAGTGAAATTTGAAGCAAACGCATATTTCTAGGCTAGATAGATATTCCAACTCCATTTCTAGATCCCTAAGAAAATCGATCCCGACCCTAAATTGGGTAAAAGCTTGTAACGACCCGACCCGTCGTTACGGGTGTTACCACCCCATTTTATTCTTCTATATGTTTTACTAAATGTGTTTGGAGAATTTGAAGTAATTCGGATAGAGTTGTTCAGAAAAGAGACAATTAGTCTCTTTTTTAGAAGGTTATTTCAGAAAAATCAACCGAATGTTGACTTATAAGTTAGAGGGCTCAGAATGGATTTTTGATGATTCAATTAGTTTTGGAGGATGATTTGTGACTTAGGAGTGATGTCGGAATTCAATTTGGAGGTACGGTGTAGAATTATGCTTGAATTGGCTAAAGTTGAATTTTTGGCGAATTCCCGTTGATAGGTGATATTTTGATCTGAGGGTCAGAATGAATTTCAAGAGTTGTTGTGATATGATGTGCAAAATTTCAGGTTATTTGGTTGGGTTTTTATCAAAAGTGTGTTTCGGAAGTTTTAGAAGAACTTAGGCTTGAATCCGATGTAAATTTGGTGTTTTAATGTTAGTTTTGGTATTTTGAGAGTGAAACTAAGTTTGCATGATCATATATGACATGTCAGTATGTTCTTATGCGGTCCCGAGGAGCTCGGTTAGTTTCAGATAGGTTTGGGTTGTGTTGTGCTCGTTTTTCATATGCTTCGACATCATTTCTTCAAACATACATAATATCATATTGAATAAATGAGCTCCAATTACAGTTTTGAATAAAGCATTAGATTTGTCTCGTAATTACGGACCTGTAGCAAAAAGAATCAACGAATATGGACATCATATGAAGATTTTACGGCTATTTTACTAAGGTTGCCCAGATTTTAAGGTTAATAACGAAACTGCCCCTGACGACGTATTAAAAACCTACACTATTTGCAAATCTAAAAACCTACATATCTCCTTCATTATAAGGTCAAATTGAGTGATTCAAAAGTCTAAATTTATTATAACTTCCCAAGGAATCCAATGGGAGTAGTAAAACGCATGAACGATATACCTATAATGAGCAGGTCGAGTTTTCTTTCAATTTTGGAACGGGAAAAAGCTTCTGAGGCGATGTTTAAGAGAGACAATCAGTGGGTATCACAGAGGTAAATCATTTGATTATTATAACTCATTTATGGGTGATTATAGACCAAATTCACTTTCTTTAATTCATGAAAAATAGTAGAAAAATAGGATTTTGGGGCCTAAAATTATGAGACTTTTAGGGGTCGATTTGAGGGGCCAAACGGACTCTGATTTTGGTGTTCTTTATATGTACGGACTCGTGGTGAGACGAGGAATCCGTTAGTGTAATTTTCGGAATTTTTTGAGAAGTGGGCCCAGGGCTCGGCTTTTACCAACTTCGTGAATTTTAGTACTTTTCGAGTATTTTTTATTGGGTTTTGTTTCTTTAACCCATATTTATGTATTCACTGTGGTTTTGACTATATTTGATGTGCAAGGAGGTCGATACAAAAGGAAAAGGCATTGCGGACCAGTCTACGGCCGGTTAGAGGTGAGTAGTTGGTGTATATGATAGCCTGAGGGTTTGAAACCCCGGCTTATCACATTGTGACGCTATTGCAGGGCATGACTCACACCCCATTGCAGGTGCGGTATTGGTTATGACTGGGGATTGTGACTTGGTCCATCCCTAACAAGAGTATTTCTATATTGGCGACTGATATGTACCGTGTGTTGAATATATCTAGGCTTATTACCATGTTTGGGGCCTTATGCCGATCTACAGCATCCTCAGAGGATGAATATCATTGTGATAGCATCCTTTGTATAATCATTGATCTCTGTCCTATATTTAATCACTGTTATGCTAAGTCACTTTTTCTGAAGTTAAATATCTAAAGTACATTCATCAAAATAAATTGGAAGTTGGGAAATTAATTGAATCTGTTACGTGACTCATATGCATATTGTGGACTAAGTATGGATCGGGTTGCACGTCGTAGTGAATGTTATGATTATATTGTGTTTGGGCTGAAGGAGCCCTCCGGAGTCTGTACACACCCCTAGTGAGCAGCGTCGACATTAAATGGATCGGGCTACGCGCTGTAGCGGTCATGTGCATTGCATTGCATTCATGCATTGTTATTTACTTGTTCTAGCTATTATTACCTATTGATGTTGGTTCGTAGTAAGGTGTCGGACTATTAGTTTTAGCTTTACTTTGTGTAATTTTGTGAATTTCTTATCTTCAGACATTTTATACGCTTATTACTTACTAAGTACTTAGTACTCACCCCTACTCCTTGCACCTTGTGTGCAGATTCAGGTGCACCGGAGGCTTAGCTGAGCAGTCTTTGTCTCCAGAGCTTATCAGAGTCATTGAGGAGACTTCTTGACATTCGTAGGACCTGACTACTCTTCCTATTTCAGTTTTATTTATATATACATTCCCAGACTTGTGTATTTTCGTTCAGATATTGTTATCCAGTTTGTTTAGAGGCTCTAGTCTCATGACCCCAGGTCTTTGGGAGTTACAGTTTATGTTAGAGTTTCGTATTGTTATCATTTATGTATTTAATTAATTGGTTTTGAGCTTCATGCTCGGGTTGAGAGAGTGAATGGTCGGGCTTTCCTAGCATTAGTGTTGGGCTCCATCACGATCGAGTTTGGGGTCGTGACAAAGCTCTTGCGACCCTTTTCTCCTACTTATTAGTAGCATGGAGTTGGTTGTGATCACTCAACTCCTCTAGGGATCGGAGGAAGGTCTCGTGATGAAGCATCGGAGCCTGCAAAAGACGAAAAAAGAAATTATATAAAAAACATAAGTTCAGAACTTGAAGTTGTCAAAGATATCTACGGGTACTCGATTCAACGCCTGTTAAGCTTTATTGAACAGGCAGGGCATCTCCTCTTCATCCATCTTAGCTTGGTCCTCTTTGGTTTCCAAACACCAAAGATAGCTAGATACCCCTGTGAGGGCAGAAAAGACACGTGCATCCTCCAGGACCGAACAATTGATCACTTACGCTCGGGATCGACAATTGGAGTTGGAATCTGATTGGTCAATTTAAGGATCTAGGAAGTCTTGCTCAAGCTCTTCCTTGGTACTTCCAAATCACCAAGTCCAGTGATATCATCCACTCCGACGAAGTAACCTCGCAAAGGGTCCTCTGCTTTATGGACCACTTCACCGTGGCTAATTTCCGACGCCTGAGCTTCCTAGTCCATTCACTCACTAAATGAAGGAAACAAAGGGAATCCTCTATATTTATCACCCCAAGTGAAAATTTTGAGGCACCTTCATCTCGAGAAGTCTTGGTCATGTTTTCTGCATCAACATCAACCACCTCCTCGATAGCTTTCTCACTTCGAGTCAAAGCACACTCGACTTTTTTCTTATTGGGGACTTCGAATAATGCTACCTCAACCTTATCAAGTTGAGGTAGAGCAGTTTCAAATCCCACCAGCTTAGTAGTTCCTTAAATCTCGGTACCAGCTCACACACGAGCCACCAACCTGAAGTCTTATTCTTCTTCTTCTTCTTCTTCTTCTTACTCTTCTTCTTCTTCTTCTTCTTCTTCTTCTTTTGTCTCATACTTTAGACGTTAGACTGGCTTTAAATTTAGCAAGATAATATTCCCCTTGGGTATACGGGCTACTTTTTCCGCTAACCCGCGAGGGCGCGAAGGAGTTTTTCCAATTAAAGGACAATCGAAACGGGATTTATTTTATTTATTTCAGAGTCGCCACTTGGGAGATTTATGGTGTCCCAAGTCACCGGTTGAATCCCGAATCGAGGAAAAGAATGACTCTATTTAACAGTCCGCGAACCAGAAATCCGGATAAGGAATTCTGTTAACCCGGGAGAAGGTGTTAGGCATTCCCGAATTCCGTGGTTCTAGCACGGTCGCTCAACTGTCATATTCGGCTTATTTATCTGATTTATATTATACCTTAACTTATGTGCAAAATTTAACCTTAACCACTTCTAATATTATTATCTATTATCTTAATAAAAGAATTGCTGAAAATGCATTTCAAACCACACCGTACCAGTACGCCTGTGGCCTTTAATACATTTCGACTTCGTAAGCCTTCACAAATCAAAAAGAAAATTGACAAACTACGAGGCCTACTCTCAAACACACACCAGGAATCAGAAATTATAAACCATAATACCCTAATGACACCAACATGTTTCAACAATAACTTCACGAACTTATAAACTGCTAGTGTTACGTATAACTTGACATATTATAGTTGCAAGACTTAAATTATAGCATTACAATACAAGCTAAAGATGAGCTCTTTCATTTTAATTTCAAAGTATAGAGTTGAAGCTTACTGAATCAAACCTTACAATATGATTATATTATTGCCAAACTCAAAAGCCGATCTTAAAGAGCCTCCTAGTAACATCATCAATTTTCCGTGCTGTAACCCAGTGCAAATCTAATTTGTCTAAGACTTTTCACATATCCATAATTCAATAGTTGCTTCACAACCCATAAGCATACTGCTATATTTCAGAAAATAAGGTACATGTAACAACACCCCATTAAGCACATTATCATGGTAGATATGAAAAGTTCTCACGTTAGGCAGAAAAACATAAGATGCAACCAAACAACATTATCGGAAAAGAGATAGCAAAGTAGCAAGAGATTGAACCTCAAAGTAAAGCCAAGATTTCACTTCATTTTTTGATTAAACTGACGTAGCAATAATAAGGCTCGATCTGATATTCGAGAAGCGAACAGGGACTGCTATGAGACCACCGAACTTAGGACCAGAATCAACGCGAATGACTCGTCACGAAAACCAACAGAACCAATGGTGAATATTGGATCGACAACTGAACAACGACCTCAAACCGTTTATAACATCTCAGCTCCAAAACAGCTTTTATAGATGAACCGGAAAACTCAGAGTATGACCGTCGACAAACACAAAACTCGCCGGAGATTCGAATTACACCAAAACAAAAACTCGTTGGAGCTCGGACCTCTCGCTTTTCATTTCAGCTCGTTTTATCCCTTCATGTGTGTTTCTGAAATTTTCTTTAACTCTCTGAATCGTGTGTGGTGTATAGATGTAATCAGATCCCAAATCGACAAGGCAAGAGTATTTTTCTTCTTCTTTTTCTTACCCAGAAGGATCCAGAAGAAGCAGCGGTTTTGTCTTTTTAAATAGTAGCATGCCCATCTCTATTTGTTTGTATTTTAAAATGAGGAAAACACTGGACAGCCACCTCTCGATTCTCTTTTGCCTTTTTTTTGTTTTTTAAAAATCAGCCCATCTTTTGTCCGTTGGACAATTCTAAAGATTCCCACGTGAGAGACCAAGAGTCATGGGTCTCCACGTGGGTTTCAAGGGTTATGGGTTTCGTCTCGTGCTCCGTCCGTGTACTCTACATGTGGTGGGCTCGGATTATTATGGGTTAGATCCGAAAATTATAAAACCGGATAGTTTGAACCCGGATATTATTCTTTGTCCGGAACCGAGAATGAGAACACAGTATTATTAATTAATCCTACGTAAGTAAAATACCTATAAGACTCATAATTAAAACAAAATTATTTTTTATATTTTTTTCAAAATTAAAGTAACTACAAAATATTAATGAAACTATTTTTATTATTTTCGTTTTTATATAAATATAAAAATATAAAGTACTATTTTTTTGTATTTTTCAAGTTTAAAAATGACTACGAAACATTAATAAAACTATATTTTTGTTATTTTTCATTTTAAGGTAAAAATAAAGTAAAAGAGTCAAAATTAGCTAAGATAGCTATATTAGGCCAAAACTAAATATTTTATGCTAAAAAATATAAAAAATCTCGGGTAGGGGCAAAATCACGCATCTACAGCTGCCCCTCTTTGACTGAAAACACAAAGAGTTTTCAGGACAAAGAACGACTAGACAAGTGTTTTGACCCGACCCTTATTCGGAGAGACTAAACTAAAAAGAAGAGGATGTGACCGAGCCCTTGTATCTGAGCTGCCTACATATCCTTGGCTATAAAGGAATCAGGCCACGTGTAGTTCAAAAGTGAGCGAGAATATGGGTTTATGCCGAGGTGGAGAGCCAGTCGAGGTGCCGTTCCGACGAGGTTCCGTTCCATCGAAGTTCCGGTCCGTGGTCCTACTATTACATCAAAAATCAAAACATGAGAAAGACTAACTAAGCCTATCAGGCTACTAGTTACAAGATTCCTATCTATAAGTCTTCTGAAGCTTGATCTTGAGTATTGGTTGGCGCTTCATGCGGACTCTAAATTTGAACCTTGATACTTGCTAGTTGCAAGTGCTTCTTTTCGGATCAAGACCAGGTATGCAGTGCTTGTGACCTCGGCCATGTCTTGAGCACACCACATCTTTCATCAACTTCTGCACTTGGATTAACTCTTTGCCTCTTTTTTCCATTGTGACTAACTTCTGTTGATCATCTCAGACTGTTGACTCGCATTCCGGTCGCAAGCTTCTTTTGTTGCTAACTTGCATTGCACTCCGAAGTGAATTCCCTTACTTGTGATCTTCGAGCTATTCTCCTTCGAAGTCTGAATCTATCTTTTCTGATCCTTGTTGCCTTCCTTCTGATTCATGCTGGGGATTTCCGTTACACTCTGTCACTTTTCGATTGTTCATTATCCTTATCAAATCTTGGAAACTGAGACGGCGTTCTGCTTTTCTAGCGGGCTTCTGACTTTAACGACAAACTCTAATCATAAATCGCCATTCCATTCTTCAGGCGGGCACCTGACTTCACCAATCAAACTTCGAAAATAAATTGCCACTCCATTCTTCAAGTAGCACCTGATTACCAAAACTTGAAATGTATAGATCGAATGATTACCATCTAATATTTTGATATCTTGGGAGAAAGATTCATCAGACTAAGATTTTGATGCTAGGAGATAATTCCTCAGACTAGATGTAAATTGTTGTGATCTCAGGAGAAACATTCATCAGACTAAGACTTTGACGTCTTAGGAGAAAGATTCATCAGACTAAGATTTTAATGCTAGGAGATAATTCCTCAAACTAGGTCTAAATTGTTGTGATCTCAGGAGAAAGATTCATCAGACTGAGATTTTGACGCTTAGGAGATAATTCCTCCGACTAGGTCTAAATTGTTGTGATCTCAGGAGAAAGATTCATCAGACCGAGATTTTGATATCTTAGGAGAAAGATTCATCGGACTAAGATTTTGACGCTAGGAGATAATTCCTCGGACTAGGTCTAAATTGTTGTGATCTCAGGAGAAAGATTCATCAGACTGAGATTTTGATATCTTAGGAGAAAGATTCATCAGACTAAGATTTTGACACTAGGAGATAATTCATCAGACTAGGTCTAAATTGATGCCTTACTTAAAATCTTCCAATTGTTGCTTCCTTCTTCTTGTTGCTTTCATCTAAAACCTCTAATTGTTATTTTTCACTTTCTATTAAATTATCTTTAACTATAGCTTCAAAAACTAAATCACCACTCCATTCTTCAGGCGGGCTCCCTGACTTCAACTAGAACTCAAAACTAAATCGCCACTCCATTCTTCAGGCGGGTTCCCTGACTTCAACTACTACTTCAAAATAAATCGCCACTCCATTCTTCAGGCGGGCTCCCTGACTTCAACTACAACTCAAAACTAAATCGCCACTCCATTCTTCAGGGGGGCATCCCGACTTCAACTACAACTCAAAACTAAATCGCCACTCCATTCTTCAGGCGAGCTCCCTGACTTCAACTATAATTTCAAAACTAAATCGCCACTCCATTCTTCAGACGGGCTCCCTGACTTCAACCACAACTTCAAAACTACATCGCCACTCTATTCTTCAGGCGGGCTCCCTGACTTCAACATCAACTCACTAACTCCATCCCATCCTTTCTTCCGAATTACCTTGTTTCGGAATTGCTTTCCTCCTAGGTCGTGTTATTTTTCCCTTGACTGCTGGGGATATCTTTGGAATTGTTTACTTACCTGCTGGGGATGATGCTGCTGGGAAAATCTTCTCTATTTCCTCATTTTCTACTTCCTTAAAAACCTTTTATTCTCTCCAGGGATCGCAGGGGATTGAAATGTCATTAGCTGAGGATTGTCCTGTCATGGGACCCCTTTTCCTTTTTCCTCTTTCCAAACCTCCTTCGAGACTTGCACTTTTCTCCATTGAAAAACTTGTAGGATATAATGCTGTCGGGGAAATCTCGAAATCAGTGTTTCATTTTTTCGAGAACTGTTGGGGATGATACCAGCTTCTTGCCTTTCTGAACGCAAGCTTCCTCGTTTTGTCCTGTCTGCTGGGGGTATAATTTCCTCTATCACAGCTTGTAGTTTTCTTTCTTTCAAAGCTGCTGGGGATAATTGGGTTCAAAGATCATTTCCTTGCGTTATCTGGCTTCTTTCCCCAACCGGGTATTTGGTTTCGAGAAAATTTTCGCAACGGGAGAAAATTTTCTGCCCCAGTTTGAGAATCTTCTTCGTGGCATGCTTTTCTGCCAACAACCCCTCTTTTTCCTTTTTCAAATCAAAGAAAAATTGGTTAGTTTTAAAATATGGTGGCTGGTTGTGGTGCTCCTGCTGGGGATGGTTCTCCTCCTCTTTCCCTGCTCTGCGTTTCATTATCAGAACTTGCTGGGGATATTATTATTTGATGATATTCATGCTGGGGGATAGATTTCTCCTTTCTTGCTTCCTCGCCTTCCTTGACGACTCTTTATTTGCGAACCTTTCCACATGGTTTTCCACTGACCACCCGAATTCCTATGATAGTGACCCTTCGTGAAGACCTTGCATGTTTTATTGGTGAACCATTTTCTTTGTTCACCCTTGTCACTGAAAATACCTTTCTGCTGGGGATATCTCTCCTTTTGCGGCATATCTAAGGACTAGGCATTTCCCGACCTTTGAGTCTCATTAACCTTCCTTGAGATATCCTTATTGACACCAATCCCTCCCTTTGTCATTTTCCTATTGTTGGGGAATATCCCTCCGGACACTGCCTTGCGCTTGATCCTTCCTGACTTATACCACTTGGGTGTACCAATCAAAATCCCGTCTTACGTAATTGGAAAGCTGATGGAAAATTTTGTAGTCATTTTTTACAAATAGACTCTATTGGGAAATTTTGATGAAAGGAGAAAGATAAAAGGAAACAGAATAAAAAAACAATGACTCTCTAAAAAGAAAAATTATAAAATAAACCTATCAAACGTGGATACCAACTCTAATGGACATGACGTGCACATATAGCCTATCATCCGTCGTTAAACCGCCTTTTGTAATCTTCTCCTGGGACTTTCCTATCTCGTTTCCAATCTTCGTTAGACTTGTAGTGCCCGAGGGGTTTCACTACCAAGCCTCTCTCATTGCGGTTTTTCTCTCAAGCTTTAATCGCCTTATGGTGCCCGTGAAGGTTTTCACCGATAAGACTCTCTCATTTCTGTTACTTCTCAGCTCGGGTTCTGGGTGTTACCGCTAAGACTCTCTTATATTTCTCTGCTAGAGATCCGACTCTTTTCTGCTGGGAATCAGAGTGTTATGTTCTGATAAGACTTCTCTCATTTGCCCGACTTGGCCTCTTTTGAAGATTGGTCAAAAGGTCTTTCTTTGGACCGTACTGTCGATTTTGATAGGGCTTAGAAAGAAAGGGTATTAAAGGCTCAAAACAAACCAACTTCGGGTTCAAAATTTACAACCTTCGGACCTAGATTTATTTATAATAAACACAATTTTTTGCCCCATATTCTTGCTTGGGGATTTTTTGATTTTTATTTACACTATGACCGAGCTGTGAAGCGCCTACGTATCCTCTTTGATGAATCAGGTCAAACGTAGTTCCCAATTCCTCTTTTTCAAGTTTCTTTTTTTCACACATTTTTCTTTTTCTTTACTTTTTTCTTTATCCCTTTCTTCTCTTGCCTTTCAAACTTGTGTTTCTAGTCTTTGCAACTAATTTCGAAGGAGGGGTATGAAAGAATTTAAAATAAGTCTCAAAGGGATGACGATGGATAAAGTATTTGGATAGCAGAACAAAATGCCTTCGTCATTCCAATCTTCAAAACATGCCAAGTGTAAACAACACAATTAATATTCGTCATATCTTTAAAGCACTGTTGGGCAACACTCTCATTTTCATTATTATGAACGACCCCATGTCAATTTTGGCAACTTGCCTTTAACGGTTTTCTTTTACTTGCCCCAGTTTCTCATGACTCGGGTTTCGAATAATCTCAAACCGTTCTTATTTCATTTAAATATCTCGATCACCTCCCAATGGTTTTGTGATTAACTTTTAAGATCAGGCCAGAACTATGCGCGCACGTCATGTCACTAGAGCTAGCAGAAAAAGAACTATAGGAAGGAGAGGACTAAATAACAGAAGATGTCTAGAAATAATATAAAATAGGTCATTGCATTAACCGATAAAACAACGACTCGAACAACCAAAAAACAAAACTGGGGTTACAACCCTTAGAACGAACCTAGACCCCTTTAGATGAGACACTATGATCAGAAGTAAAATACAAAGATAAAAAGTTTGAGCCACAAAACAACATTCGGATTACCATTCTGAAATAACTCGGACAAATAGAAATGACAACAAAATAAGCCACCACAAATGACTCTCCAATTGATAAGCCTGACATTTAGCCACAAATTTGATTATCAGAACCACTATGGCCTTCTCTCATTTCAGTCGGCAAATTCCCGAGTGGATTCTCATATTCCGTGTCACCAGGCATCACCGCCAGAAAGTGTGTATCATCAGGTGCAGGTAACGGATTCAGCGCGATATTCTGGGTGTCACTGTTATGAATCACAATCAATCTTTCTTGGATCATCCTTTCTATTTCCCTTTTCAAATCCCGACAACTTTCCATGTTGTGCCCCTGGGCATGGGAATGGTATTCACACCTTTTAGATGGGTCAAAGCTCATTGCACGTGGGTCCACATGATTTGGAGGGATAGGTGCAATCATGTCCTGTTGCTTTAACTTCTCAAATAAGCTTGCATAGGAAACTCCTATTGGTGTGAAATTATCCTTCAACTTTGGTTCCCTTCTATACCCTTGGTTTGGAAGTGGGTTATAAGGTATTTGGAAATTTTGCAGATGCTGGTAGAGATTTTGTGATGCACGTGCTCGCTTTCTTGGATGATTTGATGGTTGAATAACATACTGTGGTGGATCAACTGAGTATGGTGGGTTCAGAGGTGGGAGTTATGGAAAACCTGTCGAGACATCGCATACCGTCGAGGTGTTCTTCTGGAACCTTTTCTTGACCCTGATATCATCATGACTTCTTCATCCCTCTCATTCGTGTCACTAGATTCAAATTGGACAGCCTCAGCTGCAGCCTTGAGAGCCGCTTGACTTATAATTCTGCCTGTCTTAAGACCGTTCTCTACCATTTCTCCCATTTTGATTACATCCAAGAAGGATTGACCAACTGCAGACATCATGTTCTAAAAATAATCCGACTTTTGAGCCTGAAGGAAGACAGTGATTAACTCATGGTCATCCATGGTGTCACGACCCAAACCCTGGTCGTGATGGCGCCCAACACAATGCTAGGCAAGCCCGACCATATTATCCCTTTAACCAGCCAATTATTAAATAAATTAAACTTAAACAGTAGTTAGTCATAACAGGTGATAACCGAAACGTCAAAACATACAAAATACGGTCCCAAACATATCGTGGTGTCACGAGACTGAGCCTCTACAGAATAGCATCCTAATACAACCAAGTCTAGACAAATGGGAAATCAACAAGATGATAAAGAAGGAGAAAACAAGCTCTGCGGACGCTGGCAGCTACCTCGTAATCTCCGCCAAAGTAGATATAGATCAGCAGCTAAAATGTCTCAACTGCTCTCGGGCACCTGTGGATCTGCACCAAAAAGTGCAGGGGAGTGGGGTGAGTATATTTCAACTCAGTGAGTAACAATAATAAATAATAACTGAAAGTAAGAACTCTTGTGCTATCACTTAGCAGTTCTAAGGCAATCTTCACAAGTACGTCATCACTATAGTAGTACTTTAACCTCCAATCTACGTTTATCTCTACAAGATCTCCACACCGAACAAACCCTCGCTCGTACCCCTACGGTGTACGGCCATCTCAACATATAAAGGCACATACTTATGTCTATAATGTATAAGTATCTAAGTAAATAGTAGGATATGATTAAGTATAATGCTGCGGCGTGCAGCCCGCTCCAATACATATACTGCTGCGGCGCGCAGCCCGCTCCATTTAACGTCGACGGCGCTCACTGGGGTGTATACAGACTTCGGAGGGGCTCCCTAGGCCCAAGCGCTATGGTGCTGTGGCGTGCAGCCAGGTCCACCATATATCACTGCGGCGTGCAGTCCGATCCAACATATATACTGCTGCGGCGTGCAGCCCGATCCCATAATATACCAGCGCTCACTGGAATGTGTGCAGACTCAGACTCCGAAGGGGCTCCTACAGCCCAAGCGCAATAATACTGCGGCGTGCAGTCCGTCCCACATGTATATTACATGTATATCACATGTATATTACTGCGGCGTGCAGTCCGATCCAAAATAGGTATCTATATACATAATACCTCATAATGGGTCCTCGACCCTATCCCAGTCAGTATGCACTTGGCCTCTCAGGCCCAATATAATATATCACAATGGGTCCTTGACCCTGTCTCAGTTAATATAGACTTGGCCTTTCAGGCCCAATATAACATCTCATAGTGGGTCCTCGACCTTATCTCATCTCAATCGGTATAAACTTGGCCATTCAGGCCCACTCAGCTAGAACAGGGAATTCCACCCTAGATAATCTCTCTCAATGTACACATCTAGTACGGGCTCATATTATGCTATACAGCTAGAGCTATGGCTGAGTGTATATTTCCAACACGATGTAAAGGTCACCTAGCTCTATAGGTTCCCTAATGCTCTACAGATCGGCACAAGGCCCCAAACATGGCTATTAGCCCGATGGTACAGTTATAACCTCATTAACAGTTGTACAACACAGTATTCTATTAGCCGGGAAGGACTAAGTCCGAACCCCCTATCACAATGTCACCACGCCCATCGTAGAACGCGTGTCTCATCTCAATATAGCACTGTAAAGTGCTAGTACGGGGTTTCAAACCCTCAGGTGTATTGTTTACTACTACCACTCACCTCGAACCGGTAGAAGCTTCAATCCGCCTTGCGCTTGCCTCGCAAATCAATCTCCTCGGATGCCAAATCTGCTCAAAGTCATAGAGAATGCATCAATATACGCTAATTTCACGAAATTCATTCGAAATAACCCAATTTATATCAAAACCCACAAGTTGTCAAATCCCGACTTTTGGTACACTTGTCGAAAAATTACAAAAATTACATATTCGGAATCCTCATCTCGATACGAGTCTAGGCATATAAAATTTACCAAATTCGGACTCCATTTGCCCATTCAAAACCTTGATTTTCCAAAATCCAAGACTAGGGCTAAATCCTCCATAATTACCCCAAATTCCTCCATTTTCATGATATAATTGCATGATATTATCAATACTAATCATAATATGAGTTCATAGTTGATTACCTGATGATTTCCCTTGATTTCCTCCTTCAAAATCGCCCAAATCGCCCCTTAAGCCGAGACCCAAAATGTGTTAAATGTTCTGAAATTTTTCTAACTTCTGATACACTTACTTACAGCGATTTTCGCTTCCGCGGAACATTTTCCGCTTCTACGCTCCCGTATCCGCGACCAAAGGGTCGTTTCTGCGGTTCCAGGCCTAGCCGGCCATTTTCCGCTTCTGCGATATACGGACCGCCTCTGCGCGTCCGCTTCTGCGAAGACTCGATCGCTCCTGCGGAAATTTTCCCGCTTCTGCGACTAGGCGTCCGCCTCTGCGGACTCGCCTAAGCGGCTACCCTTCCGCTTCTGCGATCCTTCACCCCATGGCCCTTGGCCGCTTCTGCGGCTCACCTTCCGCTCCGGCGGTGCCGCACCTGCGGGCTCAGCTCCGCTTCCGCGATCACAAGCGCTTCTGCGCTCTAATATCTGCTTCTGCGGACTCGCTCCTGCGACCATAATTCCGCAGGAGCGGAAACAACAGAAGCAGGATCCCAACCTGCAATTCTTCCACAATTTCTCCTGTTTAACCATCCGAAATCACCCCGAGGCCCCGGGACCTCATCCAAACATACCAACACATCTTAATACCTTATTCGAACTTGCTCAAATCCTCAAAACACGTCTAACAACATCAAAACTCATAATTCGCATCGAATTCAAGCCTAAATTCCTTAAAACATTCCAAATTACACATTCGATCAAAAACCCGACCAAACGACGTCCGAATGACCTGAAATTTTGCAGCACATCCAAAATCACCTAACGAAGCTACTGCAACTGTCGGAACTCCATTCCGACCCCCGGATCTAACTCTCACCTATCGTCCGGATTTCGCCGAAATTCAACCTTAGCCAATTCAAGCCTATTTCTACACCGGGCCTCCAAATTCAATTCCGATCGCTCCCCTAAGTCACAAATCACCTTCCGGAACTAACCGAATCATCCGAATCCGATTCCGAGCCCTCTAGCTAAATAGTCAACTCCGGGTTGACTTTTCTTATTCAAGTTTCCTTCACAAAGGCTATATGCCTCATTCCCAATTTAATTCACTCCTAACTCCCCCGATAGACTCTAACGCTTATATAAAAGCATGAATTATGTAATTACAACACAACGGGGTGGTAATTCCCGTGACGACGGGCCGGGTCGTCACATTCTCCCCCTCTTAAGCAAACGCTCGTCCTCGAGTGAGTCAAGAAATATACCTGAAGTCTCAAACAAGTGAGGATATCTGCTCCGCATCTCCCGCTCGATCTCCCAAGTGGCCTCCTCCACGGGTCGACCTTTCCGCTGAACCTTAACTGATGCAATGTCCTTGAACCTCAATTTTCTCACCTAACGACCCAAAATAGCAATAGGCTCCACGTCATAGGATAGATCACCATCAAGCTGAATGGTACTGAAGTATAATACATGAGACGGATCCCCGATGTACTTCCGAAGCATAGACACATGGAATACTGGATGAACGCTGGATAAGCTGGGTGGCAAGGCCAACTCATATGCCACCTCTCCAACCCTTCTGAGTATCTCAAAAGGACCAATGTACCTGGGACTCAGCTTCCCCTTCTTCCCGAATCTCATCACAACCTTCATGAGTGAAACCTTCAGCAATACTCTGTCACCAACCATGAAAGACAACTCTCGAACCCTACAATCTGCATAACTCTTCTGGCGAGACTGTGCTGTGCGAAGTCTCTCCTGGATCAACCTCGCTCTATCCAAAGCATCCTGAACTAACTCAGTCCCTATCAGTCTATCCTCACGAGGCTCAAACCATCCCACGGGAGATCTACACCGTCTGCCATACAATGCCTCATACGGGGCCATATGAATACTCGACCGGTAGCTGTTGTTGTAGGCAAACTCAGCAAGTGGTAAGAATTCATCCCACGAACCACCAAAATCAATCACACACGCCCGTAGCATATCCTCCAGGATCTGAATAGTACGCTCAGACTGCCCGTCTGTCCGGGGGTGAAATGCTGTACTCAACTCAACCCTCGTACCCATCTCTTGCTGAAATGCTCTCCAAAACTGGGAAGTGAACTGAGTGCCTCTGTCAGATATAATAGACACTGGGACCCCATGCAACCTGACAATCTCCCGAATAAAGATCACCGCCAACCGCTCCGATGAGTAAGTAGTACTAACTGGGATGAAATGTGCGGACTTAGTCAGGCCGATCAACAATCACCCATACAGAATCAAACTTCCTCGCTGTCCGAGGTAGCCCAGTAACAAAATCCATGGTGATCCTCTCCCATTTCCACTCGGGAATAACCATACGCTGAAGAATACCGCCCGGTCTCTGATGCTCATATTTGACCTGCTGGCAATTGAGGCACTTAGCTACATGCCTAACAATATCCATCTTCATTCTCATCCACCGGTAGTGCTGTCTCAAGTCTTGGTACATCTTTGCGGCACCTGGGTGAATAGAGTACCGCGAACTGTGTGCCTCCTCAAGTATCAACTCTCGCAAACCATCAACATTGGGCACGCATATACGGCCCTGCATCCTCAGAACACCATCACTGTCGATAGTCACATCCATAGCATCATTGTGCAGCACTCTGTCCTTAAGGACAAGCAAATGTGGGTCATCATACTGTTGCTCCCTGATGCAATCATATAAGGAAGATCGAGAAACAACACAAGCCAACACTCGACTCGGCTCCGAAATATCTAATCTCACTAGCCGATTGGCTAGGGCCTGAACATCATAAGCAAAAGGCCTCTCCCCAACTGGGATGAAAGCTAAGCTGCCCATGCTAACCGCCTTCCGACTCAAGGCATCGGCCACCACATTGGCCTTTCCCGGATGATACAAAATAGTGATATCATAGTCCTTAAGCAACTCCAACCACCTCCGCTGTCTCAAATTAAGGTCCTTCTGTCTGAATAAGTGTTGAAGGCTGCGATGATCCGTGAACACCTCACATGAGACACCGTACAGGTAATGCCTCCAAATCTTCAAAGCATGAACTATGGCTGCTAGCTCCAAATCATGAACAGGGTAGTTCTTCTCGTGGGGCTTCAACCGACGAGAGGCATAAGCAATGACCCTACCCTCCTGCATCAACACACAACCAATGCCCACTCCTGAGGCATCACAATATACAGTATAAGAACCTGAAGCTGTCGGTAGAATCAAGACTGGTGCTGTGGTCAGTGCTGTCTTGAGCTTCTGAAAGCTCTCCTCGCACTCCTCGGACCATAAGAAAGGAACACCCTTCCGAGTCAATCTAGTCAAGGGTGAAGCAATAGAAGAGAACCCCTGAACGAATCGGCGATAATACCCTGCCAATCCCAGAAAGCTACGGATCTCAGTAACTGAGGTCGGTCTGGGCCAACTCTGCACTGCCTCGACCTTCCTCGGATCTACCTGAATACCATCACGGGACACCACGTGCCCTAAGAATGCCACGGACTCAAGCCAGAACTCACATTTGGAGAACTTGGCATACAACTTCTCCTCTCTCAATCTCTGCAACACAACACTCAAGTGCCGAGCATGCTCCTCCTGGCTACGAGAGTAGACTAGTATGTCATCAATGAACACAATCACAAATGAATCCAAATAAGGCCTGAACACACTGTTCATCAGATGCATAAATGCTGCTGGGGCGTTGGTCAGCCCAAATGACATCACAAGGAACTCATAATGACCATATCGGGTCCGGAATGCAGTCTTCATAATGTCAGACTCTCTAATCTTCAGCTGATGGTAGCCTGAACGAAGATCAATCTTCGAGAACACCCTAGCTCCCTGGAGCTGATCAAATAAATCATCAATACGAGGAAGAGGATACTTATTCTTCATTGTTACTTTGTTTAGCTGCCTATAGTCAATACACATCCTCATAGATCCGTCCTTCTGCTTAACAAACAGGACCGGTGCACCCCACGGCGACACACTCGGCCGAATGAACCCCTTATCTAGGAGTTCCTGGAGCTGCTCCTTCAATTCCTTCAACTCAGCTGGTGCCATACGATACGGAGGAATAGAAATAGGCTGAGTACCCGGCACC
Source organism: Nicotiana noctiflora (assembly GCA_032618575.1). NCBI lineage: Eukaryota > Viridiplantae > Streptophyta > Magnoliopsida > Solanales > Solanaceae > Nicotiana > Nicotiana noctiflora. The sequence continues at coordinate 26,992 of JASVEL010005666.1, read as the reverse complement.
AAATCGATACCAAAATCAATATCCCTGTCCGGCGGCATGCCCGGCAGGTCTGAGGGAAACACATCGGGAAAGTCTCGCACGATGGGAACAGAATCAATACTGGGAGTCCGGGCCTCGACTTCCCGCACAAATGCTAAATAAGAGAGACATCCCTTCCCAACCATTCGTTGGGCCTCGAGGAAAGATATTACCCTACTAGGTACATACTCGGTCGTGCCTCGCCACTCGATCCTCCTGAATGCCCGGCATAGCCAAAGTGAGCGTCTTAGCATGACAGTCGAGAATAGCATGACATGGAGATAGCCGATCCATGCCCAATATAACATCAAAATCAATCATGCTGAGAAGCAACGGAGTCTACTCGGGTCTCCGGACCTCCAATAGTGACCAAACGGGACCGGTATACGTGGTCCGCAACAATAGTATCCCCTACGGGGTAGATACATGCACTGGCAACTCAAGACTCCCTCGGGTCGGTGCCCGAATGAGGAGCAAAATATGTAGACACATAAGAATAAGTAGAGCCGGGATCAAACAATGCCGAGGCATCTATGTGGCAGGCTGAAATAATACACGTGATGACATCGTCGGAAGCGACGACCTCGGATCGGCCCGAAAAGCATAGCGTCTGCATCGACCGCCGATCGGCCTCCTCGCAGGGCGACCCCAGGCGTCGACCCTCACCCCTAGGCGGCGGGCGGGTGCTGCGAAGTAGAAGGACCGGATGACGAGGGCCGCCCTCTGCGCGATAAGACACGGAAACAAGACGGGGACAGCTCCTGCGGTGGTGCCCAAGCTCTCCGCACTCGTAGCAACTCCCCGGTCCTGGGTACTGAGACTGATAAGGACCTGCGGCGCCGGAGTGGCCGGTCGATGAACTAGGCCGAGATGAACCACGAGCGGATGGAGCTCGTGAAGAACTACGAGCCGGCATGGCACCGAGAGCCGGGCGGCTCGGTGCGAACCACGATAATCTCGTCCGGGAGACCGTACGCGACGATGCGGCGTCTCGACGCGAAGACCGAAGGAGCGACCTCGGCTCTCGCCGACTGCGGCCTGCGGTACGTGTGCCACGCGGAACTAGGCTGCTCCTCGAGGCCTCTTGGCCTCCCTCTCATCCCGCTCACTGCGACGATCTGTCTCTATGTCGCGAGCAATATCCACAGCATCCTCGAATGTACGACTCAAAACCCTCTCCCGAGTCATCGGAATACGAATGGGGTAAATGAGGCCGTCCACGAAGCGCCCAATCCTCTCTCGTCGGAATGAACCAACCACGGTGCATATCCGGACAACTGCGTAAATCCGATCTCATACTACGACACCGACATATCCCACCGACGGAGACCCTCGAGCCGCTACGCGTCGTCTCTCTGCGAGATCGAGGCACCCGTTTCTCCAAGAACATGGTGGAGAACTCGGCCATGATAGTGGTGCTGCCCGGGCTGGGCTGCGGCGCTCATAAGCCTCCCACCAAGCAAAGGCCGGTCCCCGAAACCGAAAGGTAGTGAAAGATACCCCACTGGACTCCAATATCCTCGCCGTACGAAGCATCCGACGGCAATTATCCAAAAAACCTCGGGCGTCCTCGCCGGAGCACCAGTGAACACCGGAGGAGATAACCCCGGTGAACCTCTCGAGACGACGCCGCTCATCGTCGCGTCATGGTTGGGACCCTGTCCCCCCGAATCCGATCTGCCTGGCCGAGCCGGAACCACAGGCTGAGCTCGGAGGAGCCTGCGGTGTGCGCATGCCACTGCACTGCCGGCTGCGGGTGCGTCTCTGCGGGGGTCCGATGACCACCCCCGATCCCCGATGCGGCTGCTGCGGTAGTAGCCGAAACCGCTCGTGCTGAGGCCGGTGCGGATCGCTAGTATCGAGCCGGGGTCTCCTGTGGACCGGAATAGCAATGAGCACAGTGGTGCACGATGCGGTGCTGTCGGCACCTCTGCGCAGCCGGGGGCTGTGGGTCGGCTGGCGCTGCCTCAGCCGCCCTAACTCCGCCACGACCACGACCGCGTCCACGACCTCTAGTAGGTGGTAGTGGTGGTCGTCCTCCACGTCCGGATGATCGAGTTCTCGCCATCTGCGAGAGAATAGAATGTCAAAGTTCAGTTCAAGTCAAAAGTAATCGCACGACAAGAATTCCAAGAATTGAAACTTTTCCTAAAAAGGTTTGCAGGCCTCCCGAGGATAAGTACAGGCGTCCCCGCACCGATCCACGAGACTCTACCAACCGGCTCATGACTCGCGAGACCTATTAACCTAGGCTCGATACCAACTTGTCACAACCCAAACCCTGGTCGTGATGGCGCCCAACATAATGCTAGGCAAGCCCGACCATATTATCCTTTTAACCAGCCAATTATTAAATAAATTAAACTTAAACAGTAGTTAGTCATAACAGGTGATAACCGAAACGTCAAAACATACAAAATACGGTCCCAAACATATCGTGGTGTCACGAGACTGAGCCTCTACAGAATAGCATCCTAATACAACCAAGTCTAGACAAATGGGAAATCAACAAGATGATAAAGAAGGAGAAAACAAGCTCTGCGGACGCTGGCAGCTACCTCGTAATCTCCGCCAAAGTAGATATAGATCAGCAGCTACAAAGTCTCAACTGCTCTCGGGCACCTGTGGATCTGCACAGAAAGTGCAGGGGAGTGGGGTGAGTATATTTCAACTCGGTGAGTAACAATAATAAATAATAACTGAAAGTAAGAACTCCTGTGCTATCACCTAGCAGTTCTAAGGCAATCTTCACAAGTACGTCATCACTATAGTAGTACTTTAACCTCCGATCTACGTTTATCTCTACAAGATCTCCACACTGAACAAACCCTCGCTCGTACCCCTACGGTGTACGGCCATCTCAACATATAAAGGCACATACTTATTTCTATAATGTATAAGTATCTAAGTAAATAGTAGGATATGATTAAGTATAATGCTGCGGCGTGCAGCCCGCTCCAATACATATACTGCTGCGGCGCGCAGCCCGCTCCATTTAACGTCGACGGCGCTCACTGGGGGTGTATACGGACTTCGGAGGGGCTCCCTAGGCCCAAGCGCTATGGTGCTATGGCGTGCAGCCAGGTCCACCATATATCACTGCGGCGTGCAGTCCGATCCAACATATATACTGCTGCGGCGTGCAGCCCGATCCCATAATATACCAGCGCTCACTGGAATGTGTGCAGACTCAGACTCCGAAGGGGCTCCTACAGCCCAAGCGCAATAATACTGCGGCGTGCAATCCGTCCCACATGTATATTACATGTATATCACATGTATATTACTGCGGCGTGCAGTCCGATCCAAAATAGGTATCTATATACATAATACCTCATAATGGTTCCTCGACCCTATCCCAGTCAGTATGCACTTGGCCTCTCAGGCCCAATATAATATATCACAATGGGTCCTTGACCCTGTCTCGGTTAATATAGACTTGGCCTTTCGGGCCCAATATAACATCTCATAGTGGGTCCTTGACCCTATCTCATCTCAATCGGTATAGACTTGGCCTTTCAGGCCCACTCAGCTAGAACAGGGAATTCCACCCTAGATAATCTCTCTCAATGTACACATCTAGTACAGGCTCATATTATGCTATGCAGCTAGAGCTATGGCTGAGTGTATATTTCCGACACGATGTAAAGGTCACCTAGCTCTATAGGTTCCCTAATGCTCTACAGATCGGCACAAGGCCCCAAACATGGCTATTAGCCCAATGGTACAGTTATAACCTCATTAACAGTTGTACAACACGGTATTCTATTAGCCGGGAAGGACTAAGTCCGAATCCCCTATCACAATGTCACCACGCCCATCATAGAACGCGTGTCTCATCTCAATATAGCACTGTAAAGTGCTAGTACGGGGTTTCACACCCTCAGTGTATTGTTTACTACTACCACTCACCTCGAACCGGTAGAAGCTTCAATCCGCCTTGCGCTTGCCTCGCAAATCAATCTCCTCGGATGCCAAATCTGCTCAAAGTCATAGAGAATGCATCAATATACGCTAATTTCACGAAATTCATTCGAAATAACCCAATTTATATCAAAACCCACAAGTTGTCAAATCCCGACTTTTGGTACACTTGTCGAAAAATTACAAAAATTACATATTCGGAATCCTCATCTCGATACGAGTCTAGGCATATAAAATTTACCAAATTCGGACTCCATTTGCCCATTCAAAACCTTGATTTTCCAAAATCCAAGACTAGGGCTAAATCCTCCATAATTACCCCAAATTCCTCCATTTTCATGATATAATTGCATGATATTATCAATACTAATCATAATATGAGTTCATAGTTGATTACATGATGATTTCCCTTGATTTCCTCCTCAAAATCGCCCAAAATCATCCTTAAGCCGAGACCCCCAAATGTTAAAATGTTTCTGAAATTTTCTAACTTCTGATACACTTACTTACAGCGATTTTCGCTTCTGCGGAACATTTTCCGCTTCTACGCTTCCGTATCCGCGACCAAAGGGTCGCTTCAGCGGTTCCAGGCCTAGCCGGCCATTTCCGCTTCTGCGATATACGGACCGCCTCTGCGCGTCCGCTTCTGCGAAGACTCGACCGCTCCTGCGGAAATTTCCGCTTCTGCGGCTAGGCGTCCACTTCTGCGGACTCGCCTAAGCGGCTGGCCTTCCGCTTCTGCGATATTTCCCCCATAGCCCTTGGCCGCTTCTGCGGCTCAACACCCGCTTCAGCGGTGCCGCACCTGCGGGCTCCTTTCCGCTTCCGCGATCACATGCGCTTCTGCGCTCCAATATCCGCTTCTGCGGACTCGCTCCTGCGACCACATTTCCGCAGGAGCGAAAATGACAGAACCAGAACTCTCAACCTGAAATTTCCATGATTTTTCTCCCGTTTACCCATCCGAAAGCACCCCAAGGCCCCCGGGACCTCATCCAAACATACCAACACATCTTAATACCTTATTCGAACTTGCTCAAATCCTCAAAACACGTCTAACAACATCAAAACTCATAATTCGCATCGAATTCAAGCCTAAATTCCTTAAAACATTCCAAATTACACATTCGATCAAAAACCCGACCAAACGACGTCCGAATGACCTGAAATTTTGCAGACACATCCAAAATCACCTAACGAAGCTACTGCAAATGTCGGAACTCCATTCCGACCCCCGGATCAAAATCTCACCTACCGTTCGGATTTCGCCAAAATTCAACCTTAGCCAATTCAAGCCTATTTCTACACGGGCCTCCAAATTCAATTCCGATCGCTCCCCTAAGTCACAAATCACCTTCCGGAACTAACCGAATCATCAGAATTCGATTCCGAGCCCTCTAACCAAAAAGTCAACTCCGGGTTGACTTTTCTTATTCAAGTTTCCTTCACAAAGGCTATATGCCTCATTCCCAATTTAATTCACTCCTAACTCCCCCGATAGACTCTAACACTTATATAAAAGCATGAATTATGTAATTACAACACAACGGGGTGGTAATTCCCGTGACGACGGGCCGGGTCGTCACACATGGGTGGCTCAGCACGAGCTGCTTGCTCTCTCCATTTAAGGGCATATTCCCTGAAACTTTCACTTGATTTCTTCTTCAGATTTGAAAGAAAAATGCGGTCTGGGGCAATGTCGATGTTCTATTGGAATTGTTTGACAAAGTCCTGTGCCATGTCGTTCCATACGTGCCAGCGAGATGCATCTTGATCCCAAAACCATTCAGAGGCTACTCCTGCAAGGCTTTCCCCAAAGTAAGCTATTAACAATTCTTCATTTCTTCCCAGACTCCTTAGTTGATTGCAATACCTTTTCAAGTGGGCTATTGGGTGTCCATGTCCATCGTACTTTTCAAATTTGGGAATATTGAAACCAGGTGGCAAGTGGACATCGGGAAACAAGCATAGATCTTTGAAAGCAACACTCTTTTGACCTGCCAACCCGTGCGTGTTTTTCAACCGTTGTTCTAAGCTTTTCAATCTTTGGGTTATTTCCTCCTGTACCATCTTTCGGGGATCTTGCGTTGTCCGCTTGTCACAAACCAACCACCTTTTATTACTTTACAATTCAAGACAAAACATGTAAGAATGGACTCAGTCAGTCCTTATCAATTTTTTTTTTTTTGATTACTTCTTTTATATATATATATATATATACATATACAGTTGTGGTCGAATCTTATGGAGATTGCCTACGTATCATGACCCCGCATGAATCAGACCGAGCGTAGTTCTTGCAAATTAATGCAAGAAATAAAGAGATGTTTATTTGATTTTTTTTTCTTTTTTTTTTGAAGAAAAATTGTAAAAGCCGACTCCAACTACAAACTCTGATGAAAAACTTTCACACCTTGTGCCAGAGATTTCTACAAGAACAACAATATTTTTTAGCGCCAATTATGACTATTTCTACAAAATTAGCCATGTAATGACATACTTGACAAAGCGGCTATTTAAGCAAAATTTTAATTAAGAGACTACAAATTAAAAAAATTTCATCTTAGGGCCCATGGGGCATCGTTCAGCACCGACACAGGCCAACACAAGACTGAGAAAGTTTAAATGCCAAATGTGGCCATTTCAGCAAAACCATATATATATTTTTTTTTTGCAAAGTTGAGTGATGACTCAAACTTAATTTTGCGGATACGGCCTTTCAATATTTCCACGAGGGAATATTTCAAGGCTGTGCCCAAAATTATTAACAAAGACTCAAAGTGGCTATTCTTGCAAAAATAGCCTTCCAGCGTCCTTTTGGGGAACATTCGGCTTATTTTAAACAAGAATAGCATCACCCGATTTATTTATAATAAAATCAAAAAATTGACACATTTTTTGGTTATTTCTGCAAATAGGGTGTGAACCCGAACTTGATTTTGCGGCTATGGTCTTGCAACATTTCCACAAGGAATATTTCAAGGCTATGCTCGTAAATTATCTAAAATGACTCAAAGTGGCTATTTTTGCAAAAACACCCTTCCGGCGTCCTTTCGGAACATTCGGCTATTTCCAAAAACGGCATCACTTTGATTTTATTGACGAAATTAAACACACATTGTTTTTTGATTTTTTTTTTAAAAGTGGTGGTAACCCAAACTTTATTTTGAGGCTACGGCCTTTCAACATTTCCACATGGAATATTTCAAGGCTATTATTCAAAAAGAAAAAGAAAAGACTTCAAAGTGGCCATTTTTGCAAAAATAGCCTTCCGGTGTCCTTTCGGAACATTCGGCTATTTTCAAAAACAGCGTTACTTTGATTTTATTGAAAACTAAAACTTCGACATTTTTTTTTAATTTTTTGAAGGGGTGGTTGGAACCGATGAAGGTTGCCTACGTATCTCATACCATGTGAGAATCAAACCAGCGTAGTTCGGTCAAATAAAAAAACAAACTACATCTGTAAATGAAACAAACTATTTATTATTTTTTCACACATTTGTTTTTAATTTAAATTTTTTTTTTTTAAGTAAAAATAAACAAACTATTTTGAAACTATATATTTTTTTTTAATCACACATTTTTTATTTTACAACAAACTTTTTTTCTTTTTAAGTAAAAAAAAACTATTTTGAAACTATCTTTTTTTTCATTTTCCTCAATATAAAAAAAACCGGTTAGCCTGCAAGTCTGAAGCAAATAAATGCGTAAAACAAACAGGATGCAGCATGATAGTCTTTTCATTTCAAGTCACATGTCCTAGACGGACCCAACCCCTGTGTTGAGTCCCCTAAGTCAAATGCAACATGATGCAAATAAACGTTCCTACTAGGGATCGGGCATGAAACTTTGTTATTCTAGGTTTAAAAACTTGGGTGTATTGTTCTAGACCCGGCTTACCCGAGCGGACAACTCGAGCCGAGGAGGAGGCAGCAACCCGGAAATACAGAAGCTTCACCGGTTTTGCAACTTATCCAAACCTCGTTCTAAAGTGGGAATTAGACACTATACATAAAAGAAGTCACACGAAGTGCACCCTTCTTCATGATTTAGAAGACTCGGAGAGGAGATTGGTTTCGGCACAATTTATATGTACAGTTCAAAAAATATCAAAGCGATAAAAATATCATTTTTCACATTTAAGCCCAAGATAATAATAAACCAAATACAACAATTATTCAAAACTCGAGTTCTAAAACCCTGATCCAGTGGTTCTGGGTTTATCATCTTTTTGGAAAAGGTGTCTAGACCGGCTTTAACTCGAGCGGACAACTCGAGCCGAGGAGTGTCAGTGCACCAGTAGCATGGCTTTCCAGCTTAATTGACAAAACTCCCCGCCTAAAACATGTGTGACTACAAATCCTTCACCGGGTGCCAAGCACCACAGCTATCTTGAGAAAAACGGGCTATGTCCAGCAAATGCCCGAGATTATATTTCAAAGAGACTCAGAAGACGAAAATGAGTATCGACACACTTTATATTTGATTCACAAAATATCAATGCAGTAAAAATAATATTTAGCCCATTAATACAATCATATAATAAAATCAGATAATAAATAAGCCAAATACAACAATTATTCCAAGCTCGAATTCTTAAACCATGAACCAGTGGTTCTGGGTTTACGTCCCCAGCAGAGTCGCCAGAGCTGTCACACCTCCTTTTTCCGCTAACCCGCGAGGGCGCGAAGGAGTTTTTCCAATTAAAGGACAATCGAAACGGGATTTATTTTATTTATTTCAGAGTCGCCACTTGGGAGATTTATGGTGTCCCAAGTCACCGGTTGAATCCCGAATCGAGGAAAAGAATGACTCTATTTAACAATCCGCGAACCAGAAATCCGGATAAGGAATTCTGTTAACCCGGGAGAAGGTGTTAGGCATTCCCGAATTCCGTGGTTTTTGCACGGTCGCTCAACTGTCATATTCGGCTTATTTATCTGATTTATATCATGCCTTAACTTATGTGCAAAATTTAACCTTAACCACTTTTAATATTATTATCTATTATCTTAATAAAAGAATTGCTGAAAATGCATTTCAAACCACACCGTACCAGTACGCCTGTGGCCTTTAATACATTTCGACTTCGTAAGCCTTCACAAATCAAAAACGAAAATTGACAAACTACGAGGCCTACTCTCAAACACACACCAGGAATCAGAAATTATAAACCATAATACCCTAATGACACCAACATGTTTCAACAACAACTTTACAAACTTATAAACTGCTAGTGTTACGTATAACTTGACATATTATAGTTGCAAGACTTAAATTATAGCATTACAATACAAGCTAAAGATGAGCTCTTTCATTTTAATTTCAAAGTATAGAGTTGAAGCTTACTGAATCAAACCTTACAATATGATTATATTATTGCCAAACTCAAAAGCCGATCTTAAAGAGCCTCCTAGTAACATCATCAATTTTCCGTGCTGTAACCCAGTGCAAATCTAATTTGTCTAAGACTTTTCACATATCCATACTTCAATAGTTGCTTCACAACCCATAAGCATACTGCTATATTTCAGAAAATAAGGTACATGTAACAACACCCCATTAAGCACATTATCATGGTAGATATTAAAAGTTCTCACGTTAGGCAGAAAAAAACATAAGATGCAACCAAACAACATTATCGGAAAAGAGATAGCAAAGTAGCAAGAGATTGAACCTCAGAGTAAAGCCAAGATTTCACTTCATGTTTTGATTAAACTGACGTAGCAATAATAAAGCTTGATCTGATATTCGAGAAGCGAACAGGGACTGCTATGAGACCACCGAACTTAGGACCAGAATCAACGCGAATGACTCGTCACGAAAACCAACAGAACCAATGGTGAATATTAGATCGACAACTGAACAACGACCTCAAACCGTTTATAACATCTCAGCTCCAAAACAGCTTTTTATAGATGAACCGGAAAACTCAGAGTATGACCGTCGACAAACACAAAACTAGCCGGAGATTCGAATTACACCAAAACAAAAACTCGTCGGAGCTCGGACCTCTCGCTTTTCATTTCAGCTCGTTTTATCCCTTCATGTGTGTTTCTGAAATTTTCTTTAACTCTCTGAATCGTGTGTGGTGTATAGATGTAATCAGATCCCAAATCGAGAAGGCAAGAGTATTTTTCTTCTTTTTTTTCTTACCCAGAAGGATCCAGAAGAAGCAGCGGTTTTGTCTTTTTAAATAGTAGCATGCCCGTCTCTATTTGTTTGTATTTTAAAATGAGGAAAACACTGGACAGCCACCTCTCGATTCTCTTCTGGCTTTTTTTTGTTTTTTAAAAATCATCCCATCTTTTGTCCGTTGGACAATTCTAAAGATTCCCACGTGAGAGACCAAGAGTCATGGGTCTCCACGTGGGTTTCAAGGGTTATGGGTTTCGTCTCGTGCTCCGTCCGTGTACTCTACATGTGGTGGGCTCGGATTATTATGGGTTAGATCCGAAAATTATAAAACCGGATAGTTTGAACCCGGATATTATTCTTTGTCCGGAACCGAGAATGAGAACACAATATTATTAATTAATCCTACGTAAGTAAAATACCTATAAGACTCATAATTAAAATAAAATTATTTTTTTATTTTTTTTAAAATTAAAGTAACTACAAAATATTAATGAAACTATTTTTATTATTTTCGTTTTTATATAAAGATAAAAATATAAAGTACTATTTTTTTGTATTTTTCAAGTTTAAAAATGACTACGAAACATTAATAAAACTATATTTTTGTTATTTTTCATTTTAAGGTAAAAATAAAGTAAAAGAATCAAAATTAGGTAAGATAGCTATATTAGGCCAATACTAAATATTTTACGCTAAAAAATATAAAAAGTCTCGGGTAGGGGCAAAATTACGCATCTACACCCCTGTGAGGGCAGAAAAGACACGTGCATCCTCCAGAACCGAACAATTGATCGCTTACGCTCGGGATCGACAATTGGAGTTGGAATCTGATTGGTCAGTTTAAGGATCTAGGAAGTCTTGCTCAAGCTCTTCCTTGGTACTTCCAAATCACCAAGTCCAGTGATATCATCCACTCCGATGAAGTAACCTCGCAAAGGGTCCTCTACTTTATGGACCACTTCACCGTGGCTAATTTCCGACGCCTGAGCTTCCTAGTTCATTCACTCACTAAATGAAGGAAACAAAGGGGAATCCTCTATATTTATCACCCCAAGTGAAAATTTTGAGGCACCTTCATCTCGAGAAGTCTTGGTCATGTTTTCTGCATCAACATCAACCACCTCCTCGATAGCTTTCTCACTTCGAGTCAAAGCACACTCGACTTTTTTCTTATTGGGGACTTCGAATAAGGCTCCCTCAACCTTATCAAGTTGAGGTAGAGCAGATTCAAATCCCACCAGCTTAGTAGTTCCTTAAATCTCGATACCAGCTCACACACGAGCCACCAACCTGAAGTCTTATTCTTCTTCTTCTTCTTCTTCTTCTTCTTCTTACTCTTCTTCTTCTTCTTCTTCTTCTTCTTTTGTCTCATACTTTAGACGTTAGACTGGCTTTAAATTTAGCAAGATAATATTCCCCTTGGGAATACGGGCTATTTTTTTTTTTGGGTTTCTGCCCCTTAGAGTTCGTGGAATTCGAAGCCCTTTTCCTCTTCTTCTCTTTTACTAGCTTTGCGATAGATGGCGGGGGAAGGATTTCTTTATCACCAGATAGGGGGCCTCATCGTCACTTCCTTACCGAGAGCTACAAGAGAAGGAAAATGATTAATCTTGGGAAATATTCGAAGAGTGGTCAAATCATTAAGTCAGGAAGAAAGATTTACCATGACTACTAGCCCCCCATCGACCCTTCGACAAATCGCGCCATGCGCGCTCAGCATGTGTCGACATTGATAGTAGGCTCCTAACCCAGTTCTTGAGTTGGGGAACTGCATCCGACATCCAGGCAATAACTGCATCAAGTAAAACACTTATAAGAAAGGGTAAAAATGAAGACAATAAACATAAATTAAGGATAGAATCTTACGGTTCATATTGCATTTCTGAGGAAGTCACATACTTTCGGCGGGGATCAACTTTGAGGTCATCACTCAATAAAATCGGCCCATCCAGCCCCGGGTTTTATCCTCATCTATGCTCAAGAAAGGTTCCCTAGTGACCCGTCGTTGAAGCTTTATTAGTCCTCCTCGGTAGAGTCGGGGGCTATACAGGCGTATTATAACGACCCGGCCGGTTGTTTTTGAAATTTACGCCCCGATCCCCAATTTAACTATTCCCCTAAGTTCATTTCTGCTATTGTGGTTTGTCGGGAGGGTCGGTTCTGGAATTTGGAGTATTTTGGGACACTTAGTCCCTAAATGAGAGCCTTGTAGTTGAAAAATGGCTCGTATTCAAAACAGTGTTAAGACGACCTCGGAATGGAGATCTGATGATTCCACTAGCTCCGTTTGGTGATTTGGGGGTTGGGAGCGCCTTCGGAATGTATTTTGGAGGTTTGTAGCTCAATTAGGCTTGAAATACCGAAGTTTGAAATTTTGGGGAAATCCGGTCGATAAGTGAGATTTTGATCCGGGCATCAGAATGGAATTCCGACAATTTCAGTAGCTTCGTTAGGTGATTTTGGATATGTCTGAAAATTTTCAGGTCATTCGAATATCGTTTGGTCGGGTATTCGATCGAATGCGTATTTCAAAAGTTATGAAGAAACTTAGGCTTGAATCTGATGTAATTTGATGGTTTTAGTGTTGTTGGATGTATTTTTGTGATTGGAACAAGTTTGGATGAAGTATTAGAACGTATCTGTGCTTTTGGTTGATGTCCCGGGGGCCTCAGGTGTGTTTTGAATGAGTTTTGATCAAGTACGGACATATCAGAACTTAGAAAAATGGAGGTGGCAGCAGTGGAGGCGCGGACCGCACTGTTTTTTGCGCTGGGCGTGCAGCCGCACACGGAAGATCTACAAGCTGCTAATTCTATTTCAGAAGCTCATATCTTTTTATCTACACGGAATCTTGAGGTGATTCAAAAACTAAAGTTGTCGATGTTTGAATCTAGTTTTTAGAAACATATTATAATAGGCATTTGGAAATCTGTAGCGAAAGTTATGGCCAAAATAGTGAAGCCTGCCAGTGTAGTGAAATTGTTGCGCGGCCGCGACCATTTTTGTGCGGTCAGCACTCCCTGGGCGCGGACCACGGTCATTTTTATGCGGTCAACACTGTCGGAATTTGAGGGGTACTTCTATAAATCCGAGGTTTTTTATTTTATTTGATATTTTGACATACAGAGCTCGGATTTTGGCGATTTTTCAAAGGTTTTTCAAGAAATTCATTGGGGTAAGTAATTCTAACTCGGATTTGGCTAGATTACATGAATATATCATTGAATCCATCATTTAATTTGTGATTTGGGATGGAATTTGGGAAGAAAATTGGTAAAATCTCCCAAAATATATAATGATGATTTGAAGGACCAAACGATATCAGAATTGGAAGTTCTTGGTATGTACGGACTCATGTTGAGATAAGGAACCCGAATATATAACTTTCATAATTTTTTGAGAAGCGTACCGAAAGTTGAGTTTTGGCAACTTGTGGTTTTTGGTGTATTTCGAATTGTTTCGATTGGGTAATGCCCAATTGGCCTATTTTGATGTTTTTCTATTGATTTTGATCAGATACTACACCTGTGGAGGTCGATATTCGTGGCAAGAGAGTTGTCTCTTAGCGGTTTCGTACCGGTGTCGAGGTTAGTGGCTTGTCTAACCTCGTGTGGGGGAACCTTCACCCCTAGGATATTATGTGTTAATTTAAATGCCTTGTACGCGAGGTGACGGGCGTGTACATGCGCAGATTGTTGGAACCCACCTTACTTGAATTGTCCAATTCGTGATATTTCTGTTCTTAGTTGATTAAATTGTGACATTACCTGATATTCGTTAGAAAAGCATGATTAGATACGATTTATCTGTCTAAATACCTAATTGTCTTACTTGAACTTCTTAATAATTGTTGGCACTGGTTTTGGTGAAGTTGTAGTTATGCATATCATATTTTTCTATGCGTTCCTTTTTATTGTTTGTGTTGGTGGACTGCGGGTTCAATTCCCAGATATCCAATGGCTGTGGGTTCGATTCCCATAGATCCGGAGTGGTATTGTTTGTGGACTGCGGGTTCGATTCCTGGAGATCCAAGGCCTGCTGGTTCGATTCCTAGAGACCTGGAGTTTATTGATATATTTATTGAGATACGGATTGCGGGTTCGATTCCCGGAGATCCTGAGATATTGAGATACGGGCTGCGAGTTCGATTCCCGGAGACCCAGAGATACTGATATTGGGACTGCGGGTTAAATTCCCGTAGCTCCTGGATTGTTGGTTATAGAGTAGGACTGTGGGTTCAATTCCCACAGGTCCTGGACTTGTTGATTTAGTTTTGTTACTTGTTATTAGCTTAATTTTTGCCGGTTGCAGTAATCACTTTATTATTGCTATTTCGGATTTATTATTATTTGAGCTGCTTATTATTGTTATTGTCTTTTTGTTATTGTTCTCTCAGTAGGGCCACGACCTTCCTCGTCACTACTCCATCGAGGTTAGGCTTGGCACTTACCGAGTACCGCCGTGGTGTACTCATGCTACTCTTTTGCACACTTTTGTTGTGGAGATCCAGGTACATCAGGACAGGCTCATATCAGGTGATTCAGCAGCACTTTAGGAGACTCGAAGTATGATCTGCTACGTCCGCGGATCCGGAGAGTCCCCTTCTACTCGCATTAGTGATGTAGTTATTTTTCCTTATCCTCGTTGTTTAGACATTCCTGATGTATAGAGCCACAGTTGTACTCTTCTTTTAGTCTGTGTTGCCCGTGGATTTCTGGGTTTTGGCAGTATGTTATTTAGTGTGTTTTGTCGAAGTGTATGTGCCGAGCGGCACTTATTACATTTCATTAATATTATTTCCGCTGTTATCTTATCCCTTTGTTCATGAAATTGTATATTCCGCATCATATTAGGCTTACCTAGTCGCAAAGACCGGGTGCCATCATGACAGGTTCACGATTGGTGAACTAGGATCGTGACACGTATGAGGTGGCCGAGGGTGAAGGGAAGCCTGTCGACCTTGCTTATTAAGAAACAAAGTAGTATCACTATCCTCCAGAAAGAGTAATGAATTTTACTGAGGTTCACCTTATATATTATTTTTTTTTTTGCAAAATCTATGATAATTGGATCGAAGGGACCCGCCGTGAAGGGGTAAGTGTACAAACTTAAGAACCCTTCTACATGGGTGGCGATTGATTCTTCCATAGCATGCACCACCACATGTTTCTTATCCCAGTTGCAATCATTTTTAACTTAGGAGAGGATTTTATCGGTTATCGAACATATGCCTTGATACCGGCTCACATCGGCTCGACATCGAGGAATTGTTTTCAACCTTGAAATCGAAATTGATGACACACCCTCCGAGAAAAAAATCTTTAGGGTGTGGTTCCACAGTCGGTTCCTCATCGGCTGGCGACGACAATGAATCAATCTCCTTTTGTGGAACCATTTTTAATGTCTTAGCCATTTTACTATTATGAATGAAGAAGAATGGGTACTGAGGAGGAGCGCTTGGTATTTGTGATAAAATAAGCGAAGAAATCCATGAGGAAGGCAAAGGATTTTGAAGATTAGAGTGAAGAAGTTTGGAAAGTAAAGTTTGAAAAATAAATAAGGAAGGTAGTTATAATTTCTTAATGACGGTCCAGAGCTGGTAATGGCTGACGATCGACTGATGCGCATTAAATGCCTGGGAAACTGTACCGACTAGATGTTTTGTTTGACTTATGAAGCTTATGTCATGATGTATCGAGTTGAAGATCTAGGGCTCAAATTGTTTCTTGTCATTACTATACAAATGACGAGGGTACTACTTGTATACACTCAAAATAGGGCTTGCCTTTTTTATGGTTAATCGAGAATGGGGCGTGGCAGGCCAAGGTTCGACCCCATGTCATACCAGATCGTGACACGATGTTAGGTTGTCAAGCTCGTGACTCAGTGATCCCTCGAGATTGAGGCCAACCAAGATCGAGACCAAGCGGGACAGAGATCGAGTAAGGCTGAGGGAAACCTGCCGAGCCAAATAACAGAAATCCAAGATATACGGGATCGAGAGAGGATCACGGAGGAAATCTCGACACGTATTAAGAAGAGGCCGATTAATCAACTAACCTTGTGATTTCTTACTGTATTTAAGATTCTATTAAGGATAAGACTCTCATACTATATAAAAGGGGTCTAATCATTGTAAATGGAGGATTACTCATGTCACATAAAGAAATATACCGTCTTTCTCTTAAGCTTTCAGTATTCTCTTACTTTATTCTTGTATCAATTGAATCCTTACCTAGTCCAAGGGCGACCGAATTCGAGGGCCATTGCTACTTGATTCATTTGGTTTGTTTTAATTTCTATTTACTGTCAATTTCACTATCAATTTATATTTTTTTCTCAGTTTGTGCCAAATAGAATCACGTGTCCTTAAAATGACAATACAAATTCAATTGTTATCCATTCTTAGGGAAAACATAGTTTTGACATTTAAATTATATCACATATAATCTAAATTTAAAATGACAAAGATATATTGATGTCATTGTTTGTTTTTTGTTAGATTTGATCAGTTGCCAAAGTAAATTTCACGTGTTTTGGTATTTGTACTCTTATTAATTTGACTAGACTGAAAACACTATGTACTATTGTAATCCGCTTCGGTCTAAATTCAAACTTGGCATGCAGGGTTTAAATCCAATGAGTTTAATTTTTGATGTTTTAACTATGAATCTATTATATTTTTATAGTATGAATTCATATTTACTATTTTTATAATTTATGTGAATTTTTATATATAAATTCTTACTCCACGTTGAAAGCTATTGAATTCAATTGAACCTGTCGGTTAACACTACATTCACCCTTGAACATAGTCCTCAGCCCGTCTGCTAGGTCTAGAAATTAGTTTGGGAGAGGGCGTCACTATGCCCCTCAGCAAAATGAATGATCGTTCTACCTTTATTTAGTTCTGACGGACAACACAAATATCATAAGACATACCCAAATGGCCAAATTAAAATTAAGATTTGGCATTACGGTATGGGTGACTTGTTGCGCACGAATGCTCTGTTATTAAAACCGTATTAATGTAATAAACAATTAAACTATTAAACTTACTGAAATATAAACAGAAACAGAAAGTTAATACCACTAGTTTAACGAAATGAATTCTGGAAAACATTATAGGAATAAATCGAGTCTACTAAATGCATAGTGTGTCCTTAAGAAAATTATTCTCCTCAAGTACTCAAGGTGTTGGAATATTATCCTCCAATGATAGTACAATTTAACTCGCCAGCATATTTGTACCAAAACATCTGGTAAATGCTGAATCACTCAATGATCCTAAAACACACTGAAAAATATTGTGCAGAAGAAGAAGAAGATAATAAGAAAATTTAGTAAGTAAAAATTCTGGGATTCAAGGTATATATATAACTGATTTGGCACTGTTTTTGAAAAGATTTGCAACTTTTCAGAACAGTCATAGTTGTTGGAAGAGGTGAGAATATTGCAGGAAAATTAGAAAACAGATTTAAATAATCTGGAAAAGAAAACAAACCAAACCGGATCGGGTCACAGGTCATGGGTTATTCCGGATTGAATTTTCGTTAATTAATTAATTAAATAGTTGAAAGCAATTTTGCCCAAAAATATTAATCGATCAATCTTTGACCAAATAAAAATCCAAATCCAAGTCCGAAGGAGAAGCCGAAGCCGAGCCGAGCGAGCGACGACAACGACGACGCGAGGCTTGCCTTCTTCTTAACTCTTTAAGAGCTAGAAGAAGAGCAATTGTATATATACCCATCAAAAGTCTTTTCTTCCTTCAATATGGGATAATGTCCCTTTGCCAAGTAGGGAAACCCAAATATTTCATTCTCCCTCCATTTCTCATTCACCCTCTTTAAGTTACACCAAGTTTAAAATTAAGCTAGACCAAGCTTAAAGCCCAACAATTTCCCACATGAATGGAGAATGGCTATAAAGTAAAGGAATACATGGACGCATGTGTGTTTTATATGCAAGAATTAATTGCATCTGGATACGTAGGTTTTCCTTTTAACTTTTCGTGGATAATTTATTTTGGATATACTCGGTCAATTGGTAGGTTTGATATCATTGAACCGACAAGCTTTGTCGTATACTAAAAAACATAAGTTACACAATCAATCCTTAACCATATATGGTTCTCGTGAGTGTGTTCGTTTCAGCCATGAACACCGTCTGGTTTCATAAATGCTTAAAGAATGGGACTTTAATTTAATTCCCCTTGAATTGACTTAGACTTTGTACTCACATAGGTGATTCATGAACGTGTAATTCTAAATACACACTATCTGGTCATATCCTGCCAAACTTAGTAGATCATTAAAATGCTTAAGCTTTATTGACTTATCAAAATGCCTTAATGCTTTAACTTGATTTTGAACGTTGTCCTCATCATGATAATGGGTTGAGTTATTTTACAATGTTGAACCGTCATTCACAACTTTGTTTGATCTCTTTAACCTAGCTCTTGGGATCTCCAGTCTGCTAGGTAGAGTTACCGCCATGATGACTTGTCCTGGGGCTTAATCTATGATGATCTTTCAATTGCCTATCTGGATAGGACTTTTTGAAGTGGATACGACACGTTATATCTTAACCTTACGTAGTCAATTGTGATAAAACCACTAGAGAGTAGTTGTCTAACAGTATTGTGTCTCCGTCGTATATGACAAGATTTTTCATTATAGATAACTCTCTCAGCCCTGTCTATTGTCGTTTGACTATCACAATGTACACAAATAGGTTCCAAAGATTTGGTCCAAAATGGAATATCTTCAAAGAAATTCCGGAGCCATTCAGCTTCTTCACCGGCCTTATCTAAAGCTATGAATTTCAATTCCATTGTAGAACGAGTGATGCTTGTTTGTTTGGATAATTTCCAAGATACTGATCCACCCTAATTGTGGAAAAATATCCACTCATGGATTTAACTTACGGTGATCCAATTTGCATCATTATATTCCTTGATCACGGAAGGACATTTATTATAATGCAAAGCATAATTTTGGGTATATTTCAGATACCCCAAAAATAATCTCATTGCCATCCAATATATTTAATTGGAATTACTTGTAAACCAACTCAGTTTGCTAATAGCACATGCTATATATGGTCGCGTACAATTCATGATATTTATCAAACTTTCCAGTACTCTTGCATAGTCCATTTGTGTGTTACTTTCACTTTTCATTCTTCTGAAGTGCATAACTCACGTCAATTGGAGTCTTGGCAATTTTAAAATCTAAATACTTGGACTTGTTGAGTACCTTTTCAATTTAGTGATACCGTGATAATGCTCGAACTTGTAAAGTCTTGCGAATTCTTATTCTTAAAATCACATCAGCAACTCCTACGTCTTTCATGTTAAATTTTCTAGCTAGCATGCGCTTTGTAGCATTTATGTCTTCCATACTTTTGCTCATTATCAACATGTCATCAACATATAAACACACAATAGAATTCATGACCTGGAATGTTTTGAATATAAACATATTTGTTACACTCATTGATTTTAAATCCATTTGCCAACATTGTTTGGTAAAATTTGGCATACCATTATTTTGAATCCTTGTTTAAGTCCATAAAGAGACTTAACAAATTTTCACACTTTCTTTTCTTTACGAGAAATAACAAAATCCTCAGGTTATTCCATGTAAATATTTTCTCCAATTCTCCATTTGATAAAGTTGTTTTAACATCCATTTGATAAATTTGAAGACCATACACGGACGCTAGTGCCACTAACACCCTAATAGATGTTATCCTGGTTACTGGAGAGTACGTGTCAAAGTAATCAAGGCCTTCCTTTTGTTTATAACATTTGACAATAACTCTTAGCTTATATTTGCCAATAGTTCCATCAGCTATTACTTTTAGTTGAAAGATCCATTTCGAACCTAAAGTCTTATTTACCGGAGGAAGATCGATTAATTCTCATGTATGGTTATCCAAAATTGATTGAATCTCACTGTTGACTGCCTCTTTCCAAAATACTGAATCAGAAGACGACATAGTTGCTTTAAAATTCTGAGGCTCACTTTCAAGCAAGAATGTCAAAAAAATCTGGTCTAACGGAAGTAGATGTTCTTTGATGTTTTCTATGCCTTGGATCTTATACATTTGGAGTATTTTCCTTTGGTTGGTCGTTAAGATATTTCACTTAACGACTCGCATTCAGTTTTATATGAATAGATGCTTTCAAAGAATTCAACATTATCTGAATCCATTACTGTATTGACATGAATCTCGAGATTATTGGATTTATAGACTAAAACCCGACATGCTTTACTGTTTGTAGCATATCCAATAAAAACACAACTATAGATTTTGGTCCGATTTTAACGCTCTTAGGTAAAGGAACTTGTACCTTTGCTAGACACCCACACACTTTGAAATATTTCAAGTTGGGTTTTCTTTCTTTCAATTTTTTCATATGGAAAAGATTGCGTTTTGCTGTAGGGTACTCTGTTAAGTTTTAAGTTAGCTGTAAGGATAGATTCCCTCCACAAATTTGGTAATCCGAAACTTATAAATAGAGAATTCATCACTTCTTTTAATGTTCGATTTTCCTTTCCGCAATTACATAGGGTTGAGGTGTGTAAGGTGTAGTAGTTTGATGGATAATTCCATATTCTAAACATATTTCTGCAAATGAAGATTCATATTCTCCACACCGATCACTTCTAATGATTTTGATCCTTTTATTCAATTGATTCTCCACGCCATTCTTGTATTTCTTAAATGCTTCAATTGCTTCATCCTTATTATTAAGAAAATAAACATAAAAATATCGAGTGCAACCATCATAAAAGTAATAAAATACATTTTTTCACCTCTAGATGGTGTCGGCTTCATATTGCAAATGTCAGTATGATATAAGTCTAAAGGATATGAATTCCTTTCAACAGACTTATAAGGATGTTTTACAAACTTAGATTCAACACATATTTGATATTTCGATTTATTACACTCTAATTTAGACAATACTTCTAAATTAATTAACTTCCACAAGATTTTATAATTGACATGTCCTAAACGAATATGCCATAAATCATTTGACTCCAATAAATAAAAGAAGCTGAAATTTTATTCATACTGTCAACAACCATTATATTAAGTTTGAAAAGGCCCTCCGTGAGGTAGCTTTTTCCAACATACAATGCATTCTTACTTATAACAACTTTATCAGAAACAAATAGCCATTTGAATCCATTCTTCACAAGTAAAGAAGTAGAAACTAAATTCTTCCTAATTGTAGGAACATGAAGAACGTTGTTGAGCGTTAACACCTTGCCAGAAGTCATCTTCAGAAATATCTTTCCATAACCTTCACTTTTGGATGTTGCATTATATCCCATGGAGATCCCTTCTACGGGACCAACAGTAGAGTATGTAGCAAATATTTCTTTGACAACACAAACATGTCGACTGGACCAAGATTCAATCCACCACTCATTTGTATTTCCAACTAGGTTGTATTCCGAAAGCATTGCACAAAGATCATCAATTTCATCATTAGTATCGACTTGTTGGCATGTCCCTTCTTCATATCCTTTTTCGGGAGATGACAATCACGGGCTTTGTCACTAACTCTTCCATAATTTTAGCATTTGCCCTTGAATTTCTTTTTGTTTCGCTCCTCATTCAGTCCAAAAAACTTCTTCTCATTCTTACTTTTTGGAGCAGTTTCCTCAATGATATTAGCTCTAATGATCGTTTAATTTTCACAAGACTTCTTCTCGTCCGTTTTATTTTTTTCCTCAATCTTGAGATGAATCACATGATCTTCCAACTTTATTTCTTTGCGCTTGTGCTTAAAATAGTTCTTGAAATCACTCCACGAAGGAGGCAATTTTTCAATCATTGCTGCCACTTGAAATGCTTCATTCATGAGCATACCTTCAGCAATAAAGTCATGAAAAATAAGTTGAATCTCTTAAACTTGGGTTCCAACAATTTTGTTGTCTATCATTTTTTAGTCTAGAAACTTGGCAACCACGAACTTCTTCAAGCATGCATCTTCTATCTTATACTTCTTCTCAAGTGCATCATATAACTCTTTCGAAGTATTTATCACACTTTACATATTTTCTAAGTCATCCTCTAAAAAGCTTAAGATATAGCCTTTGCAAAGAAAATTTGCTTGTTTTCATGCCTCAACAATCATGAATTTCTCGTTGTACGACATGTCCGCAGTAGGCACTGGAGGTTTTTCACTAGTGAATTTCTGCATACTAAGTGTAGTAAGCTAGAAGATCACCCTTTGCTTCCATCCTTTGAAGTTGGCTCGAGAACATTTCTCTAGTTTCTCAGCCGGTGGAACAATAGTGCAGCTTGCCAATGCGATGGTCGTTGCAGCAAGAGTCGTGGAAAGATTTCCTTTATCAATTACCATTTCTCTTTGCCAACAACAATAGAGTTTAATTAATAGCAAAATCAGAATATTAAACAATACTGTAATTAACAATAAGCAGTACACATAATAAATAAAAATAGAAATTTTATATACTATTTCACAGAAAATGATGAAGTTTTTATGTTCTTCAAATCGTTTTCTGAATTTCAATACTCTAATGAAGTCTTTAATCTTCAAATCAGAATAGTAAAATTCAAAAGGAGTAAAAAATCACACAGGTTTTAATCTCTACAAATAGAATACACAATATAATAATATAACTTCCTTAAGATTGTTATTAAAATTGCATTGCTGTAATAAATAATTAAACTATTTAATTTCTAAAATATAAACAGAAACAAAAAGTTAGTAATACTAGTTTAACGAAATAAATTCTGGTAAACAGTTTAGGAATAAACTGAACCCACTGAATACACAGTGTGTCCTTAAAGAAATTATTCCCCTCAAGTACCCAAGGTGTTGGAATATTATCCTCCCAGGATAGAACGATAAACTCACCAGCGTATTGTTACCAAAAACTCTGATGGACGGCGAACCATACAATGATCATAAAACATATTGTAAAATATTGTGCAGAAGAAGAAGAAGATAATAAAAAATTTAGTAAGTCAAAATTCTAGGATTCAAGGCATATATAGTTATAGTCCATTTGGCACTGCTTCTGAAAAGGTTTGCAACATTTCAGAAGAGCCATAGCTGTTGGAAGAGGTAGAAAAATGGACCAAACTGGACCAGCTCGCGGATCATGGATTATTCCGGATGAATTTTCGTTAATTAATTAATTGAATAATTGAAAAGAATTTGTCCAAAAAAATTAATTAATCAATCTTTGATCAAATTCAAATCTAAAGCAGAAGCCAAAGACGAGCTAAGCGAGCGAGCGACGATGACGACGACGACGCGAGGCTTGCCTTCTTCTTAACTAGAAGAAGAGGAATTGTATATATACCCTGAAAAATCTTTTCTTCCTCCAATATGGGACAATGTCCCTTTGCCAAGGAGAGAAATTCAAATATTTTATTTTTCCTCCATTTCTCATTCACACTCTTTAAGCTACATTAGACTTAAAGCCCAACATGCCCTTACTAGTTTTAGGGTTTTAATTAACAAAAATAATTTTCGTCTTCTAGCCCGTAAATTGCCGAATTAATTTTCGGACTATACGTAATCGTTGTCGTGATGATGCGAATGAATGTTCTTTTGATCTAGAGTTCAAATTTGGTCCAAGCCCAAATGACATGCCCAAGGTTGGGCTGGTTACTGATCCGTTCATTTATTGAACTCAACCCATTTAAAATTGGGATGGTTTTTAGCCCACATTGATCCACGAATAATTTTGCCAAAATATCTTTTAATATTTATTTATTAATATGTTATATATGAAAATGACAAAATAAAAAAAGTCTTAATTAATAATTATACAATTCATAAGAAAACAACACAAATTAAGTAAAGCCTGATAAGTATTGGGTGGATTGGGGTACGATCCAAATTACAGCTTATCTTGATTCAATCCATCTTAGTCTAAGTAACTTTTGAGCGGATTATTTGACCAACATAATTATTGACTCGACGTATTTTGAACCGTCCAAAATCTGCCCAACCCATCTATTTGAAACCCTAATTTGGTCTAACTCAAACTTATCGTTGGCAATTTTATCTGCACGGACAATTAAGGCGGAGTAATGTGGCAATGAAGATTCCCCTCCTCCCCTTCCCCTCCCCCTCATCCTTCCCCCTCCCTGCGGGTGGCGTGTGACGGCACAATTATTGGCTTGTCTATTTGCACTTTGGGGTGTTGGACAATTGCGTGGACCACGAAAGACGGACCGTCTGATACGCCGAGTTGCGCTGATAGCTTCGAATCGACGGCTCGAATCAAATCATTTTAGCTAGATAAGGTTTTTAAGCCTAATCTGAAGTATAAGTCATCTCTTTGCCTCGGGTTTGCTGCGTTGTTCTTACTTCTGTTGTAGGTTTTAAATCTCTTTTCTTGTTCTTTCTTTTGTTTTAATTTAGAACAGTGATTTTGTGTATAATTATCATTATTCAAATTTAGATACAATATAGAGTAATGACCATACAATTACTCTAGCTTTACAAGAATTATCGTTAGCAATGCGCAAGTCAATATAACTTTCCAACAAATTTGTAAAAATTGTATAACCATCTCACGTGCACGAGAAAGGGTCCTCCAAATTAATATGTCAAATAATACATTGTACATATCCTCTTAGCTACATTTCACAACTTTTAATCTTGTTCAATGGTCCCCACATTTTTATTTAACCCGTACTCATACTCCATCCATCCTAATCTATATGTTCGAATTTTGAGAGTCAAACAAATTAGTCTTTGACCATAATATTTTCATATCCCATTTAAATATTTTGAGTTACTAATTATTTTGATTTATAGTATTTTTATGTTGTTTCTAAATATATAAACTTTATTTTTAAAATCCAACAATTTTATGTCTAAATACATGGCCAAAATTTAAAAAAATTAATTTCAAAAATAAAAATTGTGTCACATGAATTGGAACCAAGCAAATATCAATTAACTTAGGATTCATTCATCTCCACATACATCTTTGATAAATACCACAAGATTTGTTCATAAAGAAGCATGATACATTTGAATGAAGTTCCTTTGAAAAATGACACTGCATTGCCGCTGTAAAAATAATAGCCAAAAAATATATAAAATTTATACATTTTTGTATACATATACATTCGGATTGTTATATACAAAAATTATATAATTTTACATAATTTTGGCTACCAAATGTAAATAGTTTTCAGTGCGGGCTAAAAGTGATAATACCCCTAGTTCCTTACCTATCAAGCAAAATTGAGAGAAATTTAAAAGTAGCCAGATTTACAAGTGGTCATTCAAACATAGCCACAGTTTCAAAATTCATATAAAATTTAGCCTTTTTTCATATAAAGATAAATGTGAACGAGGACTTCCATCATAATATAATGTCATTTTAGTATAATATACCGGTCCGATATAATATGTTAAAAATTGGTACATAAGTGTTTCAATCTCCAGTATATTATGCTCGAACTTTTCGCGAGTTGGAGTTCGAGCATAATATGCTGGAAGTTCATACACAGGTGCACTAATCCCCAGTATATTATGCTGGAACTTTTTGTGTTGCAATAAAATAGTGACTATTATTTAATGACTTTGCAAGCACTGGCTATTTTTCAATGACCAGTCCGAAAACTGGCTAGTCCATGCTATTTTTACAGCAAAAAAAATTATTAATTTGTTGAGTCCATTATAATATTGTTTTACTCCAAAAATAATTGATTTAAATATTGAGCCGGAGTGAAGAATTGGCTTATGTGTAAGTTTGAGGGACCAAACTATATACAGTAGAAATTAATGGTTGTTAAGTTAGTAGTAATATATAACAAAAGTAGTTAGTGTATTACCTATAAGAGAGACATACTCCCTTTTCTAAATTGAGTAACGAAGAATATTTCTTCTTCTCCAAGCTCATCTCTCTCTGTCATTCTCTCAATTCCATAGCTAGTAGAAACTTAATATGGTATCAGAGCCTATTCGTCGGAGCAGCTCGTTGATTTTTATCTCGTAATATATTTTTTCATCTTGATTGTTTGATTTTAAGTCAGATTATAGATTGTTCGTTAATTCCAAAAGCTAGGGTTTTGTTGATTCAAAGTTGAGATGGCGATTGATGATGAAACTAGTGTAACAAATGATAAAATTATGCTAAATCACACGCATCGACTGTATTGGGACCATTCTAATACGGTAGGGGAGAAATTGATCCAATGCAAGCTAATAGGAACTGAAAATTATAATTTGTGGTCTCGATCTATGAGAATTGGGCTTTTCACGAAGAATAAAATAGGATTTATTGAAGGAACTTCTAAGAAGGAAAATTTTAGGAAGAAGCTACATGATCAATAAGATAGATGCAATGTGTTTGTATTATCATGGATATTCAATGTTGTGACGAATGAACTCCTATAGTAGTTTAGTGTATATGTTGTTTGAGTATAATGTGTGGAAGGATTTGAAGGAGAGATTAGACAAAAGGAACATCTCTAGAGTCAAACAACCATCAAGAGATTATAGCATTGAAACAAGGCCTAGCACCTGTTTCCACTTATTACTCAAAGCTTAAGGACTTGTGGGATAAATATGATGCAATGATTCTCACTCCTTCATGTCATTTACCTGAATCAAAAATATTTCTGGAGTACATTCAGCAGCAACACTTAGTGTAGTTTTTGAGTGGATTGAATGAATCCTTCGCACAATCAAAAAGCCAACTAATACTAATGATTCCAACTCCGCCCATTAATAAAGAATATGCATTGGTAGTGGAATATAAAAGTTAGAGAGCCAGAGTTGCTGAACCTAGTTTGTGTTTGGCTAATCAATCTGAAAAGCACTTTTGACAAATAATTTGTGTTTGACCAAGATTTTTAGAAAGTGCTTTTAAGTGTCAAATTACGTA